>JAVIAB010000050.1:58769947-59369947 GCA_032433765.1 Megaustenia siamemsis | reverse complement strand
GAAACAGAGAAAGAGGGTAGAGTGAGAAAGAGGTGCGAACGAGAGAGGGAAACAGAGAAAGAGGGAGTGGACGAGAGAGAGACACACACAAAGAGAGAGAAACAGAGAGAGGGGGAGTGAGAAAGAGGTGCGACGAGAGAGGGAAACAGAGAGAGAGGGAGCGAGCAAGAGAGAGACACAGAGAGAGAGAGAAACAGAGAGAGGAGGGAGTGAGAAATAGTGCGAACGAGAGAAGGAAAAAGAGAGAGAGAGGAAGCCAGTGAGGGAGAGACACAGAGAGAGAGAGAGAAACAGAGAGAGAGAGAAACAGAGAGAGGAGGGAGTGAGAAATAGTGCGAACGAGAGAAGGAAAAAGAGAGAGAGGAAGCCAGTGAGGGAGAGACACAGAGAGAGAGAGAGAGAAACAGAGAGAGAGGGGGGAGTGAGACAGAGGTGCGAACGAGAGAGGGAAACAGAGAGAGAAGGAGCGAGCGAGATAGAGACACAGTGAGAGGGGGCAAGAGAGTGATATAGAGAGACACAGAAAGAGACGAGACAGAGAGAGAAAGGTAGAGAGAGAGAGAAGATAATTCCCAAAGGTCAAAATCTCTACAGTGTCAAACACTTCACAACCTCCAATATTGTTTCTCAATAAAGAATGACGAGAAATCTGTTTTTGTTGACCTTGTCAACTTAAGTACAGATTACGAAATTATCAGAAAACAGGTGCAGACAAAGGTTATGTTAAGGAGTTACCCTTTAATAGTTCGATTCTTGTTGGCATTGGAAGATCCCTGGTTCCGCTGAGAAGATCGACATATTTATAACTGGTAAATGTCATGCGTAAATATACAGTGATCGTGATATTGATGACGTTTTTTCTTTCCCTCGCTGAGCTTACGTCGGAAAGATGAAAAGGTCGTTTCGTGACTGATGTGTTGCAGTCAACCATGCAGTAAAAATAGGCACCCAGTTCCCAGGGCTATATATAAATATATATACTAACTGTGGGGAATAACACGCTTTGCTTATCTTAAAATAACGGTTTGCTGACGATAAATAATTCACATGCGCACAATTTGATGTACTGCTCGTTCTCTTCTCGCCTCTCTCTGGCTGTGTATATATATATATATATATATATATATATAGAGAGAGAGAGAGAGAGAGACATTTCTACTACAGCATAAATTTATCTATTATTGTTGGAAAATGTCAACCAAAATTGTTTTTTTTTAATTTGTTACGTGAAATCCTATAATAATATTTTGATCAAAAGTACTGATCAACTCAAAAATTTAAAAAAAAAAAAAACATATTCCCCCAAATAGACAATTTTTGGATATGAAATCAATAATCAATAACATTGTAATCTTAATAAAATTGTATACAAATATAAAACCAGCAATAGTGCATTATATATATATATAATCGTACTAAAATAATACAGGAAGTTGAATCGATTAATACGATAATGACAATAACTGTATTACCCGCCACATTACTGATACTTTTATTGGTTGGTTCACGAGGTATATATTGAGTTTATGTTCAGAAAATACTTAAAATATGTGTTTGATATAAATGTTCTTATGTTTTTCTTTACCGCTAGCCTTCGTTAAATATCGTTAGCACCTCCCTGCCGACCTCCTAGACTCAATTAAAGACGTAAAACCCTAGAGTGCATCAATTATTTATTTAAAGATTTTATAATACGATACATATAGATAAGATATTAAAGATAAGTAATATTTTTTTAAATTTTAAACTTCAAAGATAAGTGAGAAATATGTAAAGTAAAAAAAAAAAATTAAGTACCCCCGTTACGCTAAGTGGCGTATAGGGAATATGGTATTAGTGACAATAAATTTTACAGACCTTCGACACATGATTTTTGGGGTATTGTGGTCGGTATTACACTCGTGCCGCTTTACTTTCTCAGAAAAAAAAATCCGGTACCCATTTAAGGCTGGGTGAACCGGAAGCCGTTGGTTGGGATCGAACCCTACCTCTTGTCCGTTGTAGTCCAGTTCACTAACCACCGAGCTATCTCGGCACCCTTGTAAAGTAAAGGTAAAGGTAAAATACGAGACTTGAATCGGTGTCTTAGCACGCGAGTTTTCACCAATATGTGCTCGACTCGGAGACTTCTGGATAGTGTCGCTTCGAGCATCGAAACTCACGACTCGGCATTCCTCACCTTCCCAGAGTACTGCCCTGGTACCCATTTCTGCCAGCGGCTGGATCGACGACGGGGGTATTTATTTTTATCAACCACGATTACAACTCACACTGCTTCCGGAGAAATAGTGACTGCACACACTCTTACTATATCTTTGTTTGAAATATTTCTAACTAATTAAAAATAATTAATAATAATAATAGTTCTCACTAATTTTAGAAGAAAAAAAATGCACCTACACAATATTTTTTATGAAACGCCTAAACACAACGTCAATAAATCCAAGAACGTCAACAACGTCAATAACGTCAACAACGTCAGTAACTTTAACAACGTCAGTAACGTCAACAACGTCAATAACGTCAACAACGTCAGTAACGTTAACCACGTCAATAACGTCAACAACGTCAGTAACGTTAACAACGTCAATAACGTCAACACCGTCAGTAACGTTAACAACGTCAACAACGTCAGTAACGTTAACAACGTCAATAACGTCAACACCGTCAGTAACGTTAACAACGTCAACAACGTCAGTAACGTCAACAACGTCAATAACGTCAACAACGTCAGTAACGTTAACAACGTCAATAACGTCAACAACGTCAGTAACGTTAACAACGTCAGTAACGTTAACAACGTAAATAACGTCAACAACGTCAGTAACGTTAACAACGTCAATAACGTCAACAACATAAACACCATCAACAACGTCAACAACGTCAATAACGTCAATAACGTTATAACAACCTCAATAGCGCCAATACCGTCAATAACCACAAACGAAAGCTAGAAAACTTCACGAATAGCATCTGTACAAAACTTAACCCCATTAATCAGAGGATGTGTGAAAGAAGAGAGAATCTTGTATACTTCAGTAATTAACGATCAGGAGATTGCTGCATTCCACTTATCATTCTTATTAATTTGGGCTTACTGGCTGAAACTTTGTATTTTGAATTCTGATACGATTCTGAAACTATTTCTCTGAGGCGAAGGCGCGCATCCCAGCACCAGAGCTGGAAGTTGTCAGCGACCCACAGCTGATGGCTTGCGCCAGGATCGGTGAACCAAAACCACCCAGACCCTGCTCCACCTCTCCGCGGTGCCTCCAGTAACAGACAAACCTGTCTAGTCTGGCCAAGCGAGCAGGGATGGAAGAGGGAAGACAACCCGGTACTCAAAAATGTCGTGCTGAAGTCGGATGTGTTAGGCCAAAAGGTGCAAATATAACAGTTATACTGTCAACCACAACACAACGCAGACACGTCCACTTAACGTCCTTTTAAGGACGGATGACGAAGAGGAAACTATTTCTCTAATTATTATTGTTGCTGTTATTGTTATTGTCATTATTGTTATTGTTATTGCTATTGTTGTTATTGTTGTTGTTATTGTTAAGATAAACGAGAGCAGACTACGACTACTCATACACGCTTACCGTTACAAAAAAAAACAATACTCTCGTAGCCATCTTTGATATTTCCGCACTATCTGCCACGTACGTGAGCCCAGAAATTTTCTTTGAACCGTTATTTCAGAACACCACCTGTGGATGTTTCTACGAACTTGTCTTTCTCTGCTGTCATGAGCCTCTCTAACTCATACACACTAATTGAAAATGAACCTCTAATCAAGTTTTTCTTGCTGTAAATCTTCCAAATCTTGTGCAATAAGTGATCTGTCTTCCTCAGAAAACTTTTCGTTACTGGAATCAAGAAAACTTGTGAGGTTCGGAAATGTTTGATAATTTCTGTTCAACAGGCTGTGCTGTCACAATTCCGATGTTTTAATCATTGCTTCGATCATGTCTTCTGCATGAAAAACGGTCACATTACCTCCTGGAAGATTTATGTTGAGCTTATTTAAATGGGAGAAGACAACTGAGAAATATGCCAATTTGGCCAACTAGGAAAATATCTGTCAAACGATCGATGAGATGAACTCGTTTCTTCATGAGAAATAATCTTATCTCTTCTCTCAATTTCCATAAATGAGACACAACTTTACCTTGTGATAGGCAACTGACTTCATAGTGTAGCAAAAGTTGATAGAGTTGATTGTCCATATCTTTGCAGGTTTCTTCAAAAAGTCTTACATTTAGTAATTAATTTGATTTTTAAAAAGTTTACAATTTTAAATTATTCTGTAAAGTCTGTTTGAATGTTTCTGGCGTCTTCCAGTCATCCCTTCCAGAAGTTGCTCGTGTCACGTCTGTACTAATTTCAAAGCATTTCAATCAATCCAGGTCATGAAATGTTATAAAATTGTTGAAGCTGTTAAATACATCTTCAGTTCTAGCGTGTACCAATGATCAGGGTACAGTGTGTCTTCAAAAACATTTGTCTTGTGATCACATATGACGTAAGGATACATACAAATATAAATAGAGAGAAAAATTGTATGTTTAAAGCTCTACGTAACAAGCGGACACCACATATCAGAACAGCGTTTCAGCACAATGGCTTTCAGTAGGAATAAACATACAACACACGTACACATATGTATTTAAAAATAATAAAATAAACAATTAAAATATCGAACTAGAAAGAGAAATAAAAAATAAAGGAGAATATTAAATGATGCATTTATGTGCATTTCTTTGCCGTGACTATATCTGACGTAGCACTTTACGGGCGTTTTGTTTGTTATGTCTGAACTTTCGTTCAGTTGCAGAGAAAATTAGAAATGTGAGTACCTTCAATAGTTTTCACTTGATGTTAGCATACAAACTAACCGTGAACTCGCTTCTGACACATTACCATTTGACAAGAGGAAACGTCATTGGTCTTGTTGACAAATGCATAAACCATAATTTTTCCAAAAGCTGATGTAAATGATTCCGCTTTGTGTAAGATATTTCAGCTTTTCCTATTAGATCGTAAACTTTAAGTTTACGTCCTACTGTATTGTCATAGCCAGCTAGCTGCAGTCTGTTTTAATTACTTTCACATTTTTTTAAGCCCATACCCTTTACCTTTGCACACACCCGCACTAAAACAGATGCTCTTTGTGGCATAATTTGTATATTTAGTATTCAGCTGTTTTTGCTGTTTTGGCGGTTTAATGGCCTTGGACGATATATCGTAACACACAACGGTAGTTGTTTGTCTTCGCGATCTACATACGTAAAGCCAGAAGACAGATATCCTTTAATATAACGGTGGCGCTTTTAAGATAACGGGGAAATTTATTCATGAAGAACATATGGCACAAAACTAGCATTGGCTGGCTGTAGAATTACAATTTCAGAGGACATGTATCTTTCCGATAGCAACTTATGGTTGTGAATCATGGAAGATCTCGCAGACAACAAGGAGGAAAATAGATTCGTTCGAAAGAAAATGCTAATGACAAGTTCTTCAGATACCTTGGATAATGAACAAGAGTAATGAAGACATAACAGATTTAAGCATTACAAAGAGCTGGCTTATAAACATCATTCTACTGAGGAAATGAAAATACTAATGCCACGTCCAGTGATACAGTGGGCTGGAAAGAACAAAAATTGAATGCATGGTTCCTGGGCGTCGCATCGGGGGCAGACCAAGAAGAAAATGATTTAAATACATAGAAGAGATCTTGATCATCACAGCAGTAGTGGAAGATCTGGCTACAGACACAGATTCTTTTAGGCGGGTCGTGGTGAATGTAACATTCTGTTGTAAATGTGGCTAGAGACATATATTTTTTTTACACAGGCTGTAATGAATGTAACATTCTGTTGTATATCTGGCTAGAGACAGAGATTCTTTCAAACGGGCTGTGGCGAATGTGACGCTCTGTTGGATATCTGGCTAGAGACAGAGATTCTTTCAGACGGTCTGTGGTGAATGTGACGCTCTGTTGGATATCTGGCTAGAGACAGAGATTTATTTCAGACAGGCTGTAGTGAATGCACCGTTCTGTTGGATATCTGGCTAGAGACAGAGATTCTTTCACACGGTCTGTGGTGAATGTGACGCTCTGTTGGATATCTGGCTAGAGACAGAGATTCTTTCAGACGGTCTGTGGTGAATGTGACGCTCTGTTGGATATCTGGCTAGAGACAGAGATTCTTTCACACGGACTATGGTAAATGTAACGTTCTGTTGGATATCTGACTAGACACAGAGATTCTTTCACACGGACTATGGTAAATGTAACGTTCTGTTGGATATCTGGCTAGAGACAGAGATTCTTTCACACGGACTATGGTAAATGCAACGTTCTGTTGGATATCTGGCTAGAGACAGAGATTCTTTCAGACGGTCTGTGGTGAATGTGACGCTCTGTTGGATATCTGGCTAGAGACAGAGATCCTTTCACACGGACTATGGTAAATGTAACGTTCTGTTGGATATCTGGCTAGAGACAGAGACTCTTTCAAGCGGGCTGTGGTAAATTTAACCTTCTGCAAAGGGCATACAAATCTGATGATGATGATGATGGTGATGATTAAGATGACTGGAGAAATATCATCGTGCTTTAAATAGGATGTACCTTTACCAACATTATCAGTTCTTTTACGTTTCAATTTGAGCTAGAGACCCATCCTAATGTTCATCCATAATATATCGATACTAAATTCACCACAATAATATTGAACTAACTTTACTTGACAACAATCACAGATTTAAAAATAAAACATATCAAAGAAGAAGCACGATCACTAAATCCTTTTAAACATTTCTCGCTGAAATTGAAATTGACTGACTTCCCGCGGTGACTGACTGTATGCGCAGTCCAATGAAATGTCACGTGTTTTCTCACAATCACTCACAACCATTCGTTTGCTCGAACAGCCAATTTTACTCAAGAGAAAGAAATTAAGATCTCAATCTGCATTTCCTTTTTAGTTCTTTGCTCATTTTCCTTCATTGCTTCTTCCATCTTAACTGCAAAAAGTCATAGAATTTTTTCAAGCACTAGCAAACCTTTATGGGTATATCGCAGCCCTCGCAATCCCCTTTGCGGACCACAGTTTAAGAAACACTGTTCCAATAAATAAGTTATCTGGAGTTAGCAAACGTTTGTATTAAACATTGTAGGAACTATATTATCTAACTATAGACAATAACTTAAGATATGTTGATGATACTGAACTACTAGCAGAAAATCCTAAATACCTACACCAATTACTTAATTAAATAAACATGACAAGCAAAAAATATGGACTAGATTTGAATATCAAAAAGACTAAAGCTATGATCATAAACAAAGAAAATACTCAAAACCCACAAGTGGATATAAAAATTCAAGGAATAGACCTGGAGACAGTTCAGAACTACAACTACCTTGGACATACTATATCCAGTGATGGAAAATGTAAAACTGAAATTAACAAAAGAATATGAATTACAAAAAGTAATGTTAATGTCATGAAAAATATGCTAACATAAAAAAACATAACACCATACTAAGAATAGTAAAATCTTATAACTTCTCAATATTCCTATATGGGGCAAAAACATAACATTAGACAAGAAAACAGAGCACAGAATTGAAGCCTTTGAAATGTGGATGTATAGAATAAATCGTAGAATTGGATGGAAAGAATAGAAAAGAAACGATGAAGTCTTAAAACAACTAAAAATTAAAAGAGAACTACTAAACACAATTCAAAGAAGACAAACGCGATTTTTGGGCCATATTAAAAGACATAACAGCTTACTAAAAGTAATCTTGTAGGGGAAAATACACGGTAAAAGAGACAGAGGCAAACCAAGACTAACATGGACGAGTAACATTAAAAGATGGACAAATCATCATATGACAACCAGCATCATCAAAGCAAGAGACAAAACAGAATGGCGTTCCATGGTAGCCAACCTTCGTTGCAGTGATGGCACTCGATGATGATGATATGATTATGATGAGGAACTATTATAATGTTTTAAGGAAAAGTAAGCAAATTTCAACAAATGGTTTTGTAAAGCAAACTATATGATTGGACATGTGTCTCTAATATTAGAAAACAAACATGGTACAGGCCGATACGAAGAGAGCACTACATGTCACAGTATTTTCCCGAACATTTCACTAGGACATTATAAAGCAAAGGAAAAAACGGAAAATCGTTACAACGGAAATTAGATGTCGGAGAAGCATACTGGACGTGACAAGAAGAGACAGATTCAAAAATAACGATGCAAGGAAAATAGTTGTGGGTTACGTCAATGCTGGATTACACCAAGAAAGAACAAATGAAAATGTTGAACATGTAACACGACCACTGCCAGACAGCATTCCCCAGTGATCATTAACACATAGAGACAACAGGAAAAGAGGGGAAAGCCAGATCTAGAAGACGATGGATCAACTAAATATCGGACATAGCCATGAACACCAATCAGGAGACATACCACAGATCATTGACCACGAATAACCCATTTTGTTTCTGACGACGCTAAAAGCGGAAGAACGTGGAAGTTAAAGTAACGATTCCTATAAAGCAAATTTCTAAATCTACACAAAAATAGGACAGGATATGCGGCTGGGGCTAATTTATGGATTAGGGTTATCCTGATTCGCAAATAATTTACGCTGAGTGCGTTTACGGCTGGTTCGTCAAAGGAAAATAGTTTTTTTCTTTCTTTTCCAATCCAGCATAAAAGTTTTTTTTTATTTAGCTGGAAAAAAGCTTCAAGAGCTTCAGTGGCTGGGTGATTAGTGCGCTCGCTTTCTGATCAGAAGAGTTTCGGTTCGATCTCCCAGAAATGGCGGGCGTTTTTTTTAAAGAGGGGGGGGGGGCGAAAAGGCTCCCGGGTTTATCTAGCTTCTAAAAATGAGAACCAATGATTTTTCTGGGAAGTAAACGCGGCCTGCCGTGATACCGACCACATCACCCATAAAAAATATGCCATGGTCATGGACAAATATGGTCACTACACCATATTCCCCATACGACAAGCAAAGCAGGGGAGGCGACCTTTACTTTACTTTGTAAAGCTACATATAGGGTGTCTCTTTAATGACTGTGCATTTTTTGTTGTTGAAATAATTACGCACCTAAATTTTATCTATGTATGACGTAATAGTTCAAGCACCATTTACGTGTTCATTTAAACATCACTGCTACATGATAGATCTGGCTTACAATAGTGTTAACGATTGAAGAAAGAGTATTTATAGTGGAGCATGTGTTCCGTAACGGCGGCAAGTATTCGAATGGGGTTGTTGAACAATTTGTGAATAGATTTCCTGATACACCAGTGCCTCATCGAAATACTGTGAGTAATTTAATAATCAAATTTCAAAACACCGGTAGTGTACATGATGTTAGCCGTCCTGGTAGACCATCTGTTCTTAAAGTAACATCACTCAACATCCAGGACAGGATTCTAATGAGTCCTGGCAAATCAATAAGAAAGCTGGCTCAACAAGTACACAAATCAAGCAGTACTGTTCATAGAGTTCTGAAAAAAATATTAAAGTTACATCCGTACAAATTTTCCGTCGTTCTTCAATTAAAAGAATTAGATCACCAATCCAGAATTAATTATTGTATGTGGTTTGAGAATTTTCTAGCCCAAGAAGGTGAGGAAATCCTTGATTTCACTTTCTTCACAGATGAAGCATGGTTCCATTTGTCTGGGTACGTGAATAGGCAGAATGATCGTCTTTGGAGTGATGAAAATCCACATGCATTGCACCCAGTGCCTCTCCACGATCAGAAAGTAGGAGTGTGGTGTGCAATGAGTATATCCAACGACCCTAACTTACAACGACCCTTCATCCAACGACCCTACATACAAATACCCTAAATCCAACGACCCTACATCCAACGACCCTAAATCGAACGACCACAACTTCCAACGATTCTGCATCCAACGACTCTATATCCAACGACCCTAACTTCCAACGACCCTTCATCCAACGACCCAACGACCCAACATCCAAATACCCTAAATCCAACGACCCTACATCCAACGACCCTAAATCCAACGACCATAACTTCCAACAGTTTCTACATCCAACGACTCTATATCCAACGACCCTAACTTCCAACGACCCTACATCTAATGGACCCGCATCTAACGACCCTAACTTCCAACAACCCTACATCCAACGGACCTACATCCAACGGCCCTGCATCTAACAACCCATCTTCCAACGACCCTATATCCAACGACCCTAACTTCCAACGTCCCTAACTTCCAACGACCCTACATCCAATGGACCTAACTTCCAACGGGCTGCATCTAACAACCCTAACTTCCAACGACCCTACATCCAACGACTCTATATCCAACGACCCTAACTTCCAACGTCCCTAACTTCCAACGGCCCTACATCCAACGACCCTAAATCCAACGACCATGCATTCAACGTTGGAAGTTAAGGTCGAACTTGTACCGTGAGTTCGAAGAATGCTTCTACATTCGAACTGCGTGTTTGCAGGATCGGGCAAAAATAATCACCAACAAATGTCTTCTATTACTCTGCTGTGGACCTACGTCATCACTTCCGTTACGCTTTTGTGTTTTCAATTACCTTTAACATTATTTGTGCTGGGTTTTGTTCTATATACCCACTAACTCATCATCATCATCGAGTGCCGTCTCCGCAACGAAGGTTGGCTACCATGGAGCGTCATTCTGCTCTGTCTCTTGCTTTGATGGTGCAGGCTGTTATAGGCTGATTTGTCCATCTTTTGATGTTACTCGTCCATGTTAGTCTTGGTATGCCTCTGCCTCTTTTACCATTGTTTTTCCCCTCCAGGATTACTTTTAGTAGGTCGTTGTGTCTTTTAACATGGCCCAAAAATCGCATTTGTCTTGTTTGAATTGTACTTAGTAGTTCTCTTTTCATTTTTAGTTGTTTTAAGACTTCATCGTTTGTTTTCTTTTCCTTCCAATCCTGTTCTACCTATTCTTCTATATATCCACATTTCGAAGGTTTCAATTCTGTGTTCTGTTTTCTTGTCTAATGTCCATGTTTCTGCACCATATAAGAATATTGAGAAGATGTAACATTTTGCTATTCTTAGTTTTAGCCCTGGTGTTATTCCTCTCCATGGCATCAGCTGGACTAGTACGTGATGAGGCTCCAATCTCTTTCACGGTGGTCAGCCACATTCGTCTTTCGTCTCCTGAACATTCCTCTTGTGTACCACACACTTTGCTGTTTTCGCTTTCTGGGCCGTTGGTCATTGCTGATTCTCCCGCACCATCCACCGTTGCAGACTTTGTACAATTCGGAACGGACATTTCCGTCTGCCTGGCGCGACAGTGAAAAACAATGACCTATCACCGATATGTCAATCTCGAATGAAAAGAAGATAAATACCCACTTAACAGCGAGAATTCCCACCATCCACCAGCCTGTCAGAAGTTAAACAACTACAACAGGCATGAGCAGAATATTAAATCCAAGAAGCACGCCGTTTATAACCGGCGTATTTCGAAACAACACACGCTGTAACGGAAAACACTGTCCAAACACGGACACCGTCTTGAATAGCCCACTAACTACTAACAATAGAATTCAAAAAGAGTGTCGCTATAACGAAACCTCATAAGACGGTTTTACTTTCGATGACAGAATTGAAAAGGGAATATCATGATATATGAAAGAGGTACACGTGAGGCGGACCTGGGAAAAAGGGAAAGTGAATCAAAACCCCGTACGAAATGGCTAAGGGACATAAGCACAGTTACCAAATATCATCATCATCATCATGTGCCTTACCGGTTGGCGTTGGCGAACATGTCCTTCCACAATCTTCTATCCACAGTGCATCGTATCAGTTCTGTTGTTGACTGTTTTCCATGCCATGACACCGAGCTATCCAATATTTTCTCTCTTTGTCGTTCGCGATCTCTCTTTCCTTTTATTTTACCAGTTGTAACCAAGTATTCCAACTTTCCTCTTCTCATGATGTGCCAGAAAAACGTTGATTGCTTCTTTCTGATGTTTTTTAAGAGCTCCCTTTTTGTGTTGGCCTCCTTGAGAACTTCCTCATTGGTCTTTTTAGCTGTCCAGGGAACTTTCAACATTCTTCTGAGAAATCCCATCTCTGTGGCCTCTAAAAATGTTGATTGCTTCTTTCTGATGTTTATTTGGGGAGAGTGTGAAAAGTGTAGTGCTGCATTTGTCTGTATTGATGCTGATACACCATCTATTTGTCCATGAATTCAGTGCATTCATAGCTCTTTGTAGCAATTTGGAGGCCACTGTTGCATACTCCTCTGTGCACCACATTACCAAGTCATCTTTCTTACATTGCCACTTTGATTCCATGTGGTAGTTCAGTAACTAGGTCATTGATGTAGATCAGAAAAAGTGTTGGAGATAGTACCCCTCCCTGTGGAACGCCCTGGTGCAATAAGACCTTTTTACTCTTAAGACCATCCAGTTGCAATTTGGCTCTCCTGTTATGCAGGTATGCTTTGACCCATTTGTACATCCTGCCATTTAATACATAATTTATCAGTTTCTTCAAAAGCCCTTCCTTCCATACCATATCAAATGCTTTATTTAGGTCTATCCATGCTGCTAGTACCAGTTTCTTTTCTTGAAACGCATCTTCAATTTCCTGGGAAAGATAGGTTGCCTGATCTTCGGTAGAGTAACACTGTCTAAAGCCTGCTTGTTGTGGGACAAGGAGATTTTCACTTTCCAGGTAGCACTGCAGTCTGAGATTGATTATACGTTCCAATGTTTTACACAAACAGCTTGTAAGGCTGATTGGTCTATAGCTGGATGTCGTTGAACCATCTTTTCCTGGCTTTAGTAATGGTATCATAATTGCTTCTCTCCATGCCTGTGGCACTCTACCTGTGAAAAAGCAGGAGCCATCTACATAAACAATGAGCCTGTGAAAGAAGACATACAAGCTACATATCTCGGAGTTACATTTGATAACAAACTATCTTGGAAACAGCAGATAAATAAGGCAACCCAAAAAGCAAATCGGGAAATTGGCTATTCTAAGAAAGTTGTGTGGAACCACATGGGGTGCGAGTGGGAAAATACTCAGTAAAGTTTACCAACAGAGGATACGCCCACATTTAGAATATGGATCATCCGCATGGTGCTCAGCATTAAACACCACATTGCAAGAATTGGATAAAGTACAAAACCAGGCACTTAGGGTCATCACAGGAGCAATGAAATCAACACCAATATTGGAGATGGAGAAATTGTGGAGGATACCAGCACTGAGAGAACGGAGAGACACAAAGGTGCTGATACAGGCAGAAAAATTTGTATGCATGCCGAGACATCCAATGAAGGACCGATTCTAAAATCTTGCACTGGGACGACTTAAGAGAAGCAGTTTTATCCACCAAGCCAAGCGTATTAGTAGACAAACACCAGACATGCCAAAAGTGTTGTCAATGATTCGCTTCCATAGGTCAGAATTGGTTCTACATAGCATCGATGAACTCTCTTTCTCATTTCTATTGACATAGATTTGTTGCATAAGATATTTTTCATTTTCTGAAATACTATTTTGGCCTGAGCTATTCTGCTTTTTATTTCTGTGTTGCATCTTCCATCTGATGTTATCACTGTGCCCAAGTATTTCAAACGTTGCACTTGTTTCAGATTCGTCTCAATATACCAATTTGTCCAAATATAACATTTATTAAATACAGTGTGGGCAGCGTGTGTAGCTGCAGAAGTTATATAAGCTTGAACGTTGCAGCTTGTCTTGTCTTTCTGTTAGTTTATTTGCCCGATACCATTTTATGTGTATTTCATTGGCTAAGGGACAAGAGACAGAGAGAGAGAGAGAGAGAGAGAGAGAGAGAGAGAGAGAAAGAGTGAAAAGAAAGAAAAAAAGGCATGAAAAACACTTATTTGGTTTATTTGTGGGATGGCCTCCCCTTCCAAATAGTAACTTGTCTCTTTCTTTCCACCAACTAACTACGTGGAGCATCATCATTTCACACTAGTTAGTTACAATTAATGCCATTTCTATTTTGTTATATATGTATATATATATTATTCATTTTATTTATTGTCGTAATGTTTTATTGCATTATTTATGACACTGAATTGCGTGTATCTCCCGTTGAAGTGTTTTAAATTGAGTATTGTTCTGGAAACGGATTAATTCACTTTACATTGTTTTTATTGGATAAAATTGTTTCGGACGTCCAGGAATTCAAATTTTTAACGACTCACTGGGAACGAATTAAATTTGAAGTAATAGAAACCAATGTTTTTACCTTACTTTCTTACTATATTTTACATTACTTTCTTAATATAGTTTCCCTTATTTTGTCTCTATAATTTCCCTTACTTCCTTGCTGTAATTTTCCTTACTTCCTTACTATAATTTCCCTTACTTCATTACTAGAATTTCCCGTAATTCTTTATTATAATTTCCCTTAATCTCTTACTATAACTTCCTTTATTTTCTTATTGTAATTGTCTCTACAGATCTTTATTCTGATATATTTATACTCTCATTCGTTCGTTTTTTGTCTCTCCATAAATTTCGTGTGCTCCACTCCATCTGACTCTGATAATCATTGTTATGGTTCTGTCACCCTTCCCACTCTCCTTTTCCCCCTATACCCACATTTTTCTCAAATTCATGTCCCCTTATATTCTCCACAGTCCCCATCTTCTTTCTTGAATCTTGCATTGCAGAAAATGATAACATTTTTTGGTGTGTGTTCTGTGAACTTTCACAAATCTGAAAATGTTTCCTCTTTGACTGCATCCAATGTTTTTGTTGTTGCCCAAATAGAAATGCCAAACATTCTCTAGTAATCTAAATTGTCTCCAGCGATAATGTATTTCCTTCTTCCTCTACTTTTTGTGTCGTATTATCATTGATTGAATCCCCGGTAATTGAATCGACCATGTGCAGTGGTGGGATTCTGTCTTCCTGTTACTTTACAGTAAAAAGTCTGCAGCAAATAATTTGTCTCGTTTCTGGCAGTATTTTTATTGGCAATTAATAACAGATTAAGAGATTTTTTACTGCGAAAACATAAACATTATTTTCTGGTATTAACGTTGACCTGAAAACAATTGCAATTTTAGATGAGAATGAAGGAAAAATAATTGTAAATATGTTAGCATCGCTGACAACAGAAGAAGTGGGAGATGTGATTGGGGAAAGATGTTCCTACAGACGGATTATGGTGATTGTAACGTTCTGCAAAGGACACGCGACCTGAGGATGATGATGACGATAACGTTGCTGCAGGAATATATATATATAAAGTTTTTACCTCTGACGAAGTCCCTAGAGACTAGGAACTGAATTTTGCGAGTTAATCCGTTTTTTCCTGACAGCCGTGTGCACGGGGGTCCCTCGCTGCACAGGCAGATAACTCCGTGTACTCATATTTGTCCGTCCATGAGTAATTGATGTTTCAAGCCGGTCCGAGTTCCTCTCAGGCGGGAGACAGCACTTAGGACAGAAACAAAATAGTTCCCTATGTCTGACGATTCTACGTGATGTCTTATAGCTTATAGTTGAGTCCTCTCTATTTATTCTTCTACTTCGAATTTCTGTGGTCTTCCATGATTTTTGCCACTCTGTGTCCACGTGAAGGTTCGGTGCGGGAGCCTTTTTTTTACATCGATTCTGAGCACATACTCGATGTGCTTCCAGCGATTTATGCGTATATAGCTTGATACGTATTCTTGTTTGCTTGTTTTGTTTTCTCTTATAGTTTGATTTAGTTTCGTATTTGTGTTTAACGGTCTTCATTGGTATTTATTTCCAAAGGCCACAATTCTCATGTCTAGATCTTCCAACGGATCTGCAGCTCTTACATCCGTATTTTAGCGCAGGTATAACACAAGAAATGAAAAGGCGATTGGAGGCCACAGAGATGGGATTTCTCAGAAAAATGTTGAAAGTTCCCTGGACAGATAAGAAGACCAATGAGGAAGTTCTCAAGGAGGCCAACACAAAAAGGGAGCTGTTAAAAAACACCAGAAAGAAGCAATCAACATTTTTCGGGCACATCATGAGAAGAGGAAAGTTGGAATACTTGGTTACAACTGGCAAAATAAAAGGAAAAAGAGATCGCGGACGACAAAGAGAGAAAATACTGGATAGCTTGGTGTCATGGCATGGAAAACAGTCAACAACAGAACTGATACGATGCACTGTGGATAGAAGATTGTGGAGGGACATGATCACCTACGCCAACCGGTAAGGCACATGATGATGATGATGATGATAACACAAGAGTTGAATTTCGTGTGCTTCTAAGTATTTTCAATGCCCATATATTTATAAGTTTATTAACAGCACTTTATACCGTTGCGATGCAGGGCTTCGCAATAAATTCGGTTGCTGTATTCCATCTTGTGACATTTTGCTTCCAATGTAGGTGAAGTGGGTAACTTCTCGCAGGAGTTCGTTAGGTTCCGTGTCAATGACTGTGTAGGTAAAATCCATGCGTTTTGTTTCTTTCCGTGTTGGTCCAGAAACCTATTTGTCTGTAAAGTGATAGAGTCGACCTATTTTATTTTATTTCGGGCGTTTGAGTGTGTTGAGTTAAAAGGACCAGATCAACTGTAAAATCGAGGTCTTCTAAGGTTTTATTGTTTATCCATTAGATGCCTAATTGTCAACTGCGCTGTCAGTATGACCCAATCGATTGCTATTCTGAATAACATTGATGACATGAAACAACCTTGTTTTAGTTCATTCTCTTCTGGAAACCAAATGAAGTTGCCGGCCTGTGTTTTGACACAACAAACGGAGTCAGAGAAAGAAGCTTTGATGTTCGTAAATTCTGACGGGAGTCTGTAAATTGTGAGTATTTTCTAAAGTGTAGGCGGGTGTACAGTATCAACAACCTTTGGAAAATCCACAAAGTTGATAATGAACGATGACTGAAATTCAATTAATTTTTCGAAGAAAGTTCAAAGTTCAAAGTGTGGTCGATACTTTACTATTTTATCTATTCAATCCATAGAATCAGTTTTATTTCAGTTAGAAATTCCCCATATCCGTTCCACCAATTATCACAGCGTTTCCCAAAATGCGTCTGCAAATTCCGTTGACAAAGTCGCTCCGTGCATATTCTATTCGACTGTACATGAAACGGTTACAAACTTCCATAGTCTCCTCTTACGACATGCGTGGCAGGTAACAGTCGCTCTATTCTTTTCTCCCGTAACCTTCGGTAGCAACACGAGGGGATATATGACCGATGTGATCTAAAGTCAGCTTGTTCTCTAAGTGTTACGTTCACTGACTTCTTCAGTCTTTCCAGTAACATTTTGCAGAAACGTTGTTCTGGCGCTGATAATAAATGAATCTACCGCCAGGTGTTACAGTCTCATATGTTTCCTTTCTTTGTGAGTTTTGCTATGATGTCATATCTCCGTTGTTGTGGAGGTGAATCATTTTGCCAGATTTTGATAAAGAACATTAGAAAATCTTGTAGAGTGGTATTATCTGCTGCCTTTAGCATTTCCTCTGAGATTTCATTATCTTCAGTTGATTTGTTGCTCTTCACTTATTTTGATGGACTGTCCAATTTCTTTAAATATGAACTTCATAAATGAGTATCTAATGTTATATGTTACATTAGAAATTATTATATATCTAATATTAGGAGCCTCGGTAGCCTAGTTGGGGACACCACCCCGCTATCGCTGTTCGGACAACCTGTGTTCGATTCCAGCTGGAAGCAGGTGAATCTTACTCATGGTTGCAAGAAGTAGCCCGGTAGACCCATCCTTTCTCAGGAATGGGTACCAGGGTATAACTCTGGTATGGTGAAGAATGGCGCCTCGCTTGTGAGGGACATTATAAAGAAGTCTCCGAACACTTATGGTTAAGCGGGCGAGCACATATATGGGTGAAAAATCAACGTGCAAAGACGTAGATTCAAGTCTTGTACCTTTACCATTGACGTATTTAATGAAGGCACAATTTCTTCTTCATCAAGACTATGAGAATTTAATGGTTCCCATTGAGACAAGTAGAATTTAATGTCTGTGGTTTATTTAATATTTCTATAAAATGTTTGCCCATCTCTGCTTGTATCAATCTTTTATTATCAACAATATGCCGGTTTGGTCTTTGTTAGGAGTATTCTTTGTGGGTATATGGTTGCACACATGTTTTAAGATGTGGTGTAGGTTTTTACTGTTTCCTCTTGTATCTGCTAATTTATCTTCTAAAGTTACCTTGTTAATGAAATCCTCTTTGTCTTTCCTCCACTTGCATCCGTTTCTTTATCCATGAATGAGCAAATTTTCTTGTTCGCTTCATATGAAGATGCATTTTTTTGTTGCCAGCAGTTTCAGTTTGGCCTGTTTCTTGTCATGCATTTTCATCCAGATTTTCCATTTCTTCTCTCTATGAAGTCTCTGTTTGTAAGCAGCTGTGTTACCGACATATTTTTCAAGGGGTTTTTAAAATAACATCACATTTGTATCAATATCGTTTATAGTTGCACCTGAATTGTCGATTGTTCTTGATAGAGGTGCAAATCAGTTGTGTATTTTCATGTTATATGTATTTTCATGTTATATGTATTTTCATGTTATATGTATTTTGATGTTATATGTATTTTCATGTTTTTTTTTATGTTATATGTATTTTCATGTTATATGTATTTTGATGTTATATGTATTTTCATGTTATATGTATTTTCATGTTATATGTATTTTCATGTTATATGTATTTTCATGTTATATGTATTTTCATGTTATATCTATTTTGAAGCCTACAGATTGTTAAACGATATGAGTCATTTAAAAAAAATTTTTTACCAGGTTCGTGTAGAGAAATGCAGAGATTGTGATTACTGTTGATATCTGCCACTCCATATGCTTATATATCTTTTATTGAAGTATCTGCCACTCCATATGCTTATATATCTTTTATTGAAGTATCTGCCACTCCATATGCTTATATATCTTTTATTGAAGTATCTGCCACTCCATATGCTTATACATCTTTTATTGAAGTATCTGCCACTCTTTATGCTTATACATCTTTTATTGAAGTATCTGCCACTCTATATGCTTATATATCTTTTATTGAAGTATCTGCCACTCTATATGCTTATACATCTTTTATTGAAGTATCTGCCACTCTATATGCTTATATATCTTTTATTGAAGTATCTGCCAATCTATATGCTTATACATATTTTATTGAAGTATCTGCCACTCTTTATGCTTATACATCTTTTATTGAAGTATCTGCCACTCTTTATGCTTATACATCTTTTATTGAAGTATCTGCCACTCTTTATGCTTATACATC
This sequence comes from Megaustenia siamemsis, assembly GCA_032433765.1. NCBI lineage: Eukaryota > Metazoa > Mollusca > Gastropoda > Stylommatophora > Ariophantidae > Megaustenia > Megaustenia siamemsis. The sequence goes on along the minus strand of JAVIAB010000050.1, from coordinate 59,350,592 downwards.
TTTTATTGAAGTATCTGCCACTCTATATGCTTATATATCTTTTATTGAAGTATCTGCCACTCTATATGCTTATATATCTTTTATTGAAGTATCTGCCACTCTATATGCTTATATATCTTTTATTGAAGTATCTGCCAATCTATATGCTTATACATCTTTTATTGAAGTATCTGCCACTCTTTAATCTTATATATCTTTTATTGAAGTATCTGCCACTCTATATGCTTATATATCTTGTATTGAAGAGCGGAATTTGGTGCTTGAGCAAAAACAGTCTTGTCTTTTTTGCTTTCAGAACGTTTGTCAAGAGAGTTCCACGTAATTTTTTGCACATCTTCGTGTCGTGGGAATAAGGTGCGTGGTCTTAAACGTTTTGATAGCTCAAATAACGTTATCAGGTGCTCTCAGTTCGGATGCATGCACCGAAAGCCAGAGATTCATTAATTGCGCATCACAGGACGACGTATCGACAATGTAACTTCCGGTGTGATCACTGGAGAATGGGTGACATCACGAGTTTCACTTCTCATATTTGACTGCACCCACGGCTGTTGCACTGAGCCATTAATGACATCACAAATGTCAAATATAAAAACACAAAACACGTTTCCTCACGAGAGGAAAATGTGTCATTAAATCACAGACACTCACTAACACATCTTGGGACTGACGGAGTCTTTAAAGTTTACGGGAACACGTTCCTGGCCATTCTAGCTTTAAAAAATCATGTGTAGGTATTATATATATATATATCACTGAGAAGAACATTGATGAGAGAGGCAAGAGCAGCAGGAATCGGCTCCATCAATGAGATAAAGCTGCTTGCACAGAACAGAGACAAATGGCGAGATTTGATAAAATATCTTTAATAGAATTGAAAACTGCTAGAACAAAAATTCAGATTCGAAACGTCAATGTGTGTGTGTGTGTGTGTGTGTGTGTGCGCGCGCGCGTGTGTGTGTGTGTGCGTGTGTATACACAAACAATAAATTGTACACACGTATAACAACAAATCACAAATGTAAAACATTAAATATGTAGGCATGAGAACAGCATTGTTTACCACCATACAATAATTACATATATTAAACACGTCCAAATTTATATATATATATATATATATATATATATATATATATATATAATAGTGGGTGAATGGGCATGGCAACAACAGGGCTAGAAACTGCCAACGGCTCATAACTTATTTTTGTGTGTCAGAATCGGTGAACCAAAACTTTCCAGATCCTATGGAACTTTTCTTGGTTTCCCTAGAAACGGACGCGCCAGCCTTGTCTTGTCAGATAAGTAGAGGTCGAGAGGGATGGCAACCCGGTATTAATATATACCGTGCTGAAGTCGGATGTTTTTGGCCGAAAGGTGCAAGCAAATATCACAGTTCTATTGCAAACCGCAACACAGCGCATCGACATACACTTAACATACTTTCAAAAGCGATGTCGAAGCGGATTATTCAATCTTTTAGTAGTCGTAAAGTGGACGCCAGAAAGACTATACATCTATATCCACTAAACATACTATTAAAGGCGATGTAAAGCGGATTATTCAATCTTTTAGTAGTTGTAAAGTGGACGCCAGAAAGACTATACATCTAAATCCCATGTGGCGACATCTGCAGAGTCGTTTCACTATCAACAAAAAAAAATAATTGCAAACTGTCAACAGCGATAACGTTTTCAAATTGATATTATTTTCCCTTCAGTAGCTTCTATTGATTTCTCTTTTTAAAATTATTTCGTTTTTAAAAGGTATTTTTTTAAAACATTCCGTTAGAAGAAGTGTGATTAAGGCGGTTCTGTGAGAATCAAACACACGACGTTGTTTCATATTTGAGCGCTGCCATGCATTTTGATGTGTATTTTTTCTGTTATTTGTGTTCATGAATGCGAACCTTGAAATTGAAACAAAAATTGAATTAATTTTTCACATTCAAATTGTTGCATGTTGTAAACAGTCACAAATTGATTTTAACAGATTTAATTTCTTGCTTCACTAGTTATTCTTAAAGTCCCTCTCTTTTGCTACAACTTTATTTAGATTATTCAACTATTATATTTAATTATTTGCTACTTTATTTATCAGACTCATAAGATGCAAGAAATATTTAAAAATATAATATTAGGAACTTTGGGGGCCTCGGTAGCCGAGTTGGGAAAACCACCCGACTGGACTACCGACGTTCGGACAACCCGTGTTCGATTCCCGCTGGGAGCAGTGTGAGTTGTACTCGTGGTTGGAAAAAAAATATACCCCCACGGTCGACCCAGCCGTTGGCAGAAATGGGTACCAGGGTATTACCCTGGGAAGGTGAGGAATGTCGCCTCGCATCTGAGTTTCGATGCTTGAGGCGACACTATACAGAAATTTCCGAACATTTCTGGATAGGCGGCCGAGCACATATGGGTGTAAACTCGCGTGCTAAGACGCCGGTTCAAGTCTCGTACTTTATCTTTACCTTTATTAGGAGCAGGAGGTTTAAGTTAGTTAAGAAGTTTAAACCAATCAGCGACTTATTTCTGACTGACGTTATTAGAATCAGCAAATCAGAGTTCAACACAGGCCGAATTCACACCTCTTTAATAGATACACAAGCAGTCTGATCAAGTTAACAACATCAACGGGTAAAGACAGCTCTGGTACTGATTTGATCAAGTTCAATGTGTTTTTCCTAAAAGACGCAAATGTTGCACCTTGGTTTTAACTAAGACACAACGCAAATTACGCCTGTTTTGGTCCTTTTTGAGAGAGGAAGACTGACAACTGTAATCGTCTTTGCAAATGGCGCTTAAACTAACCACTGACTCAATATTACATGCTACACTCGGTGGTTATTGGTGTTAAGTAGTACACAGTTTAATGAGAATAACCACTACTTATAATGTAACGGAGGACTATAGATGGTAATTATGGAGGCACTCTAGGGAGCCGCGATAGCTCAGTGGTTAGTGAACTGGACTACAAAGGACAAGAGGTAGGGTTCGATGTATTTGTTCATATGTGTGGGCATTGGGGTGTGTGTATATATATATATATATATATATATATATATATATATATATATATATATATGTATATGTGTGTGTGCTTGTTGGCGTGCATATATATGTATGTGTATGTAGGCATGTGTGGGTTGATATGTATGGGTATGTGCATGTCCGTTTGTACGTGTATATATATATACACGCATCTGGGAGTGTGTAGACATGTGTTTATGGGCCCTTATATAATTTCAGACATTATCAGTGTCTTTGCGGTCGAGTTAACCTAGACAGCGTTCCCCTCACTCGTGCATTTTTAGAACCCTTCACCTGACCAGAGTTTGGTATAATTACAGCCCCAATCGGGTTACCATTTCCTTTTCACTCTGACCTCGGTCCGATACACACAGGACACACAGGGAAGCCATTTTTATTTTCTTTAACATATTTCGATTATTTTTGTTTTGGATGTTTCGTTACTGGTTAGCTATGTAGGATTAGTTTTACTTACATATCCGTGAGTGTGTGTGTGTTTTTTTTTGTTCCTGCTGAAGGCCTATTGGGCCGAAACGTCGTTCGAATCTGTGTCGTCTACTAATCATGTAAAGCTTCTAACATACCATTTTTCTTCTTTTTTTTTCAATTTTTCCTATGTAGGCTAAGTCTGCTTACATTTACAACCTCATGGACCCTCATTCTTTACCTGCGTCACGCTTGACTGCATTCCAGTCCATCTGACCTCTGGTCTATCCAGATGACTGACCAGATAGGAGACCCTTTCTCTGGCATTCGAGAGCCATCTCTCACGGTGAACGGACGAATTCTGCCTACAAGATAAGTCTAAATTTTATATATGATCATTTATAATTTACTTATACTTTCATATTTTCACTTTTCACTTATCCTCCAGCATGTAGCATATACCTATCTTTCATTTCATAATCTCATCTCATATCCCTCTGTCCACTTCTCCTTAACTTACCTGTACCAATCATCCTAGATGTAGTAGTGTTTATATGCGCCTCGTCGTGAGTTATCGTTGTTCTTGTTTTTCGAAGAAGGCCGCATATAGGCCGAAACGTAAGTATTTTGTTGTGTTCTTTTTTTGTAAAGCTATCACCTTACCTTATATGAGTATACGTTACATCCCATTTATTCGCACGTTCTTTGTCTATAAAATATCACTTTATATTTTTCTTTCCGGCCTTATTTTCACTTTAGGTTGTGGGTTTCATATATAAATAAGAATCGCTCTCTTACATGTTGTTTCCTTACTGTTCGCTATTTTTACTATGAAATGAACATTCTCCATATTTTCATATTGTTATCTCATTCTGTTTTGTTAGTATATCATCATCATCATCATCATCATCATCATCATCATCATCAAGTACCGGACCTGCTAGCGTATGTGATCATGTCTCTCCACACTTTTGATCTCGACAGTTATTAATCATTTATGTTGTTAACCTTCTGCCAAACCATTCTCTTAAGCTGTCTGGTATTTTTTTCTCTTTGCTTCCCTCTATCTCTTCGTCCCTCAATTGTTCCAGTTGTTACAATATATTCCAGTTGTTCTCTTCTCATTACATGGCCAAAAAAATGATGATTGTTTCTTCCTAATATTGGAAAATAGCTATATGTTACTATATAATAATTGTTATATAAATATATTGTAATAATACCGGCAGTGAAACCACTCATAAACGTCAATATGAAAGGTCAGCTGTGATATTTAAACAAGACATTTGAAAATATAATCAAGAACTAGTAGTACAAAAGTCCCTGATGGGCAAATCGTTCTGCTAAAGCGCCATGACTGGCCTGAAGGAAATACGGTGGCGTTGTTGTTGTCTGCAAAACAGCGCAAAAACAACGTTCTCAAGAGAAGAGGCCAATAAGAAGAAGACAAGGGAGAAATAGAAGACTTCAGAAATAATCGAAAAGGTATTTATAAAATATGCCAAACTCGAAAGTGATCTTATTCGAATCCCAAATGAGATGTAATTGTGTCAAATTCTCACTCGATATTAAGGAATGTTCCAAATGTATGGCCGGGAAATGATAGTGTTTGGCATGCATAGACGTCACGAAGATTCAGGAACTGGTGTTAATTTATTGCTTCGGTCATACGGCGCTCGTGCAAATGTGAGAGTCGATATTCTGACCTTGGAGACACCAGTGGTAGGGGTCTGTGATAATGGCTAGGAGAGAGGTAGTGACTGCACGTCTGTTGAAAGGATGAGGCTGCACTTGATGGGTTTATTGCCCTCATAATTTCTGGAAATTACAGTTGGACACGTAACAAGTGGAAGAATTACCCGAGAGGGAGTTTCAGATAAAATAACTGCTCTATGGAGGCCCGGTAGGCATGCCAGTCGTCGTGTGCTACATTGACCTATCAACTCAACCCTGAGTATTTCAGTGTCGTCTTTTTTTTCTTCCCAATAATCACTCAGTCAAACATACAAATGAACAGTCAAACATACAAATGAACAGTCAAACATACAAATGAACAGTCAAACACACAAATTATCAGTCAAACAAACAAATAATCAGTCAAACAAACAAATTATCGATCACACAAACAAATGATCAGCCAAACAAACAAACAAGTGATCAGTCAAACAAACAAATGATCAATCCAACAAACAAATCACCAGTCAAACAAACAAATGATCAATCCAACAAACAAATGATCAGCCAAACAAACAAATGATCAGTCAAACAAACAAGTGATCAGTCAAACAAACAAATGATCAATCAAACAAACAAATGACCAATCAAAGAAAACAAATGATCAGCCAAACAAACAAATGATCAGTCAAACAAACAAATGATCAATCCAACAAACAAATCATTAGTCAAACAAACAAATGATCAATCCAACAAACAAATGATCAGCCAAACAAACAAATGATCAGTCAAACAAACAAATGATCAATCAAACAAACAAATGATCAATCAAACAAACAAATGATCAATCAAACAAACAAATGATCAATCAAACAAACAAATAATCAGTTAAACAGACAAATGAGCAGTCAAACAAACAAATGACCAATCAAACAAATAAATGATCAGTTAAACAAACAAATTAGCAGCCAAACAAACAAATGATCAGTCAGACAAACAAATGATCAGTCAAACAAACAAGTGATCAAACAAACAAATTATCAGTCACAAACGGAGAAATAATCAGTCAAACAAACAAATGATCAGTCAAACAAACAAATGATCAGTCAAATAAACAAATAATCAGTCACACAATCAAATGATCAGTCACACAAACAAATGATCAGTCAAACAAACAAATGATTAGTCAAACAAACAAATGATCTGTCACACACGAAGAAATGATTAGTCAAACAAACAAATGATCAGCAAAACAAATAAATGATCAGTCAAACAAAGAAATGATTAGTCAAACAAACAAATGATCAGTCACACACAAACAAATGATTAGTCAAACAAACAAATGATTAGTCAAACAAACAAATGATTAGTCAAACAAACAAATGATTAGTCAAACAAACAAATGATTAGTCAAACAAACAAATGATTAGTCAAACAAACAAATGATTAGTCAAACAAACAAATGATCAGTCACACACGAAGAAATGATTAGTCAAACAAGCAAATGAGCAGTCACACACAAACAAATGATTAGTCAAACAAACAAATGATCAGCCAAACAAACAAATGATCAGTCAAACAAACAAATGATCAGTCAACCTATTGTGAACCACTATTGAGAAACCCTGACTTATAAAAGATAGGTACATGTAATTAAGATGACCAGGCGTCCACATATTTATAAACAGTCCCAGATTTTCACCATTTGTCCCGGATTTTCTGTTATCCTATCTTAGATGTCAGTTTGTCCCGAAATTGGTCGATTTAAAAAAAAATGTGACCCTAATTTCCTATTGTTAATTGTAATAAAAATGTATGTTATTTACTTGAAAATGGCATTGTGGGTAATTTCTGTATTTTATTCTCAATAATTATAATAATAACAAAATGTAGAAAAGTAAAGTAACCCTTGTCATGCCAAGTGGAGTACAGGGAAGATAGTGTTAGTGACCATACATTTTACAGACCTTCAGCACATGATTTTTGGGGTAATGTGGTCAGTATTACGCCCGTTCCGCTGTACTTTCCCAGAAAAAAAAAATCCGGTACCCATTAAAGACTGGGTGAACCTGGAAGCCGTCGGTTCGGATAGAACGCTACCTCTTGTCCTTTGTAGTCCAGTTTACTAACCACTGAGCTATCGCGGCTAGATTATGATAATATTGAGAAAATACAATTTTAATGAATTGTCTGAAAAGAGAAAGATTCAAGAGAAAAATTAAGAAACATGTTTTAAAATTAAATTCTCTACTTTATTTTCAGGGATAGAAAAAAAAAAATCTAACCAAGGGCCCCCGCCCCCAACCCTCTTTCCACCTCCGACCCGGATTAGGTTTTTGGAAAATATGGTCACCTTAATTTAAAGTACTTGACATCTGGATGTCAGCACTGTCAAAATCTGAACTGAGATTTTGGTTCTGTTTTAGCCATTATAAGTCAAACATTCTAACGTCTGATTCTGGATAATATAATAATACTTGATCATGTGTGGAAGTCAAAGTCAATCTGAGGTCAATGATCTACTCGGAATGATGGTCAGCTCATCCTGCTTGAAATAAGCAGTCCAGATATTTTTTTTTTTATTAGAAAGACAATGAGATTTAATGTCGAACACAAAGATAAAAAAGAAGTCGATTGTGGAAAAAAAAAAGATGGAAAAATTGATATAAATTTGTGGAGAAACATGATCATCTACGATAGCAGGCATTGCACGCGATGATGGTTATATAAAAAGAACCTGATAGCTAACACTATCAATTATTTGCGTCTTATTAGAAACGGGAAAATGCTTTATTTTTTCTCTTATTTGTTTATTATAAATGTAAAAAGATGCAAACATTAAAACAAGCTTTCATCGTGCAACTGGTGTGTGTGTGTGTGGAATATGATGTCTGTGCCGTTATATTTCTATGACTAACAGCACAAACGAAGTGGTCAATATGAAACCAGGCATTTACAAAACGAGAACACTATGTGGTGTAACAGAGAATAATAGAACAAAGAAGTATGTGTTAGCACTCGGAAAAATTGACAGACAAACAACAACAGAAAAAAACGAAGAACAATATATGGTCCGAAGTGGGATCGAACCCGTACTCAGTGGCACCGCGCCTTGCCACGAGAAAGCCGAACGCTTGGCACACTGCCACTGAGTACGGGTTCGATCCCACTTCGGACCATATATTCTTCTTCGTTTTTTTCTATTGTTGTTTGTCTGTCAATTTTTCCGAGTGCTAACACATACTTCTTTGTTCTATTATTCCCTATTATCGCCTCGGAAGTTCCCCATATAATAATATTTATGTATTATTATTTGTAACCAGTGGTGTAACAGAGTAGGGCTGTAGATAAGACTTAGATTACATGATGTAGGGGAGAATGGAAGACCGCACCGTCTGACCTAGAGAGACATTAAATAGAAGCACTTAACAGTTTGAAAAAGAAATCGGTCAAGTACGACAAAATCTTGATAGTTCAGGAAAATAAAGGGGCACTGTGTGTGGACGGTTTCATGTAGTCCTTGTGGAATAAGGTTAGGGGGAGAAACGTCCTCATGTCCCAAATTGACCAATGAGAAGTATCATCATGATCATCATCATCATTGAGTGCCGTCTTCGCATCGAACGTTGGTACCATGGAGCGCCATTTTTCGATGTCTCTTGGTTTGATGATGTAGGTTTCCATATGCTGACTTGTTCATGTTTTGATGTCACTGGTCCATGTTATCTTGATCTGCTTCTGCCTCTTTTACCATGAATTTTTCGTCCTACGATTACTTTTAGTAGGATGTTGTGTCTTTTAACATGCCCCAAAAATCTTATTGTGTCTTGTTTAAGTTCTGTTTAGTAGTTCTGTTTTTAGTTGTTATAGGACTTCATCGTTTCTTTTCTTTTCTTTCCATCCAATGCTTCCTCTTCTTCTTTAAATCCACATTTCAAAGGCTTCAATTTTCTGAAACGTATAGTTGGAACCTTTTGAACGAAAATTCTGATGAGTAGAATTAGTGATCACGGGAGGAAGCCTGTCAGTCTGCCAGTCACTTCTGGTGCATAGAGGCACTCTTCCCTACCTACAGACCCTGGTGCTGTTGTCAGGGCAAGGTGGTAGCGTGATAGGGATAGTGTTTTCAAGTAAGTGGTAGAGAAACAGGTTAAAGTAGAAAGATGAGTTGCAGACAAGCTAATAAATAGATGGTGATTGTAGATAGTGGAAATGATTTCCATCGACAGTTATAGTTAAGGTCCCGTGAAAAAAAAGCTCAACATTAAGATGATTCATTTCGGACAATATGTGATAGATGCCTTGACGGAAAGAAATAAGACTTCACCGCAAGGCACAATAAAGACAAGTGGAACAATATTAAATCAGATAAATGAATTTAAATATCACGGAACATTGTTAACCTCAGATGGAAGATGTACAGCAGAGGTGAGATGCAGAATGGCTCTGTAAAAAGCAGCTTTCCAAAAAAATAAGGAAGATACTGTGCAATCCATTTGTGACAATAGAAACAAGAAAAAGAGTTCTTAAAGTGTTAAGTAGTGCCAGTCCTAACATATGAATGTGAATCATGGACAATAGGACAACAGACAAGAAAATCACTGGAGGCTGTAGAAATATGGTTTTACAGAATAAGTTCAGAATAGTATGGGCAGCTACGAGCAGTAATGAAAACGTTATGAAAGAGGCCAAAGCAAAAAGAGAACTAGTACCCAATTTTATGAAGAAACAATCATCATTTTGTGGCCATATTATGAGAAGGTAACAGCTGGAATATATTGTAACAAATGGAAAAATTGAGGGACGAAGAGATGGAGGGAATCAAAGAGAAAAGATACCAGACAGCTTAAGCAAATGGCTTGGCAGAAGGTCAACAACAGAAATGATAAACAACTGTCGAGATCGAAATTTGTGTAGAGACATGGTCACCTACACCAGCAGGCATCTTGATGATGATGATATATACGTATGTAGAATAACAATGTGTTTAGCAAGAATGTTCAATACCACTGTTTTTTTTGTAACTACTACCTTACCATTTACTCATTTACTCCTTTTACCATAGTTAAATGAGTTCAGTGACATTTTTGTTCTTGTACTTATTGCAGGTCTTGTACCTATAGCAGGTCTTGTAACTATAGTAGGTCTTGTACTTATAGTAGGTCTTGTACCTATAGTAGGTCTTGTAGCTATAGTAGGTATTGTCTCTGTAATAGATATTGTCCCTATAGTAGGTATTGTACCTATAGTAGGTCTTGTACCTTATAATAGGTCGTATACCTATAGTAGTCTTTATACCTATAGTAGGTGTTGTACCTATAGTAGGTCATATGCTTATAGTAGGTCCTGTACCTATAGTAGGTCCTGTACCTATAGTAGGTCATGTACCTATAGTAGGTCTTGTACCAAACAAACATATAGGCTTACTGATGCCTGTCACAGGCAGAGTAACCTGGGAATCCTTCACCTAAGTACAGATTTAAGAGAACAGATCCAATATAGACTACTACTAGTTCGACCAAGGTGAAACCAACGCTACCATGTTACTATGTACGGCCAGATCCCATGCTACCCCCACGATTCTGCCACAGAGGAGTTCGCTTTACTACCGGGAATCAGACGTAGACACTACCGCATAAGAGTACGTTTCAATAGCGTTCCCTGCTACAACACAAGTGTACCCTTTAATAGCGTTCCCTGCCATTGCTACATCACAATTGTACCCTTTAATAGCGTTCCCTGCCATTGCTACAGCACAAGTGTACCCTTTAATAGCGTTCCCTGCCATTGCTACAGCACAATTGTACCCTTTAATAGCGTTCCCTGCCATTGCTACAACACAAGTGTACCCTTTAATAGCGTTCCCTGCCATTGCTACAGCACAAGTGTACCCTTTAATAGCGTTCCCTGCCATTGCTACAGCACAAGTGTACCCTTTAATAGCGTTCCCTGCCATTGCTACAACACAAGTGTACCCATTAATCGCGTTCCCTGCCATTGCTACAACACAAGTGTACCCTTTAATAGCGTTCCCTGCCATTGCTACAACACAAGTGTACGCTTTGGTGTCGTTCCCCACCATACTGGTAGCAAATTAAAATCTGTGTGAATACTAAATCCGTGCTATGGAGGGATATATCAAGAATTGTAGACCGAAGTACTAACCACTTCGCTATCTTGCTTGAATGAAATTAATTTCTGGTCTAAAGCCTTATCACTTTTCAATGCAACACTTAAATCCTTTACCCGCTGGTAACCTTTTGATTACATATTCTCCGCACTCCGCGAAAGTAACATAACAAATAAATGAATGTAGTGAAATGAAGCTGAAAGTAGTGTAAGTGATTTTTGCTTGAAATAATTATAGCAACAATGATATATAGCCGAGTTTACGAGTTCAAGTTATCACAGCCCTAAGTACACACATTTGTGCTTATGCTCGATTGAACATATTAGAAAGACGTAATAAAACAATATAATGTTAATTTTTTTCTTTCTTATCATGTGCGTGTCGTTTGATGTAACCAGATCGTATTTTTCAAATATTCAAAGTCCGCAGTTTTGTGTATAATGTCGGTCTGCCATGTTACAATGTCAAAGAAAGTTAGGAGGGCAAACTATCAGTATATTCTCCCCCACGAAGCAAGCTGTTAGGATATTCTCCCTCACCGGGGGCAAGGTGTCAGTATATTTTCCCTCACGATGGCAAGCTGCCAGTATATTCTCCCTCATGAAGGCAAAATGTCAGTATATTCTCCCTCACGAAAGGAAGTCGTCAGTATATTCTTCCTCACGAGGTCAAACTTTCGGTATATTTTCCCTCATGAAGGCAAACTGTCGGTATATTCTCCCTCAGGAGGGCAAGCTGTCAGCATATTCTCTCCCACGAGGACAAGCTGCCAGTATATTCTCTCTCGCGAGAAAAAGGTTTGCACTGGCCTCATCAGGAATTTTGTTGTTGATCCAATTTAACTCTCGTAATGCTTCTTTCTAGAATATCACATCTACTTTGTTTCTGGTCTTAATATTATGGGGACTACTTATCGTCCATACAATAGGCCATGAAAGGGTCTGAGAGGTGTCATTAATTGCAGCTCAATGTTGTATATGAGTACTTGTGGATCTGTTTCTCTGTAACATGTTGACAAACTGGTTATTAACTCATTAACTAGCTAGTTAGCTAATTACTTATAAGTTGTTTTTAGAACCAAATAATTAATTAACTAACTTCTTCCTCTTCTCTTCTTTCCTTCCTCATTTGCTTTTCAGCGTCGAGGGAGATATCTCTCTCTCTCTGCGATCAGGACCCAATCAGAGTAGGATTCCAGCTCCTCACATGAACTCAGCTGTCAGGTTAGGTGTGTTACAAATAGAACATCACAATTAGAGTCTGCCAGATCCACTCTGATTGAACACCCGTTAAAAACGTTGCACTGTGTTCTGCGCCAGTGGCCCAGTGCATCCGATTTCAGCCGCCAGCATTTTATTCAGGTTTGCTTTCCCTAGCCTTTGATTGTCCCCAATCTTCCTGCAAGGCAGCAGGTGATCTTTTCTGTAGGGGGATTCTGCCCTTAGATGGTCGGCCCTCCCAGGTTTACGAGCACCATCTGCCCGAGTCACTAGAGGTGACTAACACAGACATGCACACACAAAGATATGAGATGTGACAAACACATGCATGCGCATAGCGATACGAGGCATGACTAACACTGACATGCATCAAGATATATGACACATGACTAACATAAACATACACATAAAGATATGAGATATGACTGACATAGACATGCACCCACAAAGATATAATTAATAACAGAGGGAGATATAATTTGCGCTCTTTTGTTCGCCGCCAGTGCTATTATGTTACCTAGTGTTTCTAATATTCCGTCAATCTATCTTTTGTCGTGGCCGACATTTGGGTCTGGTGTTCTCGCAACGTTTATTGAAGACTGGTTGTGTTTTGATCTCTCTGCCTTGTCACGTGGCCAAATTATTGTATCTGTTCTTTCTTTATATATTCTATGGCGGGAATTATTCCTAGCTTTTTTTCTCAGTTCTGTATTTCTGATCTTATCTTTCAGGCTGTTTCCTATCATTTGTCCAACACAAGTCATCTCAGTAGAGGATATTACTCTTATTGTTCTTGCGTCTAGGATCTATGTCTGGCATTGGGAGCACAATTTTGGGATGCAGATTGTAATGTAAGGTGCCCGTTTTGCCTCTGAATGTATTTCCTTGTTGGACAATAGCGGTGATAGCTGTCCAATAATTTGACAAGCTTTGTTTCATCTTGAGCTTATTTCGGCCGTTTTTGAATTGTCGCTTGTCACTAACTTTCTGGGTATTTAAATTCCTCTACTTGTTTTAGTTGTCTATCGTCTATAATTGTGTTGACGTTCTATTTCTCTTTTGCGATATTCAAATATCTACCTATTGAACCTGACTAACTATCTCATTAACATGCTCAATGAGTCAGTTGCTCACTTACTAACTAGCTGCATAACTATTTAACTAGCTAACTATTTAGAGAACTGACTGACAATGATCAGATCTAAATAGAAACAGGTAAAGGTAGTACCACAGAAATTGGTGTTGGGTAATAAAGTGAAAATGATTTCGTGGTAAAAACACTCAGTTTCATGAGGTTGGGTGGCCAGTTCTTCCCCTACAGTTTTCCCTTCCAAAGAATATTTCTGGTACCCATTTAAAGAAACCAAGAGCTTTTTAGCTCGAAAAGAAATGTTGCAATCAGTAGCATCGGAACGTTCAGGTCGGCAGCCAAGTGCATTAACTGCAACGTCATGGGGCTTTTCATATCTGCATAGTACTAACAATCGAATAACAAACTAACTAGCTAGCTAACTAACTAGGTAACTAGCTAGCTAACTAATTAGCTAACCAGCTAGCTATTTAACTAGCTAATTAAAAAAAAAACTAGACAGTTAACTGCTAGTTGAACCGGTTATCTGGCTAGCTTAGTTCGGTCACAAATTCGTGCCCACAGAGTTGATCAATTGTCTTGGAAACTGTTTGATGAATTTCTGTAATTCTTTTTTCATGAAATCTTATTTTTTCTCCGACCTTCAGATTTTATAACATTTAAGTACAAAAGGTAGTGTGAATTTTGGACAAATCGTTTTTTGTTATATAATTTTAGGAAAATATCAAACCACGTGCTCTAAACATTAGATTTTACTGTAAATTATGTTAATTTTCTAACAATGCAAGCCAAAGGCGTATCCGTATCACATTGAAGAGGGAAACATTTTTCATTTGATTTTACATCTTCGTCATAGAGATAGGTAAACTTTAACCAAAGTATCAAACACACATATTCGCAAAATAGCAGGCGTGTCATAAAAAAAAATATGGAACAACCAGAACATCAAACACACATAGTCAGCAAATAGTAAGAGTGTCATCAACAAAATTGTGCACATGTCATACATATGTCATTCCGAATCAGAAGTCTCTAAGAGGTTAACAAATGTTATCGGTTGGACAAACTGCAATCCATCTCGTTGCCAGTATTGTTCCTCTTCTCTGAGCACATGGTCGTCACATTTTCTCCAGTACTCAATGTCTATCGTTGAGAGGGCATCACGTGTCAATTCTTTAATATCACACATTTTAAACGTCGTGTTCTGTGCAGCAACTTGCCCTTTGACTTTAGCCCACACAAGTTCTTTTGGGTTGAGGTGCGAATGATAAGGTGGGAGTCGAAGAGATGTGTGGCCATACTTTGCAATTATTTTATCAATTTGATATAACTTTGTCTTCTTAGTGTCTAACAAGTTGCAACAACTCTGGTTTTAACTGGGTGTTTTGAAAGGAAACATTTTCTTTTCTAACCCATGTGATGATTTGATCCTTCGTGCTTGACGAATTAGGAACATTGTCCTCCTGTGCTACGCCTTTGGACCACCAAGAAGCCGGAAATGAAATGACCAAATAAAACAGAAACCCGCAGTGTCGAACGTCTTACAAGTTACGAGTGCGAAACGGTGCTAAGTTTGCGTGGAGAGCATGTGAAATTTGCCTTTTTAAACGGTGAGTTGACTACAACAAATGTGGCTATTGTAAAATCCTAAAATTTAGGACAAGCATATTTTTATATACCTCAAATAAGCAAAAATCTTTCCTAAATGCATGACTGCAGGGTCCAAAATCAGACTAAATGTCGGTTAAAAAATAAGATTTCACGAAAAAGAATTAAAGAAATTAATCAAACAATTTCCTAGATAATTAATAAGCTCTGTGGACACGAATTTCTGAAAACTATAACTAACTAACTAATTAACTAGTTAATTAACTAATCAATTGCTAGCTAACTAACTAGCTAACGAACTAGCTAACTAACTAGCTAACGAACTAGCTACCTAACTAGCTAATTAACTAACTAGCTAATTAACTAACTAACTAAATAGCTAGCTAATTATCAAACTAACAAGTTAGTTAATTAACTAAATAACTAGCTAGCTAACTAGCTAGGATAAGATCTATATGGCATAATATGAAATCAGTTTCTTACTTCCAATAACATAGATTTGTCGCACACAAAAAAATTGCAACTTTCACGAATAAAACTTTTGTTAGTGGAAATATGTCTTATGTTTATGCACTGTATTCTTCACTTGTTGTTAAGCTATCTCTGACATTTAACTCTGTGCCTGTTTTACGATTGTTCCACTTATTTTTATTACGAATATTGGACATATTTGATTATTATTGATGAGTTGAGTTGCACAATTGCTCCTTTCCATGAAGGTAAAATATACATTCTCCATCTATTGTACATTCAAAGTGATTCATCATCATCATCATTAAGTACCGGGCCTGCTGGCGTAGGTAATCATGTCTCTCCACAACTTTCGATCTCGACAGTTATTTATCATTTCTGTTGTTGACCTTCTGCCAAACCATTCCCTTAAGCTGTCGGGTATCTTTTCTCGTTGCTTCCCTCTATCTCTTCGTCCCTCAATTTTCCCAGTTGTTACAATATATTCCAGTTGTTCTCTTCTCATTACATGGCCAAAAAAATGATGATTGTTTCTTCCTAATATTGGAAATTAGCTCTCTTTTTGCTTTGGCCTCTTTCAGAACGTTTCATTACTCCTCTTAGTTGTCCATGGTATTCTCAACATTCTTCTGTAAAACCACATTTCTACAGCCTCCAGTGATTTTCATGTCTGTTGTCCTATTGTCCATTGACTAATAATTGAACATTGCATACCCTGAAACTCTCAGATTTGCAAACCTTTACACTTTTTGTTAGGAGGATTATGCTAAAAAAATGAATAAATATTTGCTTGAACTAAAAATATTACTTTTTGTTTGTGGTGTCACAATCTGCTATTTCTACCATATATCCAATATCAAATTTAGGAAAGAGTAGAATGTACTGTTCAGCCTCAATCATACAGGCTGCAAAGTGTCCACGATTCTAATTGAAATGTCACTTTGATATGTAAACAAAAGCTGTGTGGAATTGGTCTATCTTTGATCTGACCATTATCTGTTTACTCTTAGGACTGGGTATTTCTCGGATGCTTTCATTAACGATAAAAACCCACGTGAAAGGCTACTATAGGGTGATGGAGTAAAGAGCTTTAATCTTTCATTATAAATCTATAACATTAAGAAGTAAGATGGCTAGTGTTCATCCTAGCTACTTATGCTTTCTGTTGTGTTAGTCATGTACACATTTTTTAACCTGGGTTAACGAAGGCGTAACATTTTAATCGGCAGCCTCATTTCGATTTATTCTGCTCATAAAATGCTCATAACGTCAAGGCTGGAGATATTTGGCTGAGTGGCAGTGTGCCAAGCGTTCGGCCTCTCGTGGCAAGGCGCGGTGCCAGGGAGTACGGGTTCGATCCCACTTCGGACCATATATTGTTCTTCGTTTTTTTCTGCTGTTGTTTGTCTGTTAATTTTTCCGAGTGCTAACACATACTTATTTGTTCTATTATTCCCTGGAGATATGTCCTTGCTTTAAACAAAATAATTATCCTATTGAATCCCATACAATTATGTATGTTTATGTGGTTAGTCCGTGGAATTACTAAGAGAACGAGGATGAAGGCTGCATGCTCAGTGCAATCATGTGCGTCATGTGCGCTATTCAGTTTTATTTTTATTTTATTATTTTTTTTTTTGTAATATGTCACTACCGATATATTAAAAATCCTCAACCCAACAGGGAAAAGAACCAGATTTACAAATAGCAGGTTTGATTGCCGCGACCAACCGTTCTCTATTTACACCAAGTCGTTAAGTTAGGATAAGGCAATAGAAGTTGTGTTGGTAGTATTCTTCTGTTGGTATTCAGCGACCATTTACTTCACTTATTGCCACAGGTTGATATAAGCGAAAGCTCTTGGATTTAAAGTGGAACGTGGCGGGTTGTGATGGCTTTCTGGTGTTTCCGGCTTTTACTGGAGAAGTTTGAACTTGTCCAGCTTACAGGTACAGCAATAATAGGTCTTCTATATCAGTATTTGTCACCACTACAAACAACACGGCAGCATGGCCTCTGTTAAACTGTTTTATTTGCTGTAGGCTGTTTCCATGAAGATCAATTTGGAGATTGAGGCCAAGTCTAGGTCAACTGATAAGCCACCAACATTACTATTTCGACTGTAGGTCACAAGCGCATGAGCTACCCATGAGACAATGGATTTTTGTTAGTCTTGAGAGACAATGGCTTTTGGGTTAATCTTGGGATACACTGGTATTTTGGTTAATCTTGGGAGACAATGGCGTTTTGGTTAATCTTCGTAACAATGGCGTTTTGGTTAATCTTCGGAACAATGGCGTTTTGGTTAATCTTCGGAACAATGGCGTTTTGGTTAATCTTGGGAGACAATGGCGTTTTGGTTAATCTTGGGAGACAATGGCGTTTTGGTTAATCTTGGGAGACAATGGCGTTTTGGTTACTCTTGGGAGACAATGGCGTTTGGTTAATCTTGGGAGACAATGGCGTTTTAGTTAATCTTGGGAATAATGGCGTTTTGGTTAATCTTGGGAGACAATGGCGTTTTGGTTAATCTTGGGAGACAATGGCGTTTTGGTTAATCTTGGGAGACAATGGCGTTTTGGTTAATCTTGGGAGACAATGCAATTCCTTTTAAGTCATTGGAAACAATTGACCTTGGTTAATGTTGGAAGACAGACATTTATTAAGTCCAGAGAGACCGAAGACAATGGGATTTTGTGCTGCTGTGAGAGTTTTATTAGATGCTTCTGATACTTCCTTCATAATTGCTTAATGCTACCAATTCAACCAATCTAAGTCTCTCTGAGATATGTCTCATTACATTGAGGGCCAGGTTTTGTTTCCAGCTTCCGGCTGCCCTTGTCTTTGGCAATGTCCTTACATTGAGTTCATGACTGGCTTCCTCGTTTCGTGGTAACAAGTCACATTGCGGCCAGTGTGCGTATATTTTCATGTGGCAAAAGCAATCACTCAATTGTTTATATAGACGTGAATTTAATTGTATACTGTTACTACACTTTCCAACGTTACCCCTCTGCTTTTCTTTGGTTTTTGTTTTCGGAGGCCTCGGTAGCCTAGTTGGGAAAACCACCCGAATGGGTTACCGACGTTCGGACAACACGTGTTCGATTCCCGACCCGGCAGTGTGAGTTGGACACGTGGTTGGAAAAAAAACAAAATAATCCCGCGATCGACCCTGCCGCTGGCAGAAATGGGTACCAGGGTATAGTACACTGGGAAGGTGAGGAATGCCTGCCGCCTCGCATTGTGAGTTTCTATGCTGGAAGCGACACTGTCCAGAAGTGCTGAAGCCACCAAACACTTCTGGATAGGCGGTCGAGCACATATGGGTGAAAACTCGCGTGATAAAACGCCGATTAAAGTCTCGCTCTGGACCTTTTTTTTTTTAAGATAATTTGAAACGTTTGAGATCCATTGCTTCCAATTAACGAAACGTGGTATGTGATCGTAATCTGACGTCACATTTATTCAACATCATCAAGTGCCATCTCAGCAACTAAGGATGGCTACCATGGTGCGCCATTCTGCTCTGTCTCTTGCTTTGATGGTGCAGGTTGTATTAGGCTGGTTTGTCCATCTTTTGATGTTACTCGTCCATGTTAGTCTTGGTCTGTCTCTGCCTCTCTTACTTTGTATTTTCCCCTCCAAGATTACTTTTAGTAGGCTGTTGTACTTTTAACATGGCCCAAAAATTGCATTTGTCTTGATTGAATTGTGTTTAGTAGTACTCTTTTCATTTTTAGTAGTTTTAAGACTTCATCGTTTGTTTTCTTTTCCTTCCATCCAATTCTACCTATTCTTCTAAATGTCCACATTTCAAAGGCTTCAATTCTGCGTTCTGTTTTCTTGTCTAATGTCCATGTTTCTGCACCATATATGAATGTTGAGAAGACAAAACATTTTGCTATTCTTAGTTTCAGCCCTGATGTTACTTGTTTTGATGCTAGTATGTTTCCCATGACACTAAAATTACTTTCGCATTTATTAAAGTAACCAATTCTATGTTATTATCTCGCACTGAACCATACCACACCGGAGTCGGAAAATTCAATAAATGACGACGAATTCATGGTATTAATTATTTATGTACACAGTAACTTGTGACAAACAATCCTGATAAAGGTAAACAGTTTTTTATCGGAGTCAGTGTTTGTTTGACAGAGATCCTGTAACTTATTGACGCCGCTGTGGAGAAACTATTAATTAAACTTCTTTCTTTGGACGTACAATTGGCATGATTGTTTCGTTAATTAAAGCTGTTTTCAGGCGCCGGTTATATTTTTATATTACTGACGAAATAGATAATGCGCATTTTTCTATTTATTATTTTAGGTGAAATATAGTGTTTTCAGTGTAAATTATGTAACTCTTGTAAAAAGAGAGGGATGTAATGCAATGGTTAGATCACTGGAGAAGAGACAGAGAGAGCGATAGTCAGAGAAGAGAGCTCTAGAGACAGAAATAGTTATAAAAACATACAAGAGTGAAAAAAAAATAAAATGGAGGGAAATAATTTAAAATAAATGTGATGCAAGGCAGCAGGCAAGAAAGAAAGAAGGAATGAGAGAGGAGAAAAGAAAGAAAGAGTCAGAGAGAGTGTGTGTGTGAGGGAGAAAGAAAGAAATAAGAAAGAAAGAAGGAAGGAAAGAAAGAAAGAAAGACATTAGATAAATATTATGAAAGCAATAAATCAAGAACGGAAATGAAGAAAGCAAGAGGAAAAAAAGTAAAATAAATTCATCGTTTTTTAAACAACAAAAAAAAACAACTGATTTGATTATTTACTGAGATTTAAAACTATCAAATTACAAACATTGAAACCGGAAACTATAGTTTGATTCTGATCCCTTTCTCACTCAATCCTGATCTACTTTAACAGGTTTCTCTACTTCTCCCTGATGTAGAAACGCACCGGCTGGCTCAATTCCCAGCCACGGAAGACACCACGACAAAACCCTTCACTTCCATTAAATAGATCTCAATACTTTTAACTGGACCGCGACAGGCTGACATTTCTCTTTCATTCTTACTGCATAGGAGAGTGCATTTACCTCCTTCCGTTGAACGTACTTACATTTATTTATTCTCTTTGCATGCGTGATCATTATCTTTATTTGTTCTGACTTATTGTATTTTTTTGGCGGTCAGGAGTTTCCTTTTATCCAGAATGATGTAGTTGAAATTAATTTGGCTTCCGTCTCACGTTTGTTTACACTTCCTTCAATAAGAGCTGCAGATTCAGCAAGTAACACAATGAGCTAGACGTCAATGTACCGTTCTGGTGGTGTAGCAACATACATGCACACCTAAAGCTATATAATGTGTATTTGAATCTCAAAAAGTTCTGTGTTTTTGTTATGCCATGCACAATCAAGCACAAAATAATCTACAGTAAAACATGTGCAAGGGAGCTAAAAGGTAGAAGAAAACATGTGCATATCTTTCAGAAACAATTGCTGCATCTCCCATTGCCAAACGTTACGCCCATAAAATAAACAGCATCATTATCAAGTACCATGCCTGCTGACGTAGGTGATTATGTCTCTCCATAACTTTCGATCTCGACAGCTATTTATCATTTCCGTTGTTGAACTTCTGTGAAGCCATTCTCTTAAGCTTCCTGATATCTTTTCTCTTTGCTTCTCTCTATCTCTTCGTCCCTGACCTTTTCTTGTTGAGAAAAAACCACCATAGTAATTTCTTTATGTAATTAATTCTTTATATAATAGCATAATCGTGATTTGTCACAAAATAAATGTAAAACTGTCTAATAATTGTATAAATGACTAAGAGGTAGACAGAACAAAATTATGAACGTTATGGGTACAGGCCTTCGTTTTCTTCATTCCTCACAAACAGACCACGTGGTCATAAGTTCCTGGCTCTGAATTAAGCCAAGTAAAAATCTATGTAACCTTGTTTGTTTGTTATTTGGTTATACTGACGAAGACGTTACCGAAACATCTATATTTTTTTCTGTCTTCCCTTTATCAAAGCTGCTACATGCATGTTTTTGTTTATTTTTTCCACGTATTAGTTAATATTTTAATGTTAGCCTTTTATGCAGCGTTAAAGCGGCTCTTTATTAAAAAAAAAGTAAAGTACCCCAGTCACGCCAAGTGGCGTATAGGGAATATGTTGTTAGTGACCATATATTTTACAGACCTTCGGCACATGATTTTCGGGGTAATGTGGTCGGTATTACGCCCGCGCCGCTTTACTTTCCCAGAAAAATCCGGTACCAATTTAAGGCTGAGTGAACCCGGAAGCCGTCGGTTGGGATCGAACCCTACCCCGTGTCCTTTGTAGTCCAGTTCACTAACCACTTAGCTATCGCGGCTCAAGGCTCTTTGTAGTATTATATAACTGTGTTGGTCTCCATGACGGCAATGCCACTATTTGTACAAATGCTGGTTTCAAATGAAATAAATCTAGAAATATGTGTGTGTGTGTGATTTATTCAGTGGCGGATATTCAGAGATGGCAACTATGACCACGAACTCTGTAATTTTTTTATCAGAATACATAACACAACCACATTGCAGCTCAAAGTGTTAAATGTCGATGTTATTGTTAATGTTTTTGTTAGTCGATGGCCAGGGTATCACTGGAACCGAATTAAAATGTATAATTGCTCTACCACCCGTGCCAGTGGAATCGTCCGAATTAACATCTCATCTCATTGAAGGATCTAAACGAGGAAATGCAGCTGCAGTTCCCATCATAGTAGCCACAGCACACACCAAAGCGCATAAGGCGTGGCCGCACCGAAAGTGAACGCAACCGAACTGTCCATTGTCATACGATATCATCATTCATCGTAAGCAATCGGAATATCGAAACATGATACGGATGAAAAACACAGCTCACTTTGTGCACAGAGCACTAAACTCAGTAGCTCCAGTTGCAAGCCGGACTTGTAATATGAGGAAACTGCTACAAGGAACACTTTTCAGACATAACTTCAACGGTTCTTGCCGCCTATCCGTCATATTGACCGGAAGTCCATTTACAGCCAGCCATCTTGTTTCTTAGTATAGCTGGGATATAGTTCAATTGGCTTAGCTGGTCATTAATGAATAGATTTCAATGTCTATGAAAATCAAGTTAGTACTGTTGTCAGTACAAAGACATTTGTCGACCTTGCAATGTGTATGAGAACATGGTAGGTCATTTCTGCAATCAGCTCCTCGTTGTCATGACAACAGAAGAATGACTAATAAAACGACGTTCTATTTCTTTATTGAAACATAAACAAGTAGAGCCAATAGGAAAGGACATTTAGAGCCTCCGAAGGATCATTGCTCCGTGTCTTTAAATTAAAAGAAACTTGAACAAAACTGTAAGAGATGTTCATTAACAGCAAAACCATGATTAACGTTCTATATTAAGTAAATAAGAGGTATCACGATATAGTTATATTTATGTTACTTTAGTACAATAATTGGAGGAACTATTTTACATTTAACATTTTTGATATGTGGCAAATTAGCAGGCCAAAGGTCAACCTAAATTTCGGTTTCACTTCCTGGCCTCCTGAGGTTTCAAACCCAACGTCCATCACTGGTTTTTCTTCAACACTACCTCCTTCCATATGTGTGTGTAAATATGTGTAATTGCCTGTATATATAATGTATGTGTGTGTAGTTATGTGTAAATGTATATATATATACATGGACATTAGACAAGAAAACAGAACAGAAAATTGAAGCCTTTGAAATGTGGATTTATAGAAGAATAGGTAGAATTGGATGGAAACAAAAGATAACAAACGATGAAGTTTTAAAACAACTGAAAATAAAAAGAGAACTACTAAATACAATTAAGACAAGACAAATGGATTTTTTGGGGCATGTTAAAAGACACCACAGCCTAATAAAAGTAATATTGAAAGGAAAAATACAAGGTAAAAGAGGCAGAGGCAGACCAAGACTAACATGGACGAGTAACATCAAAAGATGGGCAAGTCAATCTAAGACAGCCTGCACCATCAAAGCAAGAAACAGAGTAGAATGGCGATCCATGGTAGCCAACCTTCGTTGCGGAGAAGGCACTCGATGATGATGATGATGATATATATATATATACACACACACACACATATATATATATATATATGTGTGTTTATATATATATGTATATATATATATATATATATGCATATATATATATAGACAATTATATATAACTTCAAATATAATATAGATATATATGTGTGTGTGTGCGTGTTTAGTTATGTGTTATTGTCTGCATATATAATGTGTGTGTGTGTCTTCTTCTTCTACCTTTCAAATTCCTGTTGAGCATAGGTCTTCAACAAACACTTTTCAAGCCGCGCTATTTTTTTGGCCATTCCTTTATGATTATTCCATGTCTTCCCCATTATCTTCATCTCTGCTTCAATCTGTCTTCTCCAAGAGTATTTGGGTCTTCCTCTGTCTTTTTCCTTGGGGATTCCCAAAAAAGGGCATGTTGTGTGATGTGATACTATCAGTTGGCTTCCACAGTGTGACACCTATTCAGCGCCGCCTGCTTCGTTGTATTTCTTTATGTGTGTGCAGTTATGTGCAATTATCTGCATATATATAATATGTGTGTGCAGTTATGTGCAATTGTCTGCATATATATATATATATATATAATATGTGTGTGCAGTTATGTGCAATTGTCTACATATATAATATGTGTGTGCAGTTATGTGCAATTGTCTGCATATATAATATGTGTGTGCAGTTATGTGCAATTGTCTGCATATATAATATGTGTGTGCAGTTATGTGCAATTGTCTGCATATCTAATATGTGTGTGCAGTTATTTGTAATTGTCTATATATCTAATATGTTATTGGTTATTGGTTATGGAAGGCCTCGGCATCACTGCAAACGAATTAAAATCCATAATTGCTCAACTGCCCGTGCCATTGGAATCATCCGAATTACTAATACATCTCCCAAACAAAGAAAGGTAACTGTAGTCCCCCATCGTAGCAGTCTCAGCACACGCCAAAAGACATAAGGCGAAACCGCGCAGAAAGTGAACACAGCCAACTGTTCCCTATCATACGATATCATCATTCATCGTAAACAAGCGGGATATCGAAACAGGATCAAAACGGATGGGACACACAGCTCACGGTATGCACAGAGCACTTAACTCAGTAGCTCCTGCAACAAGCCGGACTTGGAATATGAGGAAACTGCAAGAAGGAACACTTCTCAGACATAGCCTTCAATGGTTCCCGCCGCCTATCCACCATATACCATGGAAGTTCGCGTCCTCCCGAAAATGATGATCGTCGTAGCACTTGATGATGTTAGGCCATCGCTCATGACTCCAATTCCAAACACATAGACACACAGTGGTGGTAAGTTATCATTTCCAATCCATAGAAGCCACCTGACCTGTAGTTAGTAAAACTACATAGAGAATATGATTTTGTGACCTTCACTGATTCACTCTTGGATGTGAATGTGTAGTTTACACAAGAGGAGAAGTTTTCAACTACAGTGATACCATTTAAGGCAATTCTGTGATAGCAAGGCAAGTCTCCTTTATAGCAGCAGAACTTGATGTTCTCTGCTCCCTTCTTGTAGCTGCTGCCACACGATTCTGATGCCTCATTAACTTGGACATCATTCAAGAACAATGTCAGATTAACATTCCATAGATCTGGCTCTGCTGATGAAGTGCTTAGTGCAACAGTTGTATCAATCATACAGGAGGCTCCTGGTCTGTGGTCATTAATATCACAGACGGCATATGATGTTGTTATATTCAGTATTTCTTTCTGGGGTGGCACACACATGTAGAGTGGTTTGTTGTCACAGTAATCCCATTAAAGGCAATTCTAGGGTAGCATGGCATAGCTGTTTCAGAACAGCACAATCCTATGATGTTTTCTGTGTTCGCTATAAAGCTGCTGCTGCTACACAATCCTGACCAATTATAGGTGAGGACATTATTCACTTGCAATGACAAAACTGCTTTGTTTACATCATAAACCTCTGGAAGCGAATCATTTATGGGACTAATAATACAATTTATTCTTCCATCGGGGATATCTTCCTTGAGCCCCCCCCCCCCCCCCCAAAAAAAAAAGGTCTTTGGTTAAAAAGCACATATGCTTTTGAGTTAAACACAAAATGAGCCCACCTCAAAGATTCAAAATGATCCTTGCCAATGCCATCCGTTTGCACAAGTTAGGTCCTTAGCTACCAAGGTCACATACGAAGCCATCAAATTAAAGACTTTATCTACAGCGAAGGTTAACGAACTGTGAACAAACATTTATGTTCAAACCCTTGAATACATTTTCAAAAATCTGCCAACTCGCTGCAATAACAGATATCGTGGTGTTCAAAGTAAACATTCTTAGTCCATGGCTCGAATATAAATAAGCTGCCATTTTGGTGCCGTCCCATGACGTCAAAGTCCATAATCTAATATGTGTTTTTAGTTATGTGTAGATGTATTTATATATATTTATATGAAATCTGTACAATTGTTCATACAATACGGTAAATTTAACTTGTAGTTGTGGCAATGAAGGTAAGAAAATTACTTATTTTTTGTCAATGATATCGGAAGGTTTACCGCTAAGTTTCCGGACTGCGCTAAAAAAAACTTTACACGCATGCACCATTAAAATTCAGCCGAAAAACGCTTCGAAAGAGTCCCCTTGAAAATGTACACAGCGATCCCAGCGTTTCTTCCATGAATGGAAGGCGCCGTGATAGACATCTCCTTGTACGGATAAAGACAAAAAAATGATTTGTAAGGTGATACAGGACTAGCCGGTAATCGAATGGACAATAATAACATGTTGTTCTCCAACGCTTTTGAGCGCTGGTCCAAAACACGATATGTAAAGAAGGTTCTTTGTTTTATTTATATTGTAGCCAAGATAAAACGACCCAAATACATCATGGCGCCGGTACTGGTCATACAGGCTTTTATTCTCTGGTCCGAAAGCAAATTCAAGGCACGTTCAGAACAGCGATAAAAGCCGTAACGATATACTTATTTTCATGTGTCGCTTATAACGTTCTGCTTTCGAAAGCTTCGTAAACTTATTTTTCCCAGTTTGGATGTAAATTTCTCATTAGGAACGATAATTACCCCCAAAAACGTAAGCGAGATCAGGCTATTATTTTTCGGTTATACGCATGTTCAAAAATAATTACTTGCGATATCATCAGTATCCAAATATGGAAAGATAGATGAAAATATAGATGCGTACAATATTTCTTCAGCCGCATGCAAATTAAATATCTGTTGTAAATATACATATCATTAAGTTGTGATGATCAAGCACTATGTAAAATACAAGTACAAGAACACGTAAATATACTCAACAACACAGACACAAAACAACAACAACATGAAAATCAACATGAAAATCAACATCAACAAAACAGAAATCATGAATATCGCAAAATAGAAACAGAACATCAGCAAAACTATACACGACAGACAATTTAAACAGGCAGAGGAATTTTAATATCTAGGTAAGCTAATGAAAGACGACAATTCACAAACAGAAGAAATAGACTCAAGATGCAGCAATGCTTGTCAAGTCATTCGACACTTATCACCACTATTGTCTAACAAGGAAATAACGACATAGGCAAAACGAGTACTCTACCATACAATCTTCATCCCAACGTTGTGCACCCAATGTCAGTCCTTTAACCCTTGATGCTAGAACAATAAGAAAAATAACCACTACTGATATGAAACGTGTTAGACGAATGACAGGAAACTGCTTGAAAGATAGGATCAGAATTGAAGAACTGAGAAAAAAGCTGGGTATAATTCCCGCCATAGAAGAACACAAAAAAAAAAAAAAAAACACGTGATAGGCAGAAAGATAAAAAAACAACACAACAAGCCTTCAATAAACGTTGCAAGAATACCAACCCAAGGGCCAACCACGAAAAAAGATGGATTGATGAAATATTCGAAACATGAGGAAATATAACAGCAATAGAAGTAAACAGAAGAGAAAAATACTGTAAATTATATCTCCCCTCGACGCTGAAAGGCAAATGAGGAAGGAAAGAAGAAAAAGATGCAATGATTGAATAATAGGAGCTTGAACACCTGTTGTTATTTTCATGAAAAAAAGACTAAAACTGCTTTGAGAGGACCAAAGAGGAAAAAAACAACTTAAAAGGGTAAAAAGATCAAAACTGCCATGAAAAGGATAAAAACGAAAACAGAAAAACTGCACTGCACAGGATAAAATTGGGAAAAAAATTATGTAATAACTTTAATTATTTTAAATATTTGTAAAAATTAATGAATTAAATAATACTGACGACTATGGCAACGATAAGGAATAAAAATAAGAGAGGAGGAAAAAAAACAAAAAAATATTTATTCAAACAAACGAGTATAATTAAATATGTTGGAAGACAGTCATCTATAATATATTTCTTTAGGTTGACTAAGTTGCAATAATTTCTTTAAATTATCGTACCTCATACATTATTCGTTAAACTTCATTGTTAATTTCCATTTTCTAAAGTGTATATTTCATCATCATCATCATCATCATCTTCTTCTACTTCGTCTTCTTCATCTTCTTCTTCTATGTTCAGTTTCCAATTGCATAAAAGATGAGTCTTTTCCATCAGTCTATCTTGATTCCTGAATTCAGTTCTTAGCTCTCTGTACAGTTCACATATTTGAAGGTCATGTCCTGGAATCTGCAGGCCGATAGTACCACCAAGTATATTCACTTCAATGTAGACTTTGTTCGTGTCTGGATTCCTTCACCGATCAGACTGACATGTTTCGTCCTCCGAGGGAGGAGCTAATGGAGTCGTCCTCCAATGTTCTTCTTGACTAGTGATGTAGCCGTAAGACAACGAAGGTTTGTAGTGTCCGTCACTGCTTTGAATACACAGAGCGTGCTTCCTGGTAAAGATCTCTGAGGCGATTGGTACGCGTGTACACGTTTGTACATTCGGGATGAACTCTATTTGCTGACAGATCCTGCTCTTCCATATTTTCATGGCATAGTAATTTGGATTAATTTAGAATTAATGCAAAAGTGTGGTCGTCTTCAAGGAACTGTTTAGGACGTTCCCAATGTATGCAGTACACAGAAAGCTGTCGGAATTACGTCATCATCATCATCATCATCATCATCATCATCATCATTGAGTGCCGTCTTCGAATGTTGGCTACCATGGAGCGCCATTCGGCTCTGTCTCTTGCTTTGATGGTGCAGGTTGTCATAGGCTGTCTTGTCCATCTTTTGATGTTACTCGTCCATGTTAGTTTTGGTCTGCCTCTGCCTCTATTACCCTGTAATTTCCCTTCCAATATTACTTTACGTAGGCTGTTGTGTCTTTTAACATGCCTCAAATGTTTTATTTGTCTTGTTCTAATTGTGTTTAGTTCAATTTTAATTTTTAGTCGTTTTAAAACTTCGTCATTTGTTTTCTTTTCTTTCTATCCAATTCTATCTATTTTTCTATACATCCACATGTCAAAGGCTTCAAGTTTTTGTTCTGTTTTCTTATCTAATGTCCGTATCTCTGCACCATACTGGAATATTGAGAAGAAATAACATTATGATATTCCTAGTTTTAGCCGTGGTGTTATTTGTTTTGATGTTAGTATATACCTTCCATGGCATTAAAATTATTTAATTATGTCAAAAAGTCAATTTTAACGTTTGAGTTATTTGCGGGTCATTATCATTGCACTCCGTACATGTCCATAAGTGCTCAGATCCCCTTTTCATCAATTCCCGCAGTGTCCAGTGACTGCCGGCTCCAGTCAACAGTATTGTTTGATAAGTCGTCTTATAACACCCACTGCATCGATTTAAACAAAACATTTCATTAAATAAACAAACACATTATACAATAGGGCAGTCTATGAATCATCCAGTTCTACTCGGCAAGCATGTTAGTGTGAGTTATTGTAGAAGTCAACGACACGCAGTCACTTTCTCTATGTCCCTGGACATGCGGAAGTCCTGGGAAATGAAAGAGTGGACACGTTAGTTAGCGGTGCTGTCGTCGAAAGCGGTCAACCAGTGAATCAGACGGACTTCATTAATGCCCTCCGAGATGCGAGAAGAGCTCGTGACTTTGATATTCATGAGTCCAAGTCATTACTTCGCATGTAAGAGGTGGGAGTAAAGGTGGGTACATCAAGAAACGAGAGGATTAGTGGGTGTATAAGAGACCGTATTAACCAACACAGAACTGGAGTCGTCAGTCACTGGACACTATGGGTCATGCTGATGAGTTGTTCCTGAGCATCTATGGACATGTTCGTAGTGCAATGATGCAATGATGATAAGCTGAGTAATAACTCCATTAGTGTGTCGATCGCTATCAAACAGAACGATTCACACCAACGGGGCACAACAAATGAACATTAAAGACCCACTTGGTAAGGAATCTTTGAAGACTTGCCATGATAACTTATGGTTTTATTTACAAATAAAAGATACATTTTAAGGAACAAATATTTAGGAATAACAAATATATTACGATGTAAAATCTTATTAGGTCGTAAGCGACAACATGGCATTAGCTGGAAATCAGTTGGAAATGGGAAAGTACCCGTACTTCTATTAATGTCTGTCCGTCTTTACGTTCCATTTAAAATATCACCCTTGGCAGAGTTACGTGACCTTGCTCTAACGAAACAGATCTATACTTGTTTCAGGATAAAAATAAATGTTAAAATTACATCACATCTTCTAAATATAATAAATGTTATTGGATGGATGTTGCCTGTTTGCTGGACAGCTACGAGGAGAAAAAGGGAGAACTTGTGAACCAATTGATCATTTCGCACAGCGGGACTTTCTGAGGATGATGTAGCAGTTTAATACTACTCCGTGCTTCTGTCGTATCCCTTTGATGTAACCACACAAAATGATGTCACTTCTTACTACTCTATAAATTATGTAATTTATTATTATTCTGTACTTACTACAGTGCCTTAATGGAACTTCTGGCACTCGATGCGTTTAAAACTATCTGTGCTTCGCTTTTGAAACTCTTAAACTTCGCGTTGTTTTCAATATCATCTGTCTTCCTGACTGACTATCACATCATGCTTTCTCCACTATATTTAATCCTTTACGATCTTATGGCCCCTGCACGGCTGGGGAATTATTCACTGTAATTTATCTTACAGCTTCTATAACCAGAGGAGAATATTTAATCTACTCTTGCTTGAGCTTGCTTTACTGATGACTTCACCACCTTGAGTTTTCTACAAACCATGCACAAGCAGCCATGCTCAATCTTCCAGTGCTTGGTTACCATAGGAAATTATCCAGCTTCTTGTTGCATGACTTCTGTTAACTTCTCTATATCAGCCTTTCTCCAAAATATCTATTACTAGGCTCTACTGAAGACATCCTTGAGTCATCTTGATATTACGTACAATTAAACTGAAGACGGAGTCCAAACAGTTGTACGGTTTCTAAAAAAAATCATAGCTGCCTGCAGCTCCTTTTATTTTATTAATTAACCACAACATTATTTTAAAATGTTAATCAACTCGTTCATGCCTACCTCACAATTTAAATCACACAAAATGTCCGTCTAACTAACGACTGCTGCACAATCGTATCTAAGACTAATGAGTACTAACTCACACGATCCTTTTTGGAATTGAATTCCTAATTACTACTAACCTTTGTCTCTTAAGTTCTCGATTCCTAATTCTATTTAATAACTTATTTTTTTCTTTCTTGATGTTCCAGCATTTTCCTAACACCTTCCACATTGCCGGTCTTACGACTCACGCACTAAATCACGACTTCACTGTTCGAATGTTGGGTCCAGTCTGACCACACTCTTTAGTTGAGTTTTGTGACGGCACCCAGGTGGCACGAAAACTTAGCAGTTTGATTGGACAGCAAGGGTCATCGCATAGTTACCCATGAACTGTGTGCAAAAATCTCACAATTTCTAATTTTATGTCGGATTCCCTCCTGGAGCATTAATTATTCAAATGACCATAATAATGTACTGTTATACTAAGTATTCTCCTAGCACCACTAGAATGAGATCTGAGAGCGTATGCACATTGCTTCGATGCGCAATGAGGGTAATCTAACGACTAACTAACTAACTAACTAATTAACTAACTAACTAACTAACTAATTAACTAACTAACTAACTAACTAACTAACTAACTAACTAACTACTAACTAAGTAGCTAACTAATTAATTAACTAATTAACTAATTAAATAACTAACTAACTAAATAACTGACTAACTAATACGCTAACTAAATAACTGACTAACTAATGAAAGAACGAAATTATTAAATCAGCTAACTAATTATTTATTTAACTAACTAATTAACTAACTAAATAACTAACTAAACTAACTGACTGACTAATTAATTAAAGTTAGCTAAACTAACTAGCGAACTGACTAACAAACGAACTAAGTAACTAACTAAACTAACCAATTAACTAACGAACTAACTAACTAAATTAAACAACTACCTGGCTGATTATGTAATCAACTAACTAACTAATTTACAACCTAACGTACTAAATAACTAAACTAACTAGCTAACTAACTAATTAACTAACTAACGAACTAACTGAACTAACTAGCAAACAATCTAACTAAATAACTAATTAAATAATTAACCAACTAGCTAACTCATTAAATCTAACTAACTGACTAACTAAATAACTAATTAAATAATTAACCAACTAGCTAACTCATTAAATCTAACTAACTGACTAACTAAATAACTAACGAACTAACTAACTAAACTAACTAGCTAACTAACTAATTAACTTACTAACGAACCAACTAAGTAAACTAACCGTTTAAATAAATATCTAACTAATTAACTAAATAAATAACTAACTAACTAACCAACTTACATAAATGTAATCTACACAAGTTAAATAAAACGTATCATTGTCAATGAAATACAACGTGGGCATTATGAAAGTAAAAGATAGAGGATCAACAATTCTTGAGAAGGAAAAAAAAAAACACCTCCATTCACTAGGGTGCCGCTTGTTGTTTCAGTGCCTACTGAAAACTTAACACACCGAACTTCTTTGTCTTAGATTGAAACACCAAACAAATGTTGATTAAGACAGCAAATAGAACATTTTAGATTAAGACACAAAACAGGACATTTAAGAAAAATACATCAGACAGGACATTTACGTTAAGACGGCAAACAAGACATTTTAAATTGCGACACGAAATAGGACATTTAGATTGACACAGAAGATTGAACACTTTTGAGTAAGGCAGAAATAGGAAGGACATTTTAGATTAAAACATCGAATAGATCATTTATATCAAGGCACCAAACATGACATTTTAGATTCTTCTTATTCTTCATCAACTTTCCTCCTTCATTTGTTTTGCAGCGTCGAATATATAATTTGCGCTTCTTTTCTCTTCTGTCCGCTTCTTGCTGCTGTTATGTTTCCTACTGATTTCAATATTCCGTTGATCCATCTTTTTCGTGGTCGACCATTGGGTCTGGTGTTCTCACAACGTTTATTGAAGGCTCGTTGTTTTGTGTTTTGATCACGCTGCCTTGTCACGCGGCCAAACCATTTTATTTGTTGTTTCTTTATATATTCTATTTTGGTGGCTGTTTCTAGCTTTTTTTTCTCAGTTCTTCATTTCTGATCGTGTCTCTCAGGCTGTTTCCTGTCTTTCGTCTTAAACAGTTCCATCTCCCTAGAGGTTATTTTTCCTATTTTTCTTGCATCTAGTGTCCAGGACTGGTATTGGTAGCACAACGTTGGGATGAAGATTATATGGTAGAGCTAGTTTTGCCTCTAGAGTTGTTTCTTTGTTGGACAATAGTGGTGATAGCTGTCCAAAGATTTGACATTTTAGATTAAGACTATTAAAAAGAGTTTTGTGTTAATTGGAATCAATAATAACAGCGAATTGAAGACAATCAAGAGGTGTTTAAAAAAACGAAGATTATTGTAAATTTAACCGAAATTAGAACATTATTTAATATGAGTAATTTCAACAGAAGCTAGCTAACATGACTGTGAGGAGATTACTGATAGAAAGACTTCGTTAAAATAACGATTATCGACCACAGACAGCTACATTATGTCAGACCTGTAATGGGTTGTTAAGTTGGTTCGCTCGCTGACATTGACTAACGCATTTAATTCATATTGAAACATTGATAGTACGGGAACCGGATGAAAAAGACGGAACCGCTTGTACTGTGACCGTTGAATAAGAAAATAATAATTAAATTGTCAGGGAGCAAGGTTCTGTAATATGAGATACTAATATATGAGTTGCTTGATTGAAGGAATTATTGTCTGTGCTAGGTGTCGTTGTCATTAGGCAGATCGAGACAGAAATAGATTAGATGTCGAAGGAAGGAAGGAAGGAAGGAATGAGGGAAGGAGAACAGAAGAAAGAAAGGAAGGAAGGGAAGGAAGGAAAGAGGGAGGGAGAACAGAAGAAAGAAAGGAAGGAAGGGAAGGAAGGAAAGAGGGAGGGAGAATGGATGGATGGAAGGAAGGAGGGAAGTAAGGAAGGGAAGGAGGGAGGGAGAACAGAAGAAAGAAAGGATGGAAGGGAAGGACGGAAGGGGGAAGGAAGGGATGAAAGGAGAAAGGGATGAAGGAGGAAAGGAAGGAATGAAGGGAAAGAGGAAGGAAGAAAAGGAGGAAGGAAGGGAAGGATGCAGGGAGAACAGAAGGGAGGGAGGGAGGGAGAAAGGAAAGAAGGAAGGAAGGAAGAAGGAAGGAAGGAAGGAAGGAAAGAAGGAAGGAAGGAAGGAAGGAAGGAAGGAAGGAAGGAAGGAAGGAAGGAAGGGAAGGAAGGAAGGAAGGAAGGAAGGAAGGAAGGAAGGAAGGAAGGAAGGAAGGAAGGAAGGAAGGAAGGAAGGAAGGAAGGAAGGAAGGAAGGAAGGAAGGAAGGAGGAAGGGAGGGAGGGAGGGGGAGAGAGGAAGGAAGGGAGGGAGGGAGGGTGGAAGGAAGGAAGGTAGGAAAGAAGGAAGGAAGGAAGGAAGGAAGGAAGGAAGGAAGGAAGGAAGGAAGGAAGGAAGGAAGGAAGGAAGGAAGGAAGGAAGGAAGGAAGGAAGGAAGGAAGGAAGGAAGGAAGGAAGGAAGGAAGGAAGGAAGGAAGGAAGGAAGGAAGGAAGGAAGGAAGGAAGGAAGGAAGGAAGGAAGGAAGGAAGGAAGGAAGGAAGGAAGGAAGGAAGGAAGGAAGGAAGGAAGGAAGGAAGGAAGGAAGGAAGGAAGGAAGGAAGGAAGGAAGGAAGGAAGGAAGGAAGGAAGGAAGGAAGGAAGGAAGGAAGGAAGGAAGGAAGGAAGGAAGGAAGGAAAATAGTTTTGGAAATAGTGAAGATTAGAAATTTTTTTAAATTAGAGAATTTTAAAAACATGTACAGGAAAGAGGTAGATAAATTTAGAAGGAACACAAGGACGAAAGAACATAAAACGTGCGCTATCAAACACAAGTAATTGAGAAACAAACACAAAATGTAGTAAGTACATCGAATTATATTCCTGAATCATGCTTGTGTATTTTCAGCTTTAAAAGCTATATATTAACAAGAAGAAAAACTAGAACGAAGCAAGTCACAAAGTTTCAACACTAAAACAATATATTTACTGATTGTCTACACGCAATGAACAAACGATGTTGCTAGATGGAATCCCCAAGTGTATGTCAATCCAACACTTTTCCTGTTTAGTTAGCCAGGATCCCTGATCCTCTTTTCGGATCTATAGCTTTAATTTCCTGAATACCAGTCTTCCAGAATAAGTCGCTAGAAATGTAATTATTATTTTATTGGGGAAAAGCTTCTTCTAACACGTAAAGTGAGACAACCAACGTGAGTTCTACTTGTGACATATTATTGTTAAAAGTGTTTTTAAAAATGACATCTCGCGATCCATTCATATATTTTTTTCTAAAATAGCCTGATTTATTACAGATTTGTCGATAATATAATTTATTTTTGATTCGGCTTCATTTTATATAAAATGTTTCTTAAATCTCTGTTTTCGTTCATCAGTACTAAATTATTTTTCTATCAAATTCTACTTCCATCGCTTTAAGTTGTTCGTCGTTCCAAGTTAAGTTCTTCTCCCCTAACCATAAGATCCTTCATTTATCGGCAGAAAAATATATTCCCTCACCATAAACAAATACGCCGACACAAAAGGGGTGCTCATAAAAAGACACCAGAAAGAAACAGTCGACATTTTTCGGGGACATCGGGAGAAGATGAAAAGTCGAATATTTGGTTACAACTGGCAAAATACAGTGAAAGAGAGCTCACGGACGACAAAGAAAGAATATACTAGATAGCTTGTTGTTGTGGTACGGAAAACAGTCAACAACAGAACTGATATGATGCACTGTGGATAGAAAATTATGCAAGGACAGGATCGCCTACTTCAACCGGTATGGCACATGATGATGATAATGATCACCATAAAATTCTTCACCCATTACCATACAATTTTTCGTTCATCACCATAATATACTTCATTCTTCGTCATAAAATTCTTCTCCCATCACCATACAATTTTTCGTCCATCACCATAATATACTTCATTCTTCGTCTTAAAATTCTTCTCCCATCATCATAAAATTCTTCTTTCTACATAAAATTCTCCTTTCAATACCATAACATTGTATCATTCACCGCAATGAAATTCATCGCCCAACGCCATACTCATTGCCATCCGCTGCAATCAAAATCAGAAGACATTTCAGAAATTGAAAGTAGCCTATATATATACATACGAAAGTTTTGAAAGTGGTTTGTCTAGACGGATATGCCAGATGAAAGGACGAAGATGTAAAACGAATTAAAGGAAAGGATACGGAAATAGTAAAATAAAAATAAACACCGTCTAATTGGCTGCCATGTGGAGAACAAAGTACGTTTCTTTTAAAAATATAGCAACAGAAACAACAAACAACTAAATATAACAAGTGAGACGGGCCAAAAATATACATGTGTGACACGAACAACGTCTTCGATTTCTGGCCAAATTTGGCACGTCAATTAGAAACTTGTGAATGGACACGATCATTCTGAGCAAGGAGTCTCATTATGGGATTCTACTCGCTCGGAGGATATCCATGGATTTATTTGATTGGAAAATGAAGAAGAAAGAATATCTCGTCACCGTCAGGTTTCCTAACTTATTGAGAGTACGGCGTTTGTGTCAATATTTCTTTCTTTAACTATGGGCATATTTTTTTTAAGTAGCGTGGTCATTACTGTATTGTGGTGCAAGAAAACCCTTTGAGTGTGTGCAGCAACTACCTATGGGGATTAACTGTAACGTTCTCTCTTGCTATTTATGCAGACATGTTCACTATTTTATGCTTTACCGCGGTTCTATATTTAATAGTGTTCATCATCATCACGTGCCATACTGGTTGGAGTAGACGATCATGTCGGTCCACAATTTTCTATCGACAGTGCATCGTATCACTTCTGCTATTGACTGTTTTCCATGCCATGACACCAAGCTATCCAGTATCTTCTCTCTTTGCCGTCCGCGATCTCTCTTTCCCTGTATTTTGCCAGCTGTAACCAAGTATTCCATCTTCCTATTCTCATGACGTGCCCAAGAAATGTTGATTGTTTCTTTCTGACGTTCCTTATGAGCTTCCTTCTTGTGTTGGTCTCTTACAGAACTTCCTAGTTGGTCTTTTTGATAAAAAAGGGAACTTTCAACTTCGATGGCGCAGCTATGTCAGGAAGTCAAGAGATTTAAAGGTAAACAAAAAAGTAAAGTGCCCCATCACGCCAAGTGGTGTATAGGGAATATGGTGTTAGTGACCATATATTTTACAGACCTTTGGCACATGATTTTCGGGGTAATGTGTTCCGTATTACGCCCGTGCCGCTTTACTTTTTCAGAAAAAAATCCGGTACCCATTTGAGGGTGGGTGAAACCGGAAGCCGTCGGTTGGGATCGAACCCTACCTCTTGTCCTTTCTAGTCCAGTTCACTAACCACAGACCTATCGCGGCTCCTAGATTTAAAGGTGATCGTCGTTAAATTGATATGTTTCCGTGGATGGCTCTTTTGAACGTCTTTTATATACTTAATGTAGACCTATGGATAGTTGATTGTAAACGAAGGATATATTTATGCTAGTAGGTCCATAATTAAAATACTTTGTAACGCCAATGATGTTAATAGCTGAAATATATTATATATATATCATCATTGATGTTATTTTGCACTTCCTTAATATATTAATTTATTAAATATTAGGATTTCAATATAAGGAATCTTCATCCCAGCATTGTGCTACCAAGGCCCTGGACCCTAAATGCAAGAATAATAAGAAAATAATCTCTACTGAGATGAAATGTGTTAGACGAATCACAGGAAACAGCCCGAGCGATAAGATCAGAAATACAGAGCTGAGAAAAAATAATTCCATAAAAAGAACAAATAAAATGTTGTGGCCACGTGACAGGTCAGAAAGATCAAAACACAACACAACGAGCCTTCAGTAAACGTTGCGAGAACACCAGACAAAAGAGCCGACTACGAAAAAGATGGCTTGACGGAATATTAGAAACAGTAGACAACATTTCGCTGTCTTTCTAGATTAATACTTTAAGTTCAGTTCACGGTCCCACACAGCCAAAGAACTTCACTTCACAGCACTGAACAACGAGCAATCCTTAGCTTCACTTCAATTTACTGCAACTTGATATCCTAGCGTTTAATTCGTTGAAAATGTGTTCATGACATAACAGAGGTTAATGTTCCTGCTTTATATTAGATACAGACAGTTGAAAGGATAAATACAGTTACGGCTATTTCAAGAGACACTGGCATGGCGTATGTGTTGATAATGGTGTGGTTACAACTACGATCACAATCTGAATGTTTCCGAAGTAGTGTGATATTTTTGCAACAACAAGATGTGAGTATAAATGTATCCTTAGTGTGCTGATTCAGAAGTTCTAAGTTTTTAATAAGCAGATATAAAGTACATTTTCGAAAGCTTCTCACATATACAGTAATGCAGATAAAAGAAATTAACACCAAACGATTCTTCTCATTAACAAAAATCTAAAACTGGTTAATATTGAACATTTACAAAAGAAAGCAAATGTTATTTTCTATATACTAAAGAATGAAAGAACGGTTAGAAAATACAGGCTCCAAAAAACAAACCTATGTTTGGGGTGAGACATGTGCACTAAATAAAGATTATGCACAGTACAATATATATATATATATATATATATATATATATATATATATATATAAATATATGGTTAGTTGAAGGCTCCGGTATCACTGCAAACGAATTAAAATCCATAATTGCTCAACCGCCCCTGCCGGGGGAATCATCCGAATTAAAACGAATCTCATTGAAGGACCCAAACAAAGAAAAGCACCTGCAGTTCCCAGCATGCCAACTTCAGCACATGCTTAAAAACATAATGCCCAGCGGCCTACTCTGCTGAACTGTCTTTCGTCATACGATATCATCATTCATTGCAAGCAGTCGGAATATCGAAACACAATCTGAATAAAAAACACAGCTCACGGTGTGCACAGAGCACTAAGCTCTAGCTACAAGATCTCCTTACTGAAATTATGATATGTATGAACAACCGAGTGATGTGGAGAGAGATGATCGTCTACGTCAACCGGCATGGCACCTAATGATGAAGATGAATAAATAAATATATACATGTATATATATATACAGTAAAGTCTCGATTATGCGGTACTCAATAATCCGGAATTCTCAATTTAACGGACTTTTTTTTTTTTTTTTAATTATTATAGGGAGAAAGCTTGAATCATGTTTTGTTCAGTTAAATTAAATGCCTGTATCCGGAAATCGAAAACGCTACAACACGGTTTGTGCGCTGCGCTTACTTCTACAGGCTCTATCATTACACAATATTGCGTTTACAATAGTGTATTTACAGTAATATACTTCAAATAGGAGCGAACATATTTTATTCAATCCAGACATTGTGTCTCCAAATATTCCAAGTAAAAGCGACAGACAGTCTATATCTTCACTTTTTCCCCCGACTAAATGTTTTTGTCGGGAAATCTTAGTCGTGCCAAAAACACTTATCTACATGATTTTACAAATTTGCTTAATTTTCTCATAGCCTGCTTTAGATCTAAAGTTGGTCATGAATTTGTCAAAAATATGGCGTTTGACAGTCTGACCGAACATTAGAAGCAGACGTATTGTTTGTGAAAATTGAAGAGCCCATAACTTTGATGATTATAAATCAAAGGTTGAGCAGCCGGCGTGCAGTGACATAGAGATGGTGAGAAGAAAGGGGGAGGGGTTCAAAAATTACCGACTGGAAATTCAAAAAGAGTAAGATACAGAGTTTGACGTTAGTTTGTCTCAGACATTTGTGCAAGCTGAAATTCGTTCCATCAGTATAAATTATACATGATATGCTATAAACGCATGTGTGCATACTTTTTAACGGAATACATTTTTGTGTTAAATAATGGCCTCTGCGAGTGCAAACCACACCTCAATTTCCCGCAAAGGTAAACGCAAGCGAACTGTATTGACACTGAACCAGAAGATTGAAATCGCTAGTAGACTTGAAAAAAGGCGTTAATCGCAACGTTTTGATGACTGAATTTGGCATAGCCTCTTCAACATTATATGACATACGAAATCAAAAAGATGAGTTGTTTAAGTTTGCGTCGGAGTCTGAAAGCAGCAACAATATACACCAGAGACGAAGTATGAAACGGCCAAATTTGAAAAACTCGACGACGTCCTTTATGTGTGGTTTTTTAGAAAGAAGAAGAAAAGGAATGCCAATATCAGGACCCATGTTGATAGAGAAAGCTAGTGAATGTCACACCAATTTAAATATTTCTGAGCATTGCAATTTTTCAATCATGTTTTTTCATAAATTTTGAGTTTGGTTTTCTTACTCTCGATTATCCAGAAAAATTCAATTATCCAGAATGGGTTCTTCCCCGAGCATTCCGGATAATCGAGACTTTACTGTATATATATATATATATATATATATGTGTGTGTATGTTACTCTGACTACCCCAGAAGATGTTAATGTAGAGTACAATATACGCATCCGATTCCGTAATACTTCGTTGCTTACGTTTTAACATAAAAAGGATAGAGACTCTTGGTGTCTTTGGATCACGCGATATTTTGCTAAAGGGTCTCATTTTAGAGGCGTTAGAACAGCGCAGTAAAAGCTGACTGGCTATTCATTTGAAAAAGCCGTTCGTGAGTAGATTAATTTGTGTAATTTAGGAAGGGTTAGTAAGAAATAAGTAATAAAACAATAATAATGTAATATAATATTAATAATACAATCAATATTATATACGAGACGAAATAATCAAGTAATGATTGATCAAGTAATGTTGATGAAAAAAATTTGACATTAAATTAATTGCACTTTTGGAGTTTGTAAAGAAAAAGTAAGCGAAATGTGCTATTTGTACTGTACATGAAGGGATACCTTATATTCAAGTGTTATTATTTTTATTTTGTTAGATGATATATGTTGTAGGAGAATATACGCAGTTTAATTAAAGTGGCATGTTGATATAATAATAAAAGTTAACAAGAAAACGCGCTATTCTCTTGTAAATTAATAATGTTGTTCACAATGGCATAACGTATATACTACATAACACAGCACCCTGCAGAAAAGCAACATGCCGTCACATTAGCAGTGTAAACATGGTCACTGTGCTTGAAAAATGCAAGGTAAGACGATTGCAGTTCTACCCTTTTAAGTGTTAATGGAGTCAAATAAAGAACCCAACCCCACATGTCACCTATACGGAGTATGGTCCTAGTGCCTATATTTTTTGACGATTGGTAAGGAATTTGGTTTATATGGTCAGCAAAACTCCGGAGCCATCTTTCTTTCCTATATTCATTTACGTTTTTGTAAAATTGAAAGCTGTTGATCGGATTTTATTTTGAGGCTAGAAGTTGTCAACCGGGATCGAGCCCAAACACGTCATCAGTAGATCAGTTCAATAATCACTTTTTTACCACAACTTCATGGAGTAGAACCTCTGGTAACTCATCTACCAATGATAAATGTATCGTTCCTTATCGCTCAGCTATGTTTCGTTACTAAGCCTTCAACCGATACAAAAGGCCTGACGCTACAGCTCACTAACTGTGATCGCTCAGCTATGTTTCGTTACTAAGCCTTCAACCGATACAAAAGGCCTGATGCTACAGCTCACTGTCTGTGATCGCTCAGCTATGTTTCGTTACTAAGCCTTCAACCGATACAAAAGGCCTGATGTTACAGCTCACTGCCTGTGATCGCTCAGCTATGTTTCGTTACTAAGCCTTCAACCGATACAAAAAGCCTGATGTTACAGCTCACTGCCTGTGATCGCTCAGCTATGTTTCGTTACTAAGCCTTCAACCGATACAAAAGGCCTGATGCTACAGCTCACTGTCTGTGATCGCTCAGCTATGTTTCGTTACTAAGCCTTCAACCGATACAAAGGCCTGATGCTACAGCTCACTGTCTGTGATCGCTCAGCTATGTTTCGTTACTAAGTCTTCAACCGATACAAAGGCCTGATGCTACAGCTCACTGTCTGTGATCGCTCAGTCACAAATCGTCTGCCACATAAGTGGCGCCATGTTTTAAAACTCCTTCCCGCGTGTGTGTGTGTACATTCGCTGCAGTGACATTCAAGTACTATCACAGTGTGTGTGTGCATTCGCTGCAGTGACATTCAAGTACTATCACAGTGTGTGTGTACATTCGCTGCAGTGACATTCAAGTACTATCACAGTGTGTGTGTACATTCGCTGCAGTGACATTCAAGTACTATCACAGTGTGTGTGTGCATTCGCTGCAGTGACATTCAAGTACTATCACAGTGTGTGTGTGCATTCGCTGCAGTGACATTCAAGTACTATCACAGTGTGTGTGTACATTCGCAGCAGTGACATTCAAGTACTATCACAGTGTGTGTGTGCATTCGCTGCAGTGACATTCAAGTACTATCACAGTGTGTGTGTACATTCGCTGCAGTGACATTCATGTACTATCACAGTGTGTGTGTACATTCGCTGCAGTGACATTCAAGTACTATCACAGTGTGTGTGTACATTCGCTGCAGTGACATTCAAGTACTATCACAGTGTGTGTGTGCATTCGCTGCAGTGACATTCAAGTACTATCACAGTGTGTGTGTACATTCGCTGCAGTGACATTCAAGTACTATCACAGAGAAAGCTCATTCATTGCGGGATTGCGTATTGTCTTTCACTTCTCGGTAAATCCAACAATCGAACCCCACCATTCTTTGGTATATTTTTTTAAGTGGGCTGCCATCTTTACACAGTTACTACTGCCACGTGTTGCTTGTCTACATGTGCTGCCACCTGTTGGATATTTTTCATTGTCAGCGAAGTTACAATGCTCATACAGGGTAATGGTGCATCGTTTCCGATGTTACTTCCCTTATTAATATGCTTGTTGACTCACCCGTGCGTGTAATACTTATAAATGAAATATCAAAGAAAATATACAAGTACAAACAAATATAACAACATACCACAATCACAATTTAAAACATTTTGTCGAGGTGAATGGAGATTGTAGAAAACTTAATAATAATATCGTATTCATCACCATCACAAACGATTTCTCACAGTTAACATATATATGTATGTATATATATATATATATATATATATATATATATATATATATATATGTGTGTGAAACCTATGTTTATTAAAATTATATTTTTATTTTGCAAGCTTTTCTCCAAACCTGCATTTTTTATCACATACGCCACCTTGAAGCTAAAATGAGGACAGAACACAAGATTTACAGTAACATTGTTTTAACGTCAGCAAATCCCTCCAGATACCAATCGATCTTGTCTTTACGCCACACATGAAAGACTGGACCGGCAAACACAGGAAGGTCAATTAGGACGACATGTTCTGTGGTAGGATGAGAACCCTCACACCTACAGCTCGCGTGATGTCACGCGAGGTCCGCGTGGATTATACAGTTCCCGTTACTGGAGGGCATCCGTTGTATGTGCTTCATCAGATAACCCCGTCGATGATGGATCAATGAAGTAGACGCAATCTATGAGCTAAAGGACGGCTGGTGACAATCCGGTTCAAGAACCGGATGCAGATTGCAGCTTAATTATATCCTACCCGTCATTTTTTTTTCAATAAATCAACAGTAAATGTGATTTTGCTTGCAAATCTTGTACCGCATGTCCATACGGAGATAAGCACAGATTACATCAAATATATTATGTGGGACCGCGAGGAGAGCTGCAGAAAACAATGAAAAATAAACATAAAATGGTATAAAGCAGCTAAACTGATATAGAGTCGAGGCAAATTACGACGTTTTGGCAAAAGCCTGCATGAGGTCCAAAACACGAATTATTTTAAAATAATAAACACAGAAATCTAAACACAAAAACCAAGCAGCACAATAACACTGATCTGAA
This sequence comes from Megaustenia siamemsis, assembly GCA_032433765.1. Classification (NCBI taxonomy): domain Eukaryota; kingdom Metazoa; phylum Mollusca; class Gastropoda; order Stylommatophora; family Ariophantidae; genus Megaustenia; species Megaustenia siamemsis. The sequence goes on along the minus strand of JAVIAB010000050.1, from coordinate 59,306,434 downwards.
ACATGTCGGAAAGGTTTTTGGACCTAAATGGCAGTCCAATTTGCTTCAATAGGTAAACTATTCTTCAATGTGTGTGTTCTAGTATGCTTTTGTGTATGTATATTTATATGTGTATGCAATGAATTTTCAGACATGTAATGGAACATGAGTGGCCATGTGGGAGTTGTGACATATTAGATTAAGACTATAAAAAGAGTTTTGTGTTAAATGGAATCAATACAAACAGCGAATCGAAGACAATCAAAAGATGTTTAAAAAATCACGAAGATTATTGTAAATGTAACCAAAATTATAACATTATTTAATATGAGTAATTTCAACAGAGGCTAGCGAACAAGACTGTGACAAGATTACTGATAGAAAGACTTCCTTAACAAATCGAGTATCGACTTTAAGGCAATAAACACAGAAATCTAAACTCTCTAACCAAGCACCACAATAACACTGATCAGAAAATGTCGGAAAGGTATTTTTGGAGCTAAAGGACAGTCCAATTTCCTTGAATATACAAACCATTCTTCAATATGTGTATTCTGGTATGCTTTTGTGTATGTGTATATATTTATGTATATGTGTATTCAATGAATTTTCAGGCACTTAATGGAACATGAGTGTCTACGTGGGCGTTGTGTCCCGAATTAACTGGTTGTTCACCACAGAAACTAATGGCGCATCCGAAAACACATTTCTCCAATAAAATTGGCTAAATTTGCAATATCTTATACAGCCCTTTCTGCTACTGTGTGTGATGAGAAGAGAGAGAGAGAGATAAAAGCAAGCCCATTTTTTGTTACTTTGTTACTGTAGCTGATACCAAGGGAATACAGCAAACTTTTAGGGGCTCATTCACATTCAGCAGAGAATAATTGTGTATTCTGATGGTTCCAGTCGCTCGCTGGTTGCAGCACACATTTCGCTCGCCGTTGTAGTTTCTTCTCCCTGCTGGAATCTCACAACAGCATCTTCGTCAGCATGTGTATCTATGAGCGTGTAACTGTGAGTGTGTATCTATGAGCGTGTAACTGTGAGTGTGTGTCTATGAGCGTGTAACTGTGAGTGTGTATCTATGAGCGTGTAACTGTGAGTGTGTATCTATGAGCGTGTAACTGTGAGTGTGTAACTGTGAGTGTGTATCTATGAGCGTGTAACTGTGAGCGTGTAATTGTGAGTGTGTGTCTATGAGCATGTAATTGTGAGTGTGTATCTATGAGAGTGTAATTGTGAGTGTGTGTCTATGAGCGTGTAATTGTGAGTGTGTATCTATGAGCGTGTAATTGTGAGTGTGTGTCTATGAGCGTGTGAGTGTGTGTCTATGAGCATGTAATTGTTAGTGTGTGTCTATGAGTGTGTAATTGTGTGTGTGTGTCTATGAGCGTGCAATTGTGAGTGTGTATCTATGAACGTGTAATTGTGAGTGTGCATCAATGAGCGTGTAACCGTGAGAGTGTATCTATCTGTGAGCCTGTAACTGTGAGCGTGCATCCATGAGCGAGTAACCGTGAGCGTTTATCTCTAGTATCTAACAGCGTGTAACTATGACAATTTATGTGTGAGCGTTTAATTATGTATGTATCTGCGGATGTGCATCTGTGAGCACGTAACTGTGACTGTGTATCTCTGAGCACGTAACTGTGAGTGTGTATCTCTGAGCATGTATCTCTGAGCATGTAACTGTGAGTGTATATCTCTGAGCATGTAACTGTGAGTGTATATCTCTGAGCACGTAACTGTGAGTGTTTATCTCTGAGCACGTAACTGTGAGTGTATATCTCTGAGCACGTAACTGTAAGTGTATATCTCTGAGCACGTAACTGTGAGTGTGTATCTCTGAGCACGTAACTGTGAGTGTGTATCTCTGAGCATGTATCTCTGAGCATGTAACTGTGAGTGTATATCTCTGAGCATGTAACTGTGAGTGTATATCTCTGAGCATGTATCTCTGAGCATGTAACTGTGAGTGTATATCTCTGAGCACGTAACTGTGAGTGTGTATCTCTGAGCACGTAACTGTGAGTGTGTATCTCTGAGCATGTATCTCTGAGCATGTAACTGTGAGTGTATATCGCTGAGCATGTAACTGTGAGTGTGTATCTCTGAGCATGTATCTCTGAGCATGTAACTGTGAGTGTATATCTCTGAGCACGTAACTGTGAGTGTGTATCTCTGAGCATGTATCTCTGAGCACGTAACTGTGAGTGTATATCTCTGAGCATGTAACTGTGAGTGTATATCTCTGAGCACGTAACTGTGAGTGTGTATCTCTGAGCACGTAACTGTGAGTGTATATCTCTGAGCACGTAACTGTAAGTGTATATCTCTGAGCACGTAACTGTGAGTGTGTATCTCTGAGCACGTAACTGTGAGTGTGTATCTCTGAGCACGTAACTGTGAGTGTGTATCTCTGAGCACGTAACTGTGAGTGAAGGAAAATCACTAATTCAGACAGCTCGAGCAGCGCAAGAACGACAAATGATATAACCAGGTCACCTTTTCGGTTCCAGTGAGAAAGAGAAGAGAAGAGGAAGTAGAGTAAAAGTTCCCTCCATGTAGACGTGTAGGTGTTAGTAGTAGCCTACGTCAGCCATAGTTGACTTTGGAATTTGAAACGCCGGAAGACATTTTTTTCTTTCTTTTCTATCGGCGTACATTCTCTTTTTTCTATTTATCTGCTTCTTACTGAGTTGTAGCTTTAGAGTGTTTCCCATATTGCAGACTGCAGCTATTTCTTCCCAGGCTGAAGGGGTTTATATTCAGAGCCTTCATCTCACGTTTACTCTAGTCTATAATCGATGTTTGGGCGCCCCCTAGCTTTTTTGTCATCCGCTAGTTGCCCATAAAGTATATCTTTTGGTATGCGGTTATCTTTCATATGGTGTAAGTGGCCAAGCCAGCGTAACCTACGTTGTCTGAGCACCGTGTAGATATTCGGGAGGCCTGTACGAGCAAGAAACCTCCACGTTTGCAACTTTCTCCTTCCAGACGATACCAAGAATACGGCGCTGACATCGCATATGTAATAGGTGTGCTGTTAGTGACTATGTTTTTGTTTTGCACAAACACTGCACATTCTTGGGCGATGTGGTCAGTACCACGTCAGGCAGGTTTTAATTCCCAGTGAAGCCTCTGGCAGACAGTTTTTGAGGCTGGGTGAACCAGAGTGAAGAAATAAGTCACTTCTTGGAATTGAACCCAGATCCGTCTAATCAGGAAGCGAGTGCACTAGTCACTCGGCCACCGAGGCTCTTCTCTATTTAATTCCCACCTGGATATTATAATTCCTTCATTCTGGACAAAGTGTGAGTAAAACAACCAACTTTACAGATGTAAAACTTTATGTAAGTCCAGTGGACTCAGGTAAAAGAGAAATTAAATCAAAAGTATCAGGAGAGTAAGCACTGGCCGTTCTCCTTGAAAGTATATGTCAAAGCGAAGTGGAAAGCTTAGACTTAAATCTTCCCATCTTCTGCTATTTAATATCTTTACCACGCCTGCACAGTTCAAAAGTGCTTTATTTGATGTGGTGCTTACTTTTTTTCAACTTTACTTTAAAGGTGTCAAATTTGTGTTACCTGCCAAGTGAAGACTGATTCATTAGTCACTGATTCATTCCACTAGACGTGTATACAACGCTAAATAAACATCATCATCATCAAGTACCATGCCTGCTGACGTAGGTGATCATGTATCTCCAAACTTTCGATTTTGACAGTTATTTATCATTTCTTTTGCTGACTTTCCTCAAGCTATTCTCTTAAGCTGTCTAGTGTCTTGTCTTGTTGCTTTCCTCTATCTCTTCGTCCATCAATTTTCCCAGTTGTTACAATATATTCCAGCTATTTCCTTCTCATTACATGGCCAAACAATGATGATTGACGTGCATACAAAACTAAATATACAGAGAATTATAAAAATGAAACTGTCTGATGTGGTATCGTCTCAGTCCCATTGATCTGCAAAGAAATGGAAAGCAAAAAGAAAATGAGTAACAATAAATGTTTAAAAGAAACTAATTCAAATGAACATTTATTATCCTGGAATGGACTCAGGTAGTAGTCTTAAAGAATACAAGAATGTGATGTCATCATGAACGTCATTGGGCGAATGAGTTTCCTGGATAAAACAATCGGTCATGAAGGAGAAAACGCGCATAAGCTCCACGCACGATCTCATGGTCCGGAACCAAGGCCAATACTCACTTATAAGAAGAAACTCATACGTGGTTCAAATACAGAAATATTAGGCCCCATTCTAAGATTATTTAACTATTGTTCATAAATCGTGATTGTCCTAGCAAGATGACAAAATGGATATCATAATTAATCTTAAAAACAAAAGAAAATTGAACCCCACAAACATCAGGGTCAAACCAAATGCAACGTTAACGGACTAAGAAAACTGCGACTAAAATTACAACAAAAAATATGGTTTCCAAGAAAATGAGATATATACATTGTAAAAGAAGCCGAGCAGCATTTGGAAAATAGGTGCTAATCCTTCTCTCCTCATATGTTCATCACTAGCTGCACTTGTCGAGTACATATTTATGACTCAGCTTACTTCTGCAAGATTCTACCTCAAGCCATGAGATCTGGATTGAGAAACACCCATTCAGAATTAAAATGAGACTGCACTATAACATTTAGAAATATATATTGAATGAGCAACAGATTACACGACACAAACACAAATAAATGCCTTAGGGTAAAAAACATCAAAGTGCTTTGCTGTCATCCGAGAAGACAAAGATAATGCAATACATCATGAGAGATAATATACGCTGTGGATGGTAATAGAATGCGAGGACGACAACACCCACATAATGTCTCAGCAAGGATGATGGAATGTTTTACAGTTGTCAAGTCGAGGTTTTAAATTGAGTAATTTCGACATTTTGTGACAAAGTTGTAAAGTTTAACGGTGTCAAGCATAGTGACAGGTTTAATTTAGTACTACTGAAGTACTGTAAACATGTTTAATATTTACTGTTGTCAAAGTATTGTAAATGAAAGGTATAAAGTAAGTGATGTTAGAGTACTGTAAAATGATGTATTAAATGTTATTAATCTCGAGCGATCTTAAAAATAACATATTGAAGTTAGTAATATCTAAGCTCTATTTTAAAAAAATATGTTAAATTCAGTGCTTTCGATGTAACGGCAATGTTAAAACGATGAAATTGGAAGTGCTGTTAACGATAACGTAAAACTGATTATGGAGAAGCATTCACAAGCAACAGATATACACTCAAGATGCAACAAAGCTTATTAAATCATCGGACAACAACCACCACTGCTATCCAACAAGGATATAACTCTAGAGACAAAACTGGCACTTTACAACACATTTTCATCCCAACGTTGTGCTACCAATGACAGTCCTAGACTCTAGAAAAATAAGAAACATAACCACCAGCGAGATGAAATGTGTTAGACGAATGACAGGAAGCAGTCTGAGAGATAAGATCAGAATTGAAGAACTGAGGAAAAAGCAAGGAATAATTTCTACCACTGAATACAAAAAGAGACAACATATAAAAAGGTTTTGCTACGTGATAATATAGAAAGACCATAAACACGTCACAACGAGCCTTTAGTAAACTTTACGAGAACACCAGACTCAAGGGTTAACAATGAAAATGATGGATTGAGGGAATATTGGAAACACTGGGAAACATAACGGCAGCAGAGGGCAACAGAAGAGCAAAAGATCATAAATTATACCTCACTCCACGCTAAATGGCAAAAGATCATAAATTATACCTCACTCCACGCTAAATGGCAATTGAGAAAGGAAAGTAGTTCCTATTGTATATTGTATATTAGCACGAGTACTGGGAAACATCTTATACAAAACATTTTGATTTATACAAGTTGTTTTGAGACCAAACTTAGTGCCAACAAGTATGAAGCAGAAGTTCATTCATCACAGAACTGACATGTGTATACAAGAAGCTACGATAAGATTAAATTATTATTATAGCGACAAAATTAGAATTAAGCCATAATAGAAATAATAAGCGTAGAAACACGCTTACTCGTGAGATACGAACAGACAACAGATAACAAGTTGTGTCTGCCTTAAGCGAATACACGTTGTAATTTCATACCTTGGAAGGCATGAAACAGATAATAGGGGCACAGAGCTAGAGACAAACCTAGAGTAGCATGAAGTTATTAAGGAAACTCTACAACAGCACGACATGACAATCGTTAACGTCCAAACAGTGAACAGGAGATCTGTCAGACAACTTTCTCAAAGTCCGAACTGACGTGAGAGAGAAGTAAAGAAGATAATAATATTATTGGGAAGAACAAAACAATTCCTTTAGAGTAGAGTCTAAAGATTAGACTATAGCAGGAAATATTTTACAAAAAAACATGTTTTATGTAATAAACACAAAGTAAATAAAAAAATCTGTAGTTTTGTACATATTGTCATTCCCCGATCTGCTTCTTCACGTCAACCTACCCCTTCAATCTTAACTCCTCACATAACCTTTTCTTACTGAAAACTGGTTTAACATTGGTACGGACAAATGCCAGGTCTGAGCTCAGTAATAATTTTAGTCCATTTGCACACTCTGAGAAACGACGTGGTTTTGAAGGATCTCAAATTCCCTTGCCGACGATGCAATCTAAATGCGTTATTTATTCTGTTCTGTGATATTTGCCTGCGTTTTGTGAAGTGTGATACTTATAGTTTGTCAAGTGAACGACAAAAGTTAGCTTAGTTAATGGCTTATCAATTAGCTATAGCTAAAGCGCTCATGCTGCATTAGGAGCGGTGTCTAATAATTCTCAGCCATTCTTATAACATGGGGAAATGTACACATGCTGATGGCTTCCAAAGATCGTTGGTTAAGAACAGTTTTTAGCATCAGTCTGAACTAAACCTGTCTACTTGTGTTTTTTGGTTTGAAAACGTCTACCTCTTGAGTAATACATCAAATCAGCTAAAGCTGAAGAGAGTAGCCATCATCGTATCAAGTATGAAAGCCAGGAACATGTGACACCTCGAGTGCAGTGTCTAAGGAAAACTGTGTTGGTCTACTTTGTGTGAACTACGTCAGCATGCAAATGTGGCTTTCCCAAGGAAGGAATAGCTTTAAAGTAAGGAGGGCACTATATACAGATTCTTATAGTGTTCGTTATTAATCGGCAGCCTTGGTGCAACTACCGGATCTTCTAGTCAAGGATGTTGTCTAAATTCAAGAAGAGAGCTACAGCGGGGACAGTGGAGGACATGTATTTCTTAGTACTTCAACACTCCGGGGTTAGCTGAGGAGGCGATCACAGTACTTATGGACACGTTCGATGTGTGATAAGAATAATCCATCGACTACACTAAACTAACGTGCAATTTTTCATATTATCTGGCCATTGGAACGCTGTTGAGTGTTGTGACAAACACAACGCCAGGCCATACTTATTTACGAGAAAATTACTGGTATCCATTTAATGTTGGATGTTTCTAGATGCTGATCCGCAGAATCAAATCTTACCCCAAAATCAAAATGTCGAGCAGAGATTACATGTGAGATAGACTAATACTAAAGAAAACAACACTGAAAACATTACAACGAAGACAGGCAAGTACGTTTTTCAAATGAAAAACCAGGTTTCGAAAAGCGTCCCCCAGACCACCGAGACGAAAACAGGTGGGTACCTAAATTTCTGTCCAGGAATGGAAGGTCAACGAGAAGAGACCACTGGCTCACACTGTCCCAATAGATGTGTCCTAGATAAATGGTGTGACCTAGATAATTGGATGGGCTCTCAACGGCAAAGCACATGTGGATTGTATCTCATCGTCATCAAATATCGTGTCTGCTGGCGCAGGTGATCATGCCTATCCACAATGTTCTATCTCTCCAGTTGTTTATCTGTTTTTTTTATTACTTACTACTAAACCATTCTTTTATACTGTCGTATATTTTCTCTCTGTTTCCCTTTCCCTTCTTCCTCCAATTTTTTCCAGTTGTCAGGATATAGCACCAAAAAAAAAAAAAAAAAAAAAGGAAAGAGCCCCCGTCACGCCAATTGGCTTATAAGGAATATGGTGTTCTTTCTATCTATTGAACTTTCGAGCCGTAGCCGGCTCAAAGGGCGTAGACCAAGATACTCCCTCTCTTATCTGAATTTTTGTTCTAGCAGTTTTCAATTCTTTTAAAGATATTTTATCAAATCTCGCCATTTGTCTCTGTTCTGTGCAAGCAGCTCTATCTCATTGAGGGACTCTTACCTCTCTCATGAACGTTCTTCTCAGTGTCTCTCTGGGTCTTCCTCTTTTCTTCTTACCTGTTGTTTCCCACATGAGGACTTGCTTTGCTATTCGGTTATTATCTCTTCTCATCACATGTCCAACATATAACCATCATCTTTTCTTTATTACTAAAGATATTAGTAGTTGATTGGCGATTTCTCTAATTTCCTCGTTTGTTTTGAATTCGTTCCACGCTATACCAAGTATTTTCCTTAGACATTTATTTTCGAATGCGTTCAACTTTGTTTCTATATCTCTTGTTGTTTTCCAGCTTTCACACGCATACGTAAGGGTTGATAGTACATTTGATTTGAATAGTCTAGGTTTTGTGTTTGTGCTGATGAGTTTTGATTTCCACAACTTTTCAAGGCTTCTGAAAGACATTGCTGCTTTAGCTATTCTGATTCAAATTTCTTTGCTTGTATCCCCTTCTCGATCAATGTGACTTCCAAGATAGATAAAATGATCGATCTCTTCCACTGGTTTGTTTTCCATGTATATTTTGTCGTCTGTTGGAATTAAGCTAATCATGACTTTAGTCTTTTCATTGTTGATCTCAAGCCAAATTTTGCTGGCTATTGATGATAGTTCATTTGTGTTTTCCTGCATCGTTTTTATCTGACTGCTGATGAGAACTATGTCATCAGCAAAGTCGAGGTCCTCCAAATGGTGTCCATGTATCCATTCGATGCCTTTATAACCAGTGCAGCATTTCTTCATTATGAAGTCCATAACAACTCCAAATAACAAGGGCGATAAAATACATCCTTGTTTAACCCCAGTTTCTATTGGGAAACATTCGCTCAGTCCTTCCTCTGTTCGAACTGCACATGTGTAACCATCATACATGTCTTTAATAATATTTATGATTTTTGATGGTAAGCCATATTGCTTCAGAATTTTCCCACAAAGACTCTCGATGAATACTGTCAAATGCTTTTTTGAAGTCATTGAAGTTAAGCACAAAAGGTTTTTTGCTTTTCAATGTGTTCCTCCTATATAAGTCGTAGAGTAAAAATGTGGTCAAGGCAGCTTCTCCCTTTTCTAAACCCAGCCTGTTCTTCACGCGTTACTGAATCTATTGAATCCTGTATTCTATTTACGATGATTTTTCAGAATAACTTTGAGGCAACTGACAAAAGTGTCACGCCCTTCCAGTTGTTACAATCTCTAAGATTGCCCTTTTTTGGAATCTTAATAATGATTCCTTTTTTCCATTTATAAGGCGTCTTCTCTGCTTTCCAAATGATGTTGAACATTTTCTGGAGATGTATTAAATTATGGCTAACAATTGCCTTGAGCATTAAATTATTGCTATCAATTGCCTTGAGTATCTCAGCTGTTAACTTATCCTCTCCAGCAGCCTTGTTATTGGTCATAAGCTTTAAGGTGGTTTCTATTTTGCTCAAGGTGAAGTCATCTAAATTTACATCTAATTCTGCTGCTGGTGTTTCAGCTTCAAAATCTATTAAACTAGCCGAGGAGGTATTAGTCACCTATGGTATTAGTTACCATAATTGTATAGACCTTCAGCACATGATTTTTGGGGTAATGTGGTCGGTATTACGCCCGTGCCGCTTTACTTTCCCAGAAAATATCCGGTACTCGTTTAAGGCTGGGTGAACCCGGAAGCCGTCGATTGGAATCGAACACTACCCCTTGTCCTTTGTAGTCCAGTTCATTAACCACTGAGCTATCGCGGCTCCCTTTATGGTGTAGTTGGTAAACAAAATCGACGGAAGGCAACAGAGAACCAGGTCTGTAATTTCTTTGTTATATAAACCACCTGGCACCCAAAAGTGAAAAAAAAACACACACTGCGTTTATGGGGATTCACTCATCCAATAGGTGACATCTCATGGTACAAGATTATCTATAAGTAAAAAAAAAGTAAAGTACCCCCGTCACGCCAAGTGGCGTATAGGGAAATATGGTGTTATTGACCCTATATTTTACAGACCTTCAGCCCATGATTTTTTGGGGTAATGTGGTCATTATTACGTCTATGCTGCTTTACTTTCCCAGAAAAAAATCCGGTACCCATTTAAGGCTGGGTGAACCCGGAAGCCGTCGGTTGGGATCGAACCCTACCCCTTGTCCGTGGTAGTCCAGTTCACTAACCACTGAGCTATCGCGGCTCCAGGATTATCTATACCGTTCTTTAAATGTTATAAATATTCTTCATAATTTATTGTAATATAATATTAAGAATAGCAAAGTGTTATGTACTCTCAACATTCCTATATGGTGCAGAGACATGGACATTAGACAAGAAAACAGAACAGAGAATTGAAGCCTTTGAGATGTGGATATATAGAAGAATAGGTAGAATTGGATGGAAGGAAAAGAAAACAAACGATGAAGTCTTAAAACAACTAAAAATGAAAAGAGAACTACTAAACACAATTCAAACAAGACAAATGGGATTTTTGGGCCATGTTAAAAGACACAAAAGCCTACTAAAAGTAATCCTAGAGGGGAAAATACAAGGTAAAAGAGGCAGAGGCAGACCAAGACTAACATGGACTAGTAACATCAAAAGATGGACAAACCAAACTATGACAACCTACACCATCAAAGCAAGAGACAGAGCAGAATGGCGCTCCATGGTAGCCAACCTTCGTTGCGGAGATGGCACTCGATGATGATGTGAATAATATAAACATCTCATATAGAAACATGTTATAGGTTTTGTCTAGCAGTAAATCTTTGTTACTGATATTTCAATTAACTTCTGTCAACTTCAAACTTGCAAGGTTATAATTTATCCTGTAGATGATTCATGATTTGTTATCTCTTGCTCATTTTGACCCACAGGTGAACACAATTAGAGAGCAGATCCTCAAACCTTAAGGCATACGAGAGATATGTTGTAAGTGTCTGTTATCTCTTATTTTCATGAAAATATACACTTTTATAATGAAATTATAAGTATCACAACAAACCGCTAAATATTCTCAGACATACAAACATAGGACTCTGGTACCACTTTTCAGGTATTGAATATACCCGTTAAAAGAATGGACGTTTCGGTTGAGACAAAAAGTCTCTACATTTGGGAACTGAATCCAAGTGAACAAATTAGTGAGCATCCTTACAATAATGTGTACAGAACCAGTAAGACTGTTGGTACATCAATAGTAGTCCCAACAGTGGTGGGGTCTGGTCTGATGTCATAGAAGACCTAATATCGTAGTACCTCTAGGACGGAGACAATTTAATATCCTCAACAGAATTTGTGAAATCCAGACAGCGATTATAGCGAGCCACATTGAGTTATTTGTAGATTATCATCATTGCAGCCATCCACATTGAGTTATTTGTAGATTATCATCATTGCAGCCATCCACATTGAGTTCTTTGTAGATTATCATCATTGCAGCCAGCCACATTGAGTTCTTTGTAGATTATCATCTTTGCATCCAGCCATATTGAGTTCTTTGTAGATTATCATCTTTGCATCCAGCCATATTGAATTTTTGTAGATTATCATCATTGCAATTCGTTCATGCCCATAGGTACTGGAAAAGGTGAACCCTATTCAGCATGTTCTGCAAAGTCCAGCTATTATCAACCCCAGCTCTGTGTTGGCTGACAGCCGCATTACTTTCTCAGATTCCACCATGTCCCGCATTATTCCGTGCAGACTTTAACGTTTAGCTTCTATATTGCTAATGTCTTGAAGCTAACTATTAACCAGCAGGTGTACATTTTTACGGTGAGCAGATATTTATTTATTAAATAATATTCTTTTACTTATTTTTACAAATCTACATTTTAACAATACTTCAGAGTGTGAAAATGCTTAACTTGCTCATTCAGTCTCAGCATCAGAACTCACAAATGACCCCAGATGAAATATTGATACCTAGTTTGACGTGTTTTGCAAAAATGTGACGGGGGTCGTTGAAGAGTTGTTAAAGCGTCCGCATCACAGCCAGAAGTTACACTGTTCGAATCACGTTTGAAACGATCTATTCTTTTTTTATAATTTACCCAGAACTTCATAAAAGTAGGGAGCCGGGATAGCTCAGTGGTTAGTGAACTGGACTGCAAAGGACAAGGGGTAGGGTTCGATCCCAACCGACGGCTTCCGGGTTCACCCAGCCTTAAATTGGCTCCGGATTTTTTTCTGGGAAAGTAAAGCAGTACGGGCGTAATACCGACCACATTACCCCAAAAATCATGTGCTGAAGGTCTGTAAAATATAGGGTGACTAACACCATATTTCCCTATACGCCACTTGGCGTGACGGGGGTAGAGACATGAGACATGATCACCTACGCCAGCAGGCACGGTACTTGATGATGATGATGATGATACGTACAGAAACCATTAGCAGTTAAAAACGGAAAAGAGTAGGCTGTATGCCACTACCCGGACCAATAGTTTAGAAAGGGAAAGTAAAACGCCTAACAAGCATAATATCCATAATAAATAACCTGTATCTATAGATTATTCTGGGGGCCCTCGTCAATACTACGGAGCTCGTGCACTGCACAAAGACCTTCTCGTGTTATCCGGAAAAAGACCGTACAGTGTTAAAGTACAAATATAGCAGATCCTTTCATATTCAAATGTTGTTGGTTATAGTAAAGTTTACAACTTCACATTTCTTCTACACAATTAACTCTCAACCATTGTTAAACCAAAATACATTTCTTTATCAGACATTACGCTGGAAACCCACTCTTACAATAATAAGAAAAAAACAAATGCAGTGTTAAAGACAATCATCCAGTTTCCCATAGCATTCTATATCTCCATTGAAAACAAAGACCAGTGTGGTAGATAAAATACGCATAAAATATGTACTCTCTTTATTATGTGTTACTTAGTTTATGCATACATGGAACCTGTAAATGAATCCTTGCCTGGTGTTGATGCATCACCTCAGATCCGTCAGCACCGTTGGGCCAGCTTTTCACACAACCTGTGTAACACGTGACTCCAACAACGTCATTAGGTCCAAAACAGCATTGGCCGAAATGTAGAACTTTCATTAGCATGTGATCACTGCCTCTGAGACTCGACATTTGTGGCAACTGTCTCTCTCTCTCTCTCTCTCTCTTCTCTCTCTCTCTATTCTCTCTCTCTCTCTTCTCTCTCTCTGTCTCTCTCTCTCCTCTCTCTCTCTGTCTCTCTCTCTCTCTTCTCTCTCTCACACACTCACTCTTCACTTCCCCCATTTCCCGTTCGGGTATCGAGGGAGGTACACATTTCTGGTTCTCACATTTTGGCGGTTGCATTCATTGTCACTTGATGTTGTTGATGCGCTTCTTTGATGTTATCTGTCCACATTACTCTGGGTTTGCCTCTAGTTCTTCTGCCCTCTACACTTTTAAATCTGTGATACGGAATCGCATGTCATTCGTTCTAAATGAACGAACCGGTTTATTTGTTGTTTCTGTATCGTTGATAGTCTGTTGTTGCAATACAAACCTTTGTAAATATTAATTACAATCAAGTGGACGTGTTTATTGTAGGAGTAACAGTTAAAACATTACAAATGAAAATAGAAAAACTGATGTCTTTAGTTCTGCCTTTCACTCTGGTTTGTAAACATGAAACTTGCTAGCTACAGTTGATGCTGTAGTCAGTATGACTCCAACTGCCACTCTAATAGAAAAGCTGGCCTGGTACTCTAAAACTGAGATAGCTCTCTGGGGTAACTACTATTGCTCGTTTCAAATCATGTGCCCAACTTCAAAACGCTATTAATCACTAACCGTTTGTTAAAAACTGTTGAAATTTTCCAAATGTTATTAGAATGCAAAAGACCCTTTAAATGTATATTTAACAAATATCTTGCAGCTGCAGTTTTCTTAAAGCGGCGAATTTCTTTGATGTTTGTCAAAATTGTAATTTGTGAACCCCTAAATAATAGAAATTACCGTAGTTGCTGGTCTATGATTAATTTTCACTAGGTAAAGGCGTGGCCGTAATGGGGAAATAACATAATAAGACAAAACACCAGGAGAATTATTGTCTTCTCAGTTCGAGGACGGACGATAATATCAAGGTATAACTGTATGTCCAATTTTCATAGTTGTGTGGTCCTGATAAGGATCGTTTGTTGAACTAATTTAAGGTAATATAGGGGCCAGCATTGTGGGGGCTATATACTTTCATTCTGAATCAGACGAGTCTAAAAGATAAATAACTGTTTGGGGTTGAACATTCCACAAACCATCATTTTTCCAATATTCCTCTTCCTGTTTTAAGACGTGGTCTTCACATTTAGCCCAATAATCTTTGTCTATATTTAATAAAGCGAGATTAGCAAGAGTCTTTACATCGCATATTTTGAATGTTGTATTTTCATCTGCCACTTGTCCTTTTAATTTTGCCCAGATTAGTTCTATTGGATTTAAATGAGCATGTAAGGTGGCAGCCTCAAACTTATATGACCGTGCTCTTGGATAATCTTATCTATTTGAAAAATCATTGTCCTTTGTTTTTTGCTTTACTAGAGATAGTAATTCAGGTTTTAAGTACATGTTATTAAATTGTGTGTGCTCCTTTGTGAGCCATATCTTAATAGCATCTTTTGTACTGGATGACGTCGGGACTTTATCTTCAAGTGCAACAATGTTGTGGTACGCTGCATTGTCCATTATTAGGCAAGATGGTCGATCTAGTGATGGTGGGAGAACAGAATTTTCAATCCAATGTCTAAATATGTGACCATTCATCTCAGAGTGATAGTCCCGATTGTCTATGGATTTTGAAAGAAAAATGAGCTCTGCATTCTGTATTAGTCCATGTTGTCGACTACCTGCATGAGCAATTATCAAGCGCTGTCCTTTGCTGCTAGGTATTAATCTCTTAATCTTTCCATCTGATGACTGCCATTCCCTTTGGTTAGTGTGGTGAGCATTGATCCATGTTTCATCCAAGTACACAATATCATAACCTTGCTTGCGCACCTCTTTTACTTCACGTAAGTACTTGCTTCTCATGTCTACTATATGTGGCTTCTCACAGATGATGTTTCGTCCATTGGAATACTTTCTGAATGTAAAGCCTGCAGCTCTCACATTCATCCATAATGTAGACTTTGATATTTCAATACTGTTGTTCTTTTTCAGCGAAATTTTTAATTTTCTAATTGTAACAGTTTCATTCATACCCAACATTTTGCTAATTTCACTTCTAATAAGTTCACTGTCGAAATTATCCAACATTTTTGCTCTTCCTTGTGATTTTGTATATTTTGAACATTGACGGTCACGTGCTTGAATCCAGCGATTAAGTGACCGTTTAGATAAATCCAAAATGTGTCTTGTCCTATTCTCAGGGTTTTCTAAAAAATGAAATAATCCTCCTCGTTTAGCCTCTTTGCAAAAATAGTCATACATTTTTTATTGCGATGTTTTGTAAACTGCAGAATTTCATTTTAAGACTCATGATAAATGTTATCGTTCCACGTCTCCACCTATGAATGAACAGAAATGGAACACACAATTTCTCAAGTGTCTAATTGTGTCAAAAAAACCACGGTAAAAGCGTGCAAACACGTCAATTGTACCGTGTATGGACTTTTACTCGCTATTTTTAACTTAAAATACTGTAAACATTAAGTTTTGACTACATCAATGGGTCGTTATAAATTTATATAAATCAAATAAGCAACAATAATAACCAAATGTTTTTTTGTAATGAAATTAATTCCCTGTTGGGTTCTAATCATTATAACTTTACATGCAAATTTTGAATAACTTACAACAAGCGGTTAAAAAGCTATCGATTTTAAAAGTTGGGCACGAGTTATGAAACAAGCTATAACTCCTTGTCTGTCCAGCCAACTAGGAGCATCGTTTCGGGGGAGGAACAATATTCTAACTGTCGAGGTATTTATTGTGAGATTTATGAAGTTCTCGAAGATTCTACCTAAACGCGCCTAATGAAACCTACGTAACTACACTAAGCCTATATCACCTTTGTCACGTTGTCTTTGTCTGAGCTTCCCTTTACGTCAGATGACCAGATATAATGCGCTCTAAGGCCTCGTCCTAATTCCCTGGCCTTGACATTTATTTACCCACAATCACAGACTTTGTCGTAGACTAGACAGTTCCAGAACCGTGTGTCCTACATTTGATTCCACTCCTACGTCACTAGATTCGTCCGTTAACCTGTGCATCTGTCTGGGAAATGCACAATCCCTAAACCAGTCTTTCAATGGTCAATGTTTCACTCTTGCGGATTGTACCGTTTATTTGATCTTCAATTTCCACGCGGTTTCTTTAATAAATGTGACTGTTTATTATGATTAAATCAGTAATTATAGCAAAAAACATTACGTGTGTCGATTGGTGCAAAGAAGTTAAATCTCCAACACAGTCTTTCTGCCAATATTTTGCTAGTGTTGTCAAACATTGAATTTAACTGCAAACAACAAAGGAAAAATCATCATCATCATGTGCCATATCGGTTGGCGTAGGCGATCATGTCCCTCCACAATCTTCTATCTACAGTGCATCGTATCAGTTCTGTTCTTGACTGTTTTCCATGCCATGACACCAAGCTATCCAGTATTTTCTCTCTTTGTCGTCCGCGATCTCTCTTTCCTTTTATTTTGCCAGTTGTAACCAAGTATTCAAACTTTCCTCTTCTCATGATGTGCCCAAAAAATGTTGATTGCTTCTTTCTGCTGTTTTTTAAGAGCTCCCTTTTTGTTTTGGCCTCTTTGAGAACTTTCTCATTGGTCTTTTTAGCTGTCCAGTGATCTTTCAACATTCTTCTGAGAAATTCCATCTCTGTGGCCTCTAATCGTCATTTTCTTTGTTTGTCTACTGTCCATGATTCGCTTCCATAGGTCAGAACTGGTTCTATATAGCACCGATGAATTCTCTTTCTCACTTCTAATGGCATAGATTTGTTGCAGAAGATATTGTTCATTTTCTGAAATGCTATTTTTGGCCTGAACTATTCGGCTTCTTATATCTGAGGTTTTATATGGATATATCAGTGAGAAAATTGTAGACATAGGTTGAGGAAAATGCATAACATATGGTGGTATGGTCATATTTGAAAAGTAAGATAACTGGGGAAAAAAACAAAGCAATGATCATTCGAACAATATCGATCTTTCATCCGATGTTATTATTGTACCCAAGTATTTGATGCGTTGCACTTGTTTCAGATTTGTTCTGTTTATTTTTATGTTGCATGATGGTGATGATTGTTTCTTTGATATGACCATTACTTATGTTTTCATACTATTCAGACTGAGACCTTTGTGAACATTTTTAACACTGAAATTAGGTGTCTAAAAATTTTGATTACGAGAATGACAACATGCACGAGCAATACATGAACAATATTTAAAACAGATTTGTAAATAGTACAAAAAGGAGAACACAATTTTGGAAATAAACATTTCAAACTGTAATTAAGTCAAAATTACAAGATTAAACATGAAAAAGAAAAGAAAGGAGATACCACGACATCAATTTATCCTTCTCATTCTCCTGGCAGATTTACCACTTCAACGCACCAAATAACAATAATTTACACTTTGCTTAAAAACAGAATGTCAAATGTTTTTGCTAATTATTGTTTGCATTTATAGAAGCAATATTGCGTGTTATCTTGTAATATCTGATGTTTGTAATTCGCATTAAAAATGCTATTGTACAGTAAACAATGGCTATGTGTACGCATCTACGTACACAAACACGCACAGAACGATATATAGACAGACATACAAAAGACAGACACCCATTTTTAACACATTGCCTGATTTTTCGTTTGGGTGTGAAAACTTCATATTTTAGTCTTCAGAATTAGAGGTCGCATGAAAATATTTTTGCTCTAATTTCAGTAATTTATCAATTTCAGCGACAGTGGAAATAGCCAAATGTATTTTTATCGCCCCAGAATGAGAAGAGCATATCTCAGCGTCAGTTTTTGGCTGATGTTTATCTGGCACATTCTTTAAGCAGGGAAAAGTGGCGTGCAGTTTTTTGTTAGAATGACTGGCAAAATGAAGTAAGTAAAAAGAGTTGTGAAATATAATGTGGCAAAGAAATATGATATTGTTTGTTAATGTACGAAGGGCAACTTTCATTCAACGTAATAAAATATGAGCACAAAACAATTTAAAAAAAACACTAAGATGCACTATTTGATACACGTCTAAAAACAGTCCGTCCTATTATATGGCTCAGAAACATGGATATTGAATAATGCAAAATAGTTACAGACATTTGTTAACACGTTTTTGAGGAAAATAGAGAAATAAAATAGATATATAAATGAGAAAACCGTAGACATGGGTTGAAGAAAAAAGATAAGAAAAATAAAATGGATATATAAATGAGAAAACCGTAGACATGGGTTGAAGAAAATATATAAGAAAAACAAAATAGATATATAAATGAGAAAACTGCAGACACAGGTTGAAGACAATTTATAGCATATGGTGGTATGGTAATATTTGAAAAGTAGGATATCTGAAAAAAAAAAAAAAAACAAAGCAAGGATCATTGGAGCAATTTATTAAAAAAAAAAAACTTGGTGGGACATTAGGAATCCACTAGGAAAATCTGATGCCAACATAACACCACAGGTACCGGTACTGTTCCACATAGAAAGGAAAAGGC
Organism: Megaustenia siamemsis; assembly: GCA_032433765.1. Taxonomy (NCBI): domain Eukaryota; kingdom Metazoa; phylum Mollusca; class Gastropoda; order Stylommatophora; family Ariophantidae; genus Megaustenia; species Megaustenia siamemsis. The sequence continues at coordinate 59,287,562 of JAVIAB010000050.1, read as the reverse complement.
CTGGAAACTGTGTTTGCAAGGAGATGAGAAGTCACAGAAGCCCCCCAAAACATTGGTGGCCTAGACTAGAAGAAGTCGAGAATATGGTCGGGAATAGAGATGGATGAATAAACCTTGACTGTGGCTTACGCTCTAACAAATATCTGAATATAATTAATTGATTGATTGATTGATTGATTGATGAAGAACTGTGACAAAATAATTATTATTAGACGCGGGCTACTGATTAGTGTAGGAGTTTGTGTATAGTCACTACTATCTACCAACACCGGCGTACTCATGAAGCTGATTAACGAGGGAGTTCGTGTATAGTCACTACTATCTACCAACACTGACGTACTCATGAAGCATTTTGTGAGCTTGATCTGTCCTACATAAACAGACAAATAAAAGGAAATGTAATGAAAGAAAGAAGAAAGAGTGCTCTAATATAGAAATGTGTTACAAAAACCCCAAGGCCAACACATATATCTGTGTCCCCGTTTGATTCCTTTTGTTTACTTTCTTCAATGTCACACTTAGACCGCTTTTAATTTTCTCTTTGACATCTTCAGGTTAATTTCCTGCGAATTTGTTTTCGTTCTCTTTGGCTGTTCTTCGTTGGCTGTCTCAAAATGTGCTAAAGTAATATTTATTTTTAATTATAGGCGAACAGATGAAGATGTTCAGCGACAACATGCGTGTATGTGACACAAGCAAGATGCATGAACCATAATTATGCGCCCTCTTGGGAAATATTAAAACACTATGATTGTTATGTCCATGTATATTTAAAATCGAGCCATTTGTAAAAATTGGCAGAGTAAATGAACAATAATAGAAGAACATTAAAGTACTTATCCCATATCATTTATTCATTAGTATTGTTCTATTGAACCCACTTGGATTGTAAATAAAGCGTTATAGAACAACACTGGCAACTTCATGCACAACAAGTATATAGTCTCAGTGCTATTAGAGTACTTGCTCAATAATACAAATTAAAATGTGTCTCAATGTTGTTAGAGTATTGACAACCTCATACAAATGAAAATGTGTCTCAATGTTGTTATAGTATTGACAACCTCATACAAATGAAAATGTGTCTCAATGCTGTTAGAATATTGACAACCTCATACAAATGAAAATGTGTCTCAATGCTGTTAGAGTATTGACAACCTCATACAAATGAAAATGTGTCTCAATGTTGTTAGAATATTGACAACCTCATACACGTGAAAATGTGTCTCAATGTTGTTAGAGTATTGACAACCTCATACAAATGAAAATGTGTCTCAATGTTGTTAGAGTATTGACAACCTCATACAAATGAAAATGTGTCTCAATGCTGTTAGAGTATTGACAACCTCATACAAATGAAAATGTGTCTCAATGCTGTTAGAGTATTGACAACCTCATACAAATTAAAATGTGTCTCTATGTTGTTAGAGTATTGACAACCTCATTCTAGTGAACATTTATTGTCTTAATGGCCTTAAAGTACTAGTCAAGTCAAGCATTGTGTATGACCTCAGAACAGTTACTTTCTAACCTTTTACTTTACAGAGGTATACTATCGATCGACATGTTGTTTTTATACTCCATACTTTAAGACGAACATGGTTTATCTATCATTATAATCGTCATCAAATACTGTACCTGCTGGTGTAATTGATGATATCTCTCCACTACTTTCTATTTCTACAGTTGTTCATAAGTTCTGATTTTGACTTTGACACCGTTATCTTAAATTTCTTTTAAATTACATTGTGTATTATCTCCCCGCTTCCACTTATCTCTTCTTCCCATTATCGTTCCAGTTGGCACAATATATTCCAGTTGGCACATTTCACAATATCCGCAAAAAATTACACTGAATCTACAGCCTTGAACAGGCTTCACGAATATCATGTCAAAGTGGTAAATTCCTGACGAGAGCGCTATGTAGCAATCAAAAGCAGTCTTATCAACCAACACAACACCGCTGTCATTTGTCGCTTCACACTGATGGATATTTTTCGAAAGAGTTCTGAGCACTTATGGACTTGTACAATTTGCAATGAGAATGACCTGTCTACTAAACTATGAAGTTGACCAGTCTATAATGTGGAAACAGGTTCTGGACCGTGCGAATGAGTAAGTGCACGTGAGTCTAGACCATACACAGCATCGACGTTCAGCGACAAAATCATCTATGATACTATGATGACGGTAAGTATTTTTCTGTGGAGACTTTAATGCTAGAGGCAACCGGTGGGGTAACGTCGTAGCCAACAAGCAGGGAGAAGACCTAGAGAACGCACTGGTGTCGGTCGATTTAGTGTACTTGAATGATGGGCAGGCATCCAGAATGGCCACTCGAACAGGGGACTCTGATAGTGTCATAGACCTGGCACTGGTGTCTTCCACCTTCGCACCGGTTTGCAGGTGGAGTGCACTGGGGTTCCACGGAAGTGATCACTATCCATGTGTCCTCCTAATTGAGAAAGGCGGAAATAAAAGCCAGAGAAGAAAGCTCCACACATTCCCCTACGAGAAAAAAGCCCATGACGTCATTAGCAAAATCAGACATAGGAAACAGAGCGCCCTCATAGGAGGCAGGACAGATAACGCAGCCACCCTGGTGGAACGCAGAAGTCGAGGAAGCTTGGCGGTACAAGAGACAAACGGCCAAGACATGGCAGAAAGCCAGAAAGAATGGAAGAACACAACCTGAGTTCTTGAAGCGTCTGAAAGTAGAGGTCGACCAAAAAATGATACACTTTAAACTATGTGCTAAGCAGGCTAAGGATGCCAAATGGGATGACTTCTGTAAAAAAGTGTGCTCAGAAAAATCGCTCGCCACATTCTGGCGCCTTCATCAGTGCATGAATGGCACAACACGAAACAGAGGCATACCAGACTTTCAGAGCACAGGCCGGATATGGCACAAATCTGATGAGAGCAAAGGGAAGGCCCTGCTTGCCCGCTACATTGAGCAGACGGACCAAATAAATGAGGCTGTAAGAATGAGGATACGGGGATCGCTATCAAAATTGTGTAAGGATGTAGGGCTGGAAGAAGATCTCACAAAAATCAACCGATACCATTCGCACGACACTTAAAAGGTCACACAACACTGCTCCTGGTCCAGATGGTGTTCGGTATGATGACATAGGCGATTTAGCTGACGACGACTTGACAAAACTGGCCAATGAGTTTAATGCCAGCATTCGGAGTGGCCAGATTAAGGAGTGGCTACACAGCTACTTACTACCGCTACCGAAGCCAAACAAGGACCATTCTCAGATCAGTGCCTAAAGCATCTTCACAATGCAGAACACTGCGAGCAAGCTGCTAGAGAAAATAGTTGCCCGTGTCCTCACCTGTCACCTTGAACAGAAACGCGCATTCCCACCCACACTCGGAGGTTATAGATATAACAAAGAGACATGGCTCAATGCGGCAGTCTTTGCCTATAACGTCTTCGAATGCTTCCACAGACGAGAGGAGACATGAGCTGCTGCTATAAATCTGGAGTATGCACACAACAGGGTACCATTTGAATACCTCATGTATATGCTTCTGAAACTGGCGATGTCCCCCTTCCTTGTTAGATGGATCGCATGCGGCACAGAGGAAGGTGATACTCAGATGTGGAAGTTTGTCTTCCGAGGGAACATCCATTTGTCCAGGGCTGCCACAACGCTCACCATTGTCACCAGTTCTATTTAACGTGTACACAATAACGATCACGGAACAACAACTGGATGGGAGGGGAAGAACTATGACTTTTGCTGATGATATACTGGTATATCGACAGGGAAGAGACAGACGGTGAATCGCCTCCACAATGCAAGACGAACTCGATCGCATTTCTTGCTGGCGTGGGGTTTCAGGTGCCTTGGTTAATCCTAATAAAGCATCAATTTCATGGTTCTCCCTTAATAATCATATCGTTAATACGATCACACCGGTAGTACGAGTGGGAGCTGATGAGGTGACCAGGGACAAGTTGATGACATACCTCGGAGTTAAGTTTGATCGCAGCCTGTGTTTTCTGGACCACGTCGACCATGTGATAACAAAATCCCGCAAAGGATTAGCCGCCTTAAAGGTAATGGCAGCTGCCAACATCGAGCAGAGGCTACATACTCTTCTGTTCCAGAGATTAGTCCTCGCACCAATCGAGTATGCCCTGGCAATTCTTACTGTCAGTACGACTCAAATTGATAGGCTGGAAAAAATAAATAATGAAGCCATGCGCATTATCTTGGGATGTACAAGGAACACTCCCTGTGTAGCAATGATGTATCTTCTTGACTTTCCAACCATGGTTGACAGAATCATGATCTGGAGAGCACGAGCATACCTGAATATTAGTACAGATAAAGAGCATCCATTGCACCAAGTGCTCAACACAGGGAAAGATGCCAGTCTAAAAAGAGGCAAATCATGGGTGGGCCGAGAAGAAGATGTCATCAAACAGGTCTGTGGACTTACCAATATCAGCGTTGGTGAGGAGTGGATACCGGTACCTACGTCATTCAAGGGGACTTTCTCGTGTATTGTCATACTAGACAGAAAAAAGTAGGGAACAGAACCCGGTCGTGGTTAATGATGAGGTCAATGGTCTCATCTGTGATACCACCGATGAGAACGATGCAGTCATCTATACAGACGGATCTGTAAGACGACACCAAAGAAGTGGACGAAGAAGTGGAATTTACAGCACGCTCGGCAGGCAGAATAGTCAAAGGAGACAGTGGTGCATACGTCATGACCACGAGTAGCATGGCAATGGAGGTGATGGCGGTGACCAAGGCATTCAAATGGTTAGAGTCACAAGACTACACCCACGCATGTACACTGAGTTATTCAATGAGCATGATAAAAAAAAGTGGAGGCGGGCTCTGTACGCATGCAATGGGTAGAGTCGTTGCAGAAATCCAAAATACGCAAGGTCACCTTTGTCTACGTCCCTGGACATGCGGGAGTACGGGGAAATGAAAGAGCGAACAGGTTGGCTAGCTGCGCTGTCGTTGAGGACGGGCAACCAATGGATCGGGCGGACATCATCAATGCCCTCCAAGATATGGGAAGAGCACATGACTTCGACAAACACAGATCCACGTCACTTCTTCGGATGATGGAAATGGTTGGGCACAGCCAGAAATGAGAAACTTAGTGGCCGAGTAAGAAGACTTATCAACAAACATAGAACTGGAGTCGTCAGTCGCTGGACACTGCGGGAATTGCTGAGGAGGGGATCTGAGCCCCTATGGACATGTTCGGTGCGCAATGATGATGACCCGCAAATAACTCAATAACTGAAACTAAACAAAACTAAATTAAACTCAACTATAATGTGGCAAATTTTAATAAATATTCATTGTATTATTATTATTATTATTATAATTATATTATATATTTATTATTATTAATTATTAAACTACAGGCCTTTCGAACATCTACACGCTACTTAAAAACGTAGATTACGCTAGCCTGTGTACATACACCGTATTAGTCTGTGTACATACACCGTATGAGTCTGTGTACATACACCGTATGAGTCTGTGTACATACACCGTATGAGTCTGTGTACATACACCGTATTAGTCTGGGTACATACACCGTATTAGTCTGGGTTCATACACCGTATTAGTCTGGGTGCATACACCGTATTAGTCTGGGTGCATACACCGTATTAGCCTGGGTGCATACACCGTATTAGTCTGTGTACATACACCGTATTAGTCTGGGTGCATACACCGTATTAGTCTGGGTGCATACACCGTATTAGTCTGGGTACATACACCGTATTAGTCTGGGTTCATACACCGTATTAGTCTGGGTGCATACACCGTATTAGTCTGGGTGCATACACCGTATTAGCCTGGGTGCATACACCGTATTAGTCTGTGTACATACACCGTATTAGTCTGGGTGCATACACCGTATTAGTCTGTGTACATACACCGTATTAGTCTGGGTGCATACACCGTATTAGTCTGGGTGCATACACCGTATTAGTCTGGGTACATACACCGTATGAAAGGTGGCCGCATATCAAAAGTTATACTCTATAGACAACTAGCAGATGGCAAAAAAAACTAGAGGGTGCCAAAAACTTCGATTTGTAGACGTGACATGAAAAATCTGAACATAAACCCTGTAGCATGGGAAGGAATAGGTACAGTCCGCAATCTCTGGAAACACATTCTAAAGCTTCAACTCAAACAAGAAGCAGACTGATTCGTAGAAAAAGTGAATGCACGACGAAAGAAAAGAAAAAAAAATAAAATTTCTAGGGGCCCTGAAAAATCCACAGTCAACTAAGACTGACGGAGGCTACTACTACTAGTACTACTACTTATATGGCCAACCAAATAACTATTGTTTCCTTCTAATGTTGTAAATAAACTTTCCATTTCTCCTGACTTCTTTCAAAACTTCCTCATTAATCTTTTTATTGTCCATATTATTCTCAAAATTATTCTATCCAACCAGATTTATTTGTCGTCAACATTGTTTTTGACTGTTGTAGGGTCTAATAAGTACAGAGTGGTCATAATGCCATTTTGGAAGAAACTAGGTACAGTAGAACCTCACCACTATGCGGTGATCAGAATCATTCACCGCTTCCGGTTAATATGGTGGATAGATGAGAGGAACCGTTCAGGTTCTGTCTTTAAAGTGTCCCTTGTTGCAGTTTTCTCATTTTCCAAGTCCGGCTTGCTGCCAGAGCCACTGAGTTTAGTGCACACCGTGAGCTTTTCATCCGGATGGTGTTTCTATATTCAGATTACTTACGATGAATGATGATATCGTATGACGAAGGACAGTTCAGCTGCATTCACTTTTGGTGCGGATACGCCTTATGTTTTTTGACGTGAGCTGTGTTTGCTATGATGGGGACTGCAGCTGCCTTTCTGTGCTTGTATATTCGATGAGATGTAAATACGAATGATTCCACTGGCACGAGCGGTTCAGCAATTATGGATTTTCATTAGTTTGCAGTGATACTGGGACCTTCGTATAAATATAACTATAACAGTAGAATCAAATAATGCATTTATAGTGTACAGAGATGAGGTGGGTATAAAGTAGTGAGCGAGTATGTTTGAGAAGAACTAACATTAAAATATATATACACTAATGACATTAATTTTATCAGTAAAGACATCGAGTTAAATGTGGTTGATTGTGTTTAATAACAAATTATATTAAACGAAGTTGGCTGAGTTAACTATCAGAGTTAAATAATGTTGTTTGTGGTAACCAAATTCATTTAAAAAGCGTAATTGTGATAGTTTTAGTGCCCTCTTTAAAACATCGTGCTCGCACCCAATTTATGCTGGTGACATTTTTATTTATAATTTATCCCCATTTTTAGATATTTTCCCTTCCAATTCCATCACATTAAAATGAAACCCACCAAAACTAGTTTTCCCCTAACAGATAAAAGTTTTCAACATGATATTTTACGCATAATTTAATTGTTTTTTTTTATTTTAATTTATCTTACAAACATTTTAACGTCAACAATTTCAACTTATGTTGCATCTTCAAGAACAGAATTCAAATGCCAAAAGCAATTGTTTTTTTGTTGTTGTTTTTTTTATCACGATAAAAAGCAAGTTTTGTTTCCCTAGATTGTCTAATCTTCTCATGTAATTATTGTGGTAGAGTTTGGGGGTTTGCTTTTAAGAAATGAGATCATTGCTGTTGAGAAATATAACTAAAAAAATGGGCTTATTTTCCAGAAAAAAATAATCATCTTTATAGCCTTCTGCTAGAACTGTTTTAATTACATAATTCTTCCATGGACGTTCTCTTGAGACAAACAAAGATCATCAATCAGGGCAGGAAGTGCAGCATAACCTGGTGATGTGATTCCATTTTCTCTGAACAGATGTAAGAGAAACAAAAATGTGAAAACTAATATTACACAGACAAGAGGAAGGCCACAAGAGACATGGCGAAGAATTGTTGATAAATAACTAAAAGAAAATGGCTTTACAGGAGGCGGGCTGGTCAAATTGGCTCATGAAAGATAATAGTGGCGATCTCTTTTGGCAGCTTTATTTTCCTCGGGGCATAAAGAGAAGTAATTGATTGAATATTAAGCATGCATATATATATATATATATATATATATATATATATATACATATAGGCACTCTCCAAAATGGGAAAAGTACACGAAACTGACAGAAGAGAAGACAATATTGAAAGTAAACTTGAGTGGATTATGTACATACCTTGTGTGGGTAAGAAGTGACTATTTTCTTCTACTTCTTTTCATTCTTTCTTTGCGTTAAGCAACAGAAGCAAGCGTGGATGCGTTCTGTTGCTAGTTCACGACAAGAGACCAAGAGACTCATCCAGGAACTGAGCTGAGTGCGATCAGCGACCCACAACTGACTGCTGACATCAAGATAGGTGAACAACAGTGCTGGTCAAGACTCTGCTCCACCTCCCAGGGGTGCTCATAGAAACAGATTGCCCAATCTGGCAAAGTTGGGATCGAAGAGGAAAGGAAATCGAGTACTTCAAAAAAAATAAAAACAGTGCTGAATTGGGATGTGTAGGCGCAAAAGAAATAACACCGGGGCTAAAACTAAGAATAGCAAATTGTTATCTCTTCTCAACATTCCTATATGGTGCAGAAACATGGACATTAGACAAGAAAACAGAACAGAGAATTAAAGCCTTTGAAATGTGGATATATAGAACAATGGCTAGAATTAGATGCAAGGAAAAGAAAACAAACGATGAAGTCTTAAAACAACTAATAATGAAAAGAGAACTACTAAACACAATTGAAACAAGACAAATGCGATTTTTTTTACCATGTTAAAAGACACAAAAGCCTACTAAAAGTAATCCTGGAGGGGAAAATACAAGGTAAAAGAGGCAGAGGCAGACCAAGACTAACATGGACAATTAACATTAGAGGATGGACAAACCAGCCTATGACAACCTGCACCATCAAAGCAAGAGACAGAGCAGAATGACGCTCCATGGTAGCCAACCTTCGATTCTGAGATGGCACTAGATGAGGCGCAATGGCGCAAATATCACAGTCTAGATGCAAACCACAGCACACAGCATCTACGCCCACTTGACGACCTTTTAATATCATCATTAGGTACCATGCTGGCGTAGGTGACCATGTCTCTCCAGAACTTTCAATCTCGACAGTGATTTATCATATCTGTTGTTGACCTTCTGTCTTCTATATTTTCTCTTAAGCTGTCTTCTATATTTTCTCTTTGCCTCCCTCTATCTCTTCGCCCCTCAATTTTCCCAGTTGTTACAATATATTCCAGCTGTTCCACTCTCATTACATGGCCAAAAATGATAACTGTTTCTTCCTAATATTGGATATTATCTCTCTTATTTTTACTTTGGCCTCTTTCAGAACGTTTCCATTACTCTTCTCACCTGTCCATTTCATTCTCAATATTCTTCTGCAGAACCAGATTTCTACAGCTTCCAATGATTTTCTTGTCTGTTGTCCTATTTTCCATGATTCGCATCAATATGTTAAACCTATTAACAGCGGATGAAAAAGATAACTGTTCATTCCTTTAGTAGTCATCGAGTGATTGCCAATCAAAAAAAAAAGGAAAAGAAAAGAAAAGAATCTTTCCTGCAAATCATGATATCTACGTTTTTCGGTCTGGCACGTCCGTCTTCAACATCAGACAATTTAAAACAGTTTTACATCACCTTGTCTGTTCGACTTTTAACTGCTAAGGGTTCTGTACCATGCGCAGAGTGCACACGGGATCTCCTGGTATTTTTTTTTCTCGGCTAGACGTCGAGTCTTACCACCCAGAAACCAGAGAAGGAGTACAGACACGAAAAAATCCACGAATTCAAAGAGGGAAAATTACCGCTGTTTGAAGTGAGATTCTAGCCCGGGACTCTCTTGTCCAGAGACCAATATGTTACCTCTAGACCACCATCACCACCGCATTCTAATGTTTCATTTTCATACACAATCTCATGCTGCAGAGGATGCAACACACAAGGTGCGCGACTTTTGTATCTGTGCAGGTTAACGTGAAAGAAAGAAAGCAAGAAAGCAGGCGTACATGAATTGTGGAGTCATTGCCAATACAACTGTTGACAATCTACACATTTAAAAAAAAAATAATGTAGTCAGTATTTGGCCTGTGTAGTATTTTTTCATTACAAAGATCTACTACTCATTTAATGCTCAGTGAACCTAGAAGCCATACAGTGGTATCGAGATCGCCATTTTGTCTTCAGTACACCTGTTCAGCACTCACTGTAGGGCAACAGCCCAATCTGTGACAGTATCCTGCTCAAGGCATTTTGTTTTATGTTGTACAATGACTCAACCACGTCACATGTTCGTCATGTGTTACGCTACTTATTGTAAACCCCACAAATGTACAATGTGGATGTTTATTTTTTGTGTGATGTCGCTCCTTGTAACTTGTAAGAACAAATATCTTAACAAAATTATCTAATTTCTTATGTCTGTCTGAAGGGAGTGAGATGAGAAGGGGGAGTAGAGGGACAAATATGACCGGAGAATAAAGGCCGCTTCTTCAGTGCAGTCTCAAAGAGGTGCTCGAGTCTTTCGTGCGGCAGCATTGGTCTCAGTGCGACTTCACTGGACAAACGGCGGTCATTCTCCAAACTAGTAAGTCGGTGCTGCAGATCACAAAAATGGGATAATGCGGTGAAGATAGAATATAAAAATGATGATCGGGTATGCGTTATCAGAAGTTGAGTGAATTCTGAAGTCTTACAATAAAGGCAAAGGTATCCTCACATGAGACATGGATAAGATGATCTGATTAAGAAAAAGATCTACTCACATGAGACATGGACAAGATGATCTGATTAAGAAAAAGATCTCCTCACATGAGACATGGATAAGATGATCTGATTAAGAAAAAGATCTCCTCACATGAGACATGGACAATATGATCTGATTAAGAAAAGGTCTCGTCACATGGAACATTCATTGATAAGACAACCTGATTAAGAAAAGGTCGCCTCACATGGAATATTGATAAGACAATCTGATTAAGAAAAGGTCTCCTCACATGGAACATTGATAAGACAATCTGATTAAGAAAAGGTCTCCTCACATGAGACATGGATAAGATAATCTGATTAAGAAAAGGTCTCCTCACATGGGACATGGATAAGATAATCTGATTAAGAAAAGGTCTCCTCACATGAGACATGGATAAGATAAACTGATTAAGAAAAGGTCTCCTCACATGGGACATGAAAAAGATGATCTGGTTAAGGGAAGGTCTCCTCACATGGGTCATTGACAAGATAATCTGGTTAAGGAAAGATCTCCTCACATGGGACATAGACAAGATAATCTGGTTAAGATACAAATCTTGTTTTCTTCCAATTTTACCGGTTCGGATGTCGAGGAGGCGGCGCGGCCGGTTGAAATGAAATGCGGATAAAAAGTTATGGACCTTGGGAGGCAAATAATAATAATAAATGAATATTATTCTAGAGGGAAACATCCGGGGCGATAATTCAGCGAATCATTGGAGGAAGAGGTATGTTTTGCAGCACTCAGAAAAAATGACAAATAAACAATAACAGAAAAAAACAAAGAACAATATATGGTCCGAAGCAGGATCGAACCCGTACTCCTTGGCGCTGCGCCTTGCCACTAGAAAGATATTACCTTCTGGTAGCCGCAGTCATTGGCACTTGATGCTATTGTAAAGTTTATCTGATGCTATCACACTCAACGTAGTCTGTGCTTGTTTGTTTCGAGGCGAGATCCGTGTATTTTTCCTCTTTTTGTGTACGTCTTATATGATATACACACATATGTATATGACATCACTAGACATTCCCTTCCAGGTGGGCAAACCATATTTCTCTTTGTATGTTATTCAAAATTGATTTTATACCAAATGTTTTTCTTATAATATCTCTTTTACTTTTGTCTTTTCTGGTCCCTCCAACAGCCTTTCTAAAAAAAAATGTCATTTCTGTGGCGACTTTCATTCTAACTTGTTGTGAGTGACCATGTTTGACATTAATAAGACATATTTGGGATAGGTATGCTTTATACAAGATGTTTCTTTTACTGATTTGCAGTGCTTTGTATTATAGAAGATGGGCTAGCTCACTAACTACTTGGTTAATCTTACTGCGCCGAGTGTTTATTTCTTTATCCATTTTGCTTTCATCGGATAAAGTTGTTCCTAGATACTTAAATTCTTATACCTGTGTCTATTAATATATTTAAGCTTTGTTTCTCCCTCCCTACTGCAATTAACTCTGCTCTTGTTCTGTGCTGATCCTCTGTTTGTTGTACACTCCTGATTCATGGACATGACATGTACTTTCACGATAATGTTGCTGTGAAGAACTGATTAATTGATTGATCGATTATTCTTGTGGGTCGAATTCGGCGCATAGAATAGAAATCATTGTTTTCCGTGCCTGACGGTCAGCCACAACCTTTTTTAATTCTTTGTTGTTTCTGAGACTCATAGCTGACCTCTCTTTGATGATGGTTCTACACAGGGTTTCTTTCGATCTTCCGCGTTTTCTTTTACCTTCAGGTCTCCATATAAGGGCTGGTGAGGTAGCTTTCTAACGTCCGTTCTAAGTACGTGGTCAAATGCCAAGGACTAGTCATTCGCAAATAGTAGTAGAAGACGAATGCACGGATAATATCGTCAAGACTGTCTTATCTATAGATTTAATGTAATTTTCATTGGCTTGTGCAAACAACCGTGGCATATGCTACATTATTGCATCGAGAGGTAGAGACAGTCATTGATGATCATAAGAGAGAACACAGCACTATCATTGTCAAATAAGAAAGAAAGAACTATTTATTGTTTATTCAGTTTGATTCCCACTCGTTTTATGTTAAATTACTACGGTCCACCTGACTTTTATTTTTTATCACCACTGAATATCTATGTCACCCTCTGTACACAATTGCCACTTTTGTTTATATTTTTGCCTCTCATGTATGTGTTTATTACAGAGTTTTTATTTTGTCCCGTCCCTGATTATTGCTACCACTGCATTCAGTTATCGACTACATTTATTTTTGTCACCTCAGTAATTTCTTATAACCGGGATGTACTTTTACCACAACAGTGCACTCTTATCATAATAAGCAATGAACTTTTAACATCACCCTGATCTGCTCTATTTATACCAATTTGCGTGAAGCTCGAAATGTCTCTAATTCATCATCTCTTTATGTTTCACATTTTGCTTTTGTTGTTGCATTGAAGAACTAGCTATTGCTTCCTTTTACTATAAAATGTCCGGCAATTGTATCTGTGTTCTATATGTTTCTTTTACTATCATTTTGTCATCCGTACCCGAACATTTCTTCTAATTCTTCCTTGACTTTAATTGCCTTCGATCTTTCTCTCTTTCTTTGTATTTGTGTCCTTTTTTGTAACAATATGTCAGGTGATTTATTAGTCGATCAGAAATAAATGACAATATACAAGTTTATATGTTTGGCATTCGCCTGATGTGTGGGTAATGCATTGTGTTGCTAGTTTACGACAATCTGCGGAATCAGCGACTCTCAAACCGACACACTCGTCTTCAGCATGGGTAGATTTCTAATTTATCAGTTTTTGCTCGGTCATCGGCCATTTTTGGCCTACTTTTGTCTACTTCAATCTGCCAAAGGGTTTACTAATGTGCGTATAGTCCACAACGGACCTTCTGCTTTTCGCTGTTATCGGTGAGCATAGACATCAGATCTCACAATGCATTGACCAGGGGCGGATAAAGCCACCAATAATCCACGGATTCGAAGATAAAAATTTCCACCGCCTCTGACAGGATTCGTTCCCTGCACCTTCTTGTCTAGAGACCGACGTCATACCTTTAGACCACCCAGCCCCTCGCACAAGCTGATAGATTTGCTTGAGTACATCGAACGTGGAAGCTTGAAATAAACGATCTCTCGTTGTTTTCTTTGACCATACTTGTGAATAACACAGTGCTTGATGAGAGTGTAGGTATGAGACTTCAAAGAACGAAATTTTGCTGGTTACGAGTAAGATATGGCGAAGGAAATAATGCAAGAGAAAGCTACTTAAACAGCGAGCAGCAGGAGCTATCACCACACATAATTTTCGTCACGTACTGCAAAGCTCTTTGTGTCTCTCCAGGTTTCATTCAGGTCAACTCCAGTGATCAGTATTGTGCAATGTATAATAGATGAGCCAGAACAATAGAAAATTATATATATATATATATAATATCATTGTATGTTTATTTGTATGCATATATGTGTTTGTAAAGAGTTCTTAAATGTTATGTAGAGCCAGTCTTAACATATGGATGCGAATCATGGACAATAGGACAACAGACAAGAAAATCACAGGAGTCTGTAGAAATGTGGTTTTACAGAATAATGTTGAGTGTACCATGGACAGCTAAGAAGAGTAATGAAGATGTTCTGAGAGAGGTCAAAGCAAAAAGGAAGCTAATTTCCAATATTAGGAAGAAACAATCATCATTTTTTGGCCATGTAATGAGAAGAGAACAACTGGAATATATTGTAACAACTGGAAAAACTGAGGGACGAAGAGATAGAGCAAAGAGAAAAAATAACAGACAGCTTAAGAGAACGGCAGAAGGTCAACAACAGAAATGATAAATAGCTGCCGAGATCGAATGTTGTGGAGAGACATGATCACCTACGCCAGTAGGCCCGGTACTTGATGATGATGATGTGTTTGTACAAAAAGTATGATTTCAAATTAATATTGATGGCAGTACCACACAATTTTAATCTCGTCAAACTATATGCTATTTCAGATAGAATTGAGCCACCTAGAACATCTTTCTTTGATTAGTTCAATCCCAGCTCATATTCTTATCTAAGAAACCAACCCCAAACCATTGAGCCAAGCAGAGCCATCGATATTGTAAGCAAATCAACTCAGATTCTAATTCAGGAAAGAGCTTCTCTCTGGTCTGCTTGCTCTGTGTATGACTGACGTAAACAACACTATTACATTAGGAGTGTATGGGCTCTTATTAATCAACTTTAGTTACTATTTCAATTCATCCTTTTTATTGCACCTCTGGAATAATCCTTCTCCGTCTTTTTTCTTTATCTTCGATCAGTGCGAGGCGAATTAGTCAGTGTCTGCTATCATTTCAGGAATCCTGTGGGATTGCAACAAAGGTTTGCCAATCTTCTCGGTCTGTGTCCAATCTCTGAAGCATAACTTAAGAGTTAGTAAGACAAGTTAGCGCTACACACTGATTCTAGTTTATATATATATATATATATATATATATTTTAAATCCGTCTCTTCGTAACTTAATTAATCAGGTCGTTAGTTATTTATCATCATCATTTTGTGCCGTTTCCGCGTCGACGGCTGCTACCGTGGACCGCTATTTCTTTCTTTCTCTCACTTAAATGATACACCTTTTCATTGTTTACCTTATCCATCTCCTAAAATTGTTGTCTCCTTTAACCTTTGTTCTTCCTT
The DNA here is from genome assembly GCA_032433765.1 of Megaustenia siamemsis. Classification (NCBI taxonomy): domain Eukaryota; kingdom Metazoa; phylum Mollusca; class Gastropoda; order Stylommatophora; family Ariophantidae; genus Megaustenia; species Megaustenia siamemsis. The sequence goes on along the minus strand of JAVIAB010000050.1, from coordinate 59,272,080 downwards.
TAATTAATTTACCTAGTATTTTCCACTTCAATTTGAATTACTAAAATATGTTAGGGAATTGATGCCTGCTGTTGTTGCTTCTCGCTACAAGTAGAATACGATAAACAAAGCAGCATTATATTACGTAAGAGAATTTGTATGAATTGTAAAACACAGCCCTGAAGGTGCTACCTCGAGAGAATAGAGAGAGGAAAGTAATATAAATAAATAAACACAGTATTTTTTGTTTTTCTATGGGTCACTTAACTAACTTCCGCATTTAAATCAGGCAGTACTGAGTAGTCCATAAATGTTGAAACTATTGCCTCTCGCGAAGTAAAAAAAAATTAATCAAACTTTCTATTAATATACACGAGTGAAATAATAACAGTGAAACTTAAAAACAAATCTCAGCCATTTCGCTAGTCTGTGTCAATTTTAATCCCAGAAGTGTTTTTTTCTACCTGATTTATCGTCTGTAACTAAACTATTTTCCTAATTTATTTGTTTTCTTTCAAAAATCATCTTTTGTGTTGAGGTTCACAGTTTGATTATTCAACAGTCGAAGATGGTTTCTGGAGAGGAGGAAGGAAGTTAATCAAATGGGCGGAGATTTTTATGCGTGGGAGGATCGATTACACATTTTTTTTGCGAACATTTATAGGACTTGTTAAGTCTTCGTATCGCTTTACACAAGTGGCGAGAATCGTTCCTGATTTGTTTATTTCCTTTCAACAGTTATTGGCAGATCAAAGCACCTTATTGTTACATCTTATTTTAGCATTCTGTTGATGGTTGGTCAAAGCATTACACTCTTTTTAGCCCTTGCTGACGCTGAAGTCGAAAAAGAAGGAGAAATTTAAACGGTTAGATTTGTGTAAAATAACCTTTCTGTGTATGCCTGTGAGTGAGAGAAAGAAAAATGCATACAGAAACATTCAGATGTCAGATGAATTTGAAGAAAAGAGTATTTGTTGTTAAAAGTCGGTGTAAGAATAAAAATACAGGAGAGAAAAACACACACACACACACAGAGAGAGAGAGAGAGAGAGAGAGAGAGAGAGAGAGAGAGAGAGAGAGAGAACAAGACATATAGAAACATTTAGATGTCAGATGAATTTGAAGAAAAGAGTATTTGTTGTTAAAAGTCGGTGTAAGAATAAAAATACAGGGGAGAACACACACACACACACACAGAGAGAGAGAGAGAGAGAGAGAGAGAAGAGAGAGAGAGAGAGAGAGAACAAGACATATAGAAACATTCAGATGACAGATGAATTTGAAGAAAAGAGTATTTCTTGTTAAAAGTCGGTGTAAGAATAAAAATACAGGGGAGCGAGTGACGATGTGTCAATTGTACACCTGCAGTTCTCCAATGAGTTGAACAAAGGATTGACTCCCGGGGTAGTCTAAGAGTTTATCTGCAACGGGGTAGAGGGTTTGAAATAATGCCTCTGACTTGTGCAACCACTTGGCTGCTGCACTTCAGCTTGCGGTCTGTATTCTCCAGTATCTGCAAAAACTGGTCGAAGTAAACTCGAAAATTTGAATATCTTTCATCCGTACAGTGTCGTCAGATGTTGTTCAACGGGGTTCCAGTGTAACTCGCCTTAAGTCTCCATTGTGAACGAGCTTCATAACATTAGGAGGCTAGCCAGTGCGTGTTATCTTTGCTTCTCTTATCAGTGTTCTTGGTGTATATCGAGATGGGTTTCTTTTTATCATCATCTTCATGTTGTTTCCCATTTGAGAGCTTGCTATAGGATTCTCTTGTTATTTCGTCTTCTCACTGAGCCGACCTATGGCACCTTCTCTTCCTGTTTATAGATGAGACAAGTGGCTACGTTGTCATTTTTCTTATTTCTGCACTAGTTTTGAATTTATTCATTATATACAGTGTTTTTTTTTTCTTATAAATTTGTTTTTTGAGCCTATCCAGTGCATTCTATATTTATTTCGTTGATTTTCAGCTCTCAAAAGCATAAGCAATTGTGAACAACATATTTGATTTGAATATTCTAAGCTTTCTTTTTGTACATCGATATTTTTATTCTCGTATTTTCACAAGATTCAGAAATCCAATTCTTGTCATTGCTATTCCAATTCTGGCTTCCTTTCTGTGTCTCCTTCTTCTTCTTAACCAGTACACATGCCAACATATACAAATTAAATGGATATAGATGTGAATAATTTATAATATAATTTATAAACATAAAAAAATTGTATATATGTATGTAAGAACTTTGTCACGCCACGTGACGTAAAGGGAATATGGTGTTAGTGTCCAGATATATCTTTAGAAAGACATCCGACAAATATGGCGGATAGGCGGCAGAAACCATTGAGACTCAGACTGAAAAGTGTTCCATGCTGCAGTTTCCTCATTTTCCAAGTCCGGCTTGCTGTCAGAGCTACTGAGTTTAGTGCCCTGTTCACACCGTGAGCTGTGTTTATCATCCGAATCGTTTTTCGATATTCCGATTGCTTACGATGAATGATGATATCGTATGACGACGACAGTTCAGCTGCGTTCACTTTCGGTGATGATGCGCTATATGATTTTTGACGTATGCTGTGTTTACTATTTCCTGTGACTGTCTTTCTTTGTTTGGATCCTTCAGCAAGGTAAGTTTTAATTCAGATGATTCCACTGGCACGGGCGGTTCAGCAATTATGGATTTTAATTCGTTTGTAGTGATACCGGGGAGGATTTCGACCAGCCATAACCATAACCATATTACTATCATCATCATGTGCCATACGGGTTGGCGTAGGTGATCATGTCCCTCCACAATCTTCTATCCACAGTGCATTGTATCAGTTCTGTTGTTGACTGTTTTTCATGCCATGACACCAAGCTATCCAGTATTTTCTCTCTTTGTCGTCTGCGATATCTTTTTCCTTTTATTTTGCCAGTTGTAACCAAGTATTCCAACTTTCCTCTTCACATGATGTGCCCGAAAAATGTTGATTGCTTCTTTCTGATGTTTTTTAAGAGCTCCCTTTTTGTGTTGGCCTCTTTCAGAACTTCCTCATTGGTCTTTTTATCTGTCCAGGGAACTTTCAACATTCTTCTGAGAAATCCCATCTCTGTGGCCTCCAATCGTATTTTAATTTGTTTGTCTACTGTCCATGATTCGATTCCATAGGTCAGAATTGGTTCTATATAGCACCGATGAACTCTCTTTCTCGTTTTTATTGACATAGATTTGTTGCATAAGATATTTTTCATTTTATGAAATGCTATTTTGGCCTGAGCTATTCTGCTTTTTATTTCTGTGGTGCATCTTCCATCTGATGTTATTATTGTGCCCAAGTATTTGACGCGTTGCACTTGTTTCAGATTTGTCTTGTTTATTTTTATGCTGCATGCTGGTGATGATTGTTTCTTCGATATAACCATTACTTCTGTTTTCTTGCTATTCAGACTGAGACCTTTCTTGTTGCTTTCTTTTACTATTATGTCTATTATTTCTTGTAGTTCGTTCTCAGTCTCTGCTATTAAGACTGTGTCTTCCGCATATCGCAAATTATTTATGTTGTGACCGTTGACTTCAATTCCTTTTTTGTCTACTATTGATCTCATAATATGTTCGCTGTTAAGTGAAAACAAATCCGGTGACAGAACACCGATATTATATATTTCTATAACCCATCGAGTAATTAATTTCTGGTTGTGTGGTCTGTTTAACGCTCGTATCGTTTTATTTCCAAGAAAAATCTGGTACTCATTTAAGGCTGATTGGGCCAGGAGACTTTCGATAAGGATCGAAACCGACCTCTTGTCCACAGTGTTATAGAGTTCTTTGTTTTGGAATTGATGTTACCTCTCTTGTAATTAATACCTTCATATCATCTATAGAGATACACATAACTCGTCGTTGTTTTGAACAAACTATAACGGTCTTTATTATTAATATCCACACGGTTTGGCAACATGTTTCTGGTACAATCAACAATGTACTAAAGTTCTATTATTAATCTTAAAGTTACTTCGTAGAGCTTATCGGCGGTGTTTATCGTAAGTAACTTCCGTGGCCATACTAAGGTTTCCTTGTCTATATATATAATGGCTTGCTTGAAATCCTATTGTTCACATTATATAATCACTTCTCTTCTGTGGTCTGTACGTGCGTTGTAGAATCTCCAAGAAATCTCTTGTGAGGATGATTAACCCATTATAGCAACTCTATCCAACAATCCAGAGGAACTTACTAATTTCTATACTCAAGTTACGATAGTTCGATCTCTCAAAACTATTATCATTCCTAAGTCCAAAAAGTGTATGTCTCAAAACCTCTAAGCGAACTATCTACTTCTCACTCCTACATTCTGCCTTGAGGCAGGTTCGAATCCCCTCTACTACATTCTCTCTAGTTTGTCCCCAGCGCTTCGTAGGCAAAAAGTGATGAGTAATCAGTGATCAGGGATAAGTGATGTTCAAGTCCGTCTTCTCTGGGTATTGTGTCCATCTCATCCATTCCAACCAGGCTAAGGATCATGGGAATCTAAGTGGACTAACTTACGTTCGCTAATTCTAAGTCTCTTTTGTTATTTTAAACCGACCACAACTATTCTACCTCTTATGTTCGTCGTATCATTCGTTTGTTCTTTCTCTGATTGCCATTTTATCATTCCTGGATCATCACACTGAATCACACAGTAATTCAGTAAAAAACATAAAATGGCAGTCATATTTTCGTTACGCAGCAAACACATACAAACAAATTATTACAAAACGTATGCCCAGAGGAATATGTATATCTTCTCTATCCACTATTAGTGGTTTGAGAGCTATATAATGTTGTCTTCTCTAGCAAGGCAAGCATGGATGTAGCAAGGCATATTTCCCAAACGTGTTTGTAGGTAATTGTGAGTAGTCAGACTGATCCATTATCATTAGGCAATATTCTTCCATTGTTTAACATTTCTGAGTCTACAATATTTTAAAATTCTTGAGTTCCATCCAAACGTTTTCAATTGGTTTAGGTCGGGACTGTTGTCGGACTACTGTCACTTTCTTCTCTTGCAGTCATGCGGTAATAGTTTGAGCTGCATATTTTGGTTCGTTATCACGTTTAAATTTCTTTATCTTTGATAAAGATAAAGAAATAAAACAAGTAGAGGAATTCAAGTATTTGGGCACAATGTTCATAGAAGATGGAAAACTAGACAGAGAAATTGACATGAGAATACAAAAAGCAAATACTGTCACATACCAGCTTTCACCATTGCTAAGACATCCAAACATTTCTATGCCAGCTAAACAGCAAATGATAAATAGCATTTTCATGCCAACTTTGTGCTATGAAAGTCAAACATTGACCCTTTCTAAATCGCAATTAAGAAAGATCAATATATGTAAGATGCGGTGCTTGAGAAAAGTAATAAACAACACAAGAAGAGATAGAATACCAAATTAAACCACAAGAAAAATGGTAGGAACAAAACCCTGCCAAGAATATATAGAACAACAACCACTTAAATGGTTTGGCCACCTGGTCAGAATGAATTCTTACCAATCACCATCAATGGGGTTTTTCTCGAGAATGCATGGAAAAAGACCCAGAAGAAGATGGATAGATACAGTAACAGAGACATGTAACAACAAAGGAAAATCACTAATTCAGACAGTTCGAGCAGCTCAAGAATGACAAATGATATAAACCACGACACCATTTAGGTATCAGTGAAAAGAGAAGAGAAAGGAGAAGATCATGTTTAAATGTGCACCCATCGGGGTGCATAGTAGTAAAGTAAAGTACCCCAGTCATGCCAAGTGGCGTATAGGGAATATGGTGCTAGTGACCATAAATTTTATAGACCTTCGGCACATGCTTTTTTTTTGGGGGGGGGGAGAGGGGGGGGGGCTAATGTGATCAATATTACGCCCGTGCCGCTTCACTTTTCCAGAAAAAAAATCCGGTGCCTTTGCTGGGTGAACCCGGAGCCGTCAGTTGGGATCGAACCCTACCCCTTGTCCTTTGTACTCCAGTTCACTAACCACCGATCTATCGCGGCTCCCTTTCATCGGGGTGCATGGCATACACAAATAGTCGACGGTTTCCCTGTAGAACGTGAATGTATTTTTTGTTGTTGTTACATTAATTCTTGTGAAAATAGAACGTTTGAAGTAACTCTTGTTGACATCTCTTTGCAAGGATGAAATTATTTGGGGATGTTTCGGTCGCTGTTACGCAAGCGTTTCAAAAGTTTAGTCCAAATATTTATTGAAGCAGTATAATACCAAACAGTATTTGTGGCACCAGTTGAAGCGAATCTATTTGTGAGTCTGTGAGTAACGGAGACAGAATTACTCTTCCTGTGTCTTTCATTCTGCGTAGCTTCCGGTTGACAATAGCATTAAATACCGTTGATTTCCTATCTCTTGTGCGCTGCCACATGCTTTCTTAACGCGCCATTTGCTAGCCAAACGATTTAGACCAGACGCCGATGATGTTTTGTACAAAAACAATTATTTCCCTCCAACTATTTTCTGTTCTATTTATTCCATAGCTTTGTTTTATTTTACTCAAACCTCTGCTGTAAACTGTACACTCAGAAATATTTAGGTTTTATCATCATGCAAGCAAATATTTATTGATTGCATGTAAATATGCATACGTATGTAATGTAAGATAATATACAATGGAGTAATGTGGTGTAGCGTTGTGTAGTGTAGTATTGTGTGGTAGAATCATATATAGTGTAATGTAGTGTAGTGTAATATAGAATAGTGCCCGACATACACACACACATATATATGTGTATATCTTTTCCCAAACCAAAAAAAAGACTAAATGTCTTCCCCATGCGATGTCTCCGAAAAATAATGCACATCAAATGGTAGAACAAAATAACCAACTTAACTGTCCTGCAACGTGCTAAGACTCCAACAATCATGTCGATGCTCAGATGTCGAAGACTAAGATGGCTGGGGCACGTCCAACGAATGGAAGAAAAGCGCATTCCTAGGCAAATACTATATGGTGAACTAATACACGGAAAAAGACAAATCGGCAGACCTAAACTACGATATAGAGATATCTGCAAATTATCTCTGAAAGACTTCTCCATATGTGAAAATGGCTGGGAACATCTGGCAAGTAATAGCACATCATGGAGAGCATGTATAAGGAATGGCATAACATCATTTGAAACTGTGCTAAGGAAAAACTTAGAAGAGAAAAGACTAATGAAAAAGGATGGAAAACCCTGTACACCAGTGGACCTGATTTGTTCATTCTGTGACTTGTCAAACATTGGCAGAATTAGCCATGAGAGAAGCTGCTCCACAAAAACAAAACCTCAAAAAATGCACAATAGCCTCCACTGACAAGACGAAAAGGGCCATATATATAAATATATATGTTACAGACGAGTCGCTTTAAACCTGTTTTAGAAAAGTAGTTCACAAAAATAAATTATGAATATCTGTTATCTCCAAAACAATTACATCAGATTGACCTAGTTCATTTTTATGTTGAATATATTAGCATCTAGCATGAATTACCTCAGATTTATATTCTGGAATGTTCTTTGTTTTTAAAATACCCCCTGACGCAGTCAATGTTGCTTTTCTCGCCATCATTACCTTGTCCTTTCAATTCTATCGCATCACTGAACAAATTTAAACTCTTCGCATTATATATTAAGCTTTCAGTCGTTCACATATAATTATCCTTTGAAAATATCAGCGTTCTGCACGCTTAGATCAATGTATTATTTGAATATATAAACTCCAAAAACAAGGATACAATACTTTGTTTTATTCGGTGGTCAGATTGAGTATAGGGATTTAAATTCCTTATCAGTTATTGAAGTTTAGAAGGCCAGTGCACTTTCTAGTGGCTGTTAAAGGTAAAGTACGAGATTTGAATCGACGTCTTAGCACACGATTTTTTTTCTACCCATATGTGATGGCCGGCTATCCAGAAGTGTTGGGAGAATTGAGGGTAGTGTCGGGTGGTTTTCCTAACTAGGCTACCGAGGCCCCCATTAATGGCTGTTACTTGTCCCGAACCTTGCACATTAAATTCACATTCTTTCTTTTTCTACTGGGTCGACTAGACCTCAGTGTTTATATATATATACATATATATGTGTGTGTGTGTGTGCGTGTGTGCGTGCGTGCGTGTGTGTGTGTGTGTCTGTGTGTGTGTGTCTGTGTGTGTGTGTGTGCGTGCGTGCGTGCGTGCGTGCGTGTGTGTGTGTGTGTGTGCGTGCGTGCGAGTGTGTGTGTGTGTCTGTGTGTGCGTGCGTGCGTGCGTGTGTGTGTGTGTTAAGCGTATAATGCTATCAATACATTTTATATCTACAAAATATGTTACTAAATAGTTTGTGTATATACTCACAAATAAATTGAGAGGGCTTGTCGATCACGGTATATTTTTACGATGCTAAGAAATGAAACACTGAGGACTGAGAAGAGCTTAGTTCTTTATTTATACCATTATTTCCAAATTTGTTAGTTCATGTTATGTTTCTTTCAAGTTAGTCAACACACCACGATAAAGGTCAAGGGGATGGCTACAATCGCCATAGGTCGAGTGGGGCGGGGGAGGGGGGGAAAAGAAGCAAGAAAGGTAAAATAATGTTGCCGCAGTCAAAGCCGATCCGTACATCCAGGATGATCATTCTTGAAAATACATCTGATGTGTGTTTCTCTTATAGGCGCCACCAATGAAATAATTCAATGAGTGCAAAAACGTGGTATCTAAACGTTGTATTCTTAAAAACAAAAAAAAACTGCATCATAGTCTCTTACCAGTCTCACCCCCCCCACCCCACCCCTGGAAATTCTTGTGGACCACCGAATGTCATTGTTGAGGAACACTAGACTAGAGAATGTTTCACAGGGATTGAATTAGAATGTCATTGTTGAGGAACATTAGACTAGAGAATGTTTCACAGGGATTGAATTAGAATGTCATTGTTGAGGAACATTAGACTAGAGAATGTTTCACAGGGATTGAATTATATATAATGTCATTGTTGAGGAACACTAGACTAGAGAATATTTCACAGGGATTGAATTAGAATGTCATTGTTGAGGAACACTAGACTAGAGAATCGCGAGTATGCAAGTGTATTTCAGCTTTGTATTGTGATCTTGAACTCTGCAAATGTGTCTCTAGTTATTCTCGTCTTCCCATTATTTTATTCGCCGTCTCATGATTTTAGTCTCACAATCGATCTTTCCCATTAAGTTTTCGTCCAGCAGTTATCGGGCCATAAGAACACTTTTTTTATGAAATGTGCGCTTTATATATCAATATCTTCGGATAACTGCATCAAAGATTTTGGTCAAAGCATCGTCTATAAATACAAAACTATATAGTCCAGCCATGTATCTGAATCAACAGGTCTAGGGAAGACAATTCTCCAGGGAACACTTAACAAAGAAAGAGCAGAACATAAAAAGAGCAGGCAATATTTCATAAAGAAGGAAGGAACCTTGAAGTTGTTGGCAGCACATAGAAATATATTTAAAGAAAATATGAGCCCGTAAAACTGCAAAACTGTCAGACGGACCCGTTAGGTGAAGGATTAAATAAAGGGACAAAAGAAAGGTTCTTAGCCTCTGCAATCCTATTCCTCCACTGTTGTCTATGCAAGGCTAAACAAAAAACTATACAACTTATGCAGGTTGTCAGTTTATCTATCTATTGTCCTTTCGAGCCGAAGACGGCACATAGGGCAGAACCACAATCTCAAAAACAGAAACCCTGCGTGCCAAAGTGGCACATATTGCAGAGGTCACTGCTCTAAAATATATGGCACTGTTTCCATAACAATACTTTTTACAATGACAGCTTGTCAAGCCATCGATCAATCTCCTTAGTCGCCTCTTACGACATGCCTGGAAGGTCACAGTGTCACTATTCTTTACTTCCCTCATAATGAAGCCCCGGTAACACACAGGAAAAAAAATGTCAGTTTAAAGCACTCAAAAATGGGCACCGTTAAATCTCTATAGAAATAATTCTATTGAAACTAGTAACTTGTAAACTCGATATGAACCTATGGGACATTTTGGTTACGAGTCGCCTATGCAAACCTGGCAAGAACATGCTGGATACGACCCGTTGTAGCAAATCATGCAGTACGTGCCCTTTCGTACTGCAGACTCACAAAGTCTTGCTCTCGTATGGCCCCATATAATATCCAGGAAGGTTTTACGTGCATCTCCCGGAATCTGATATACACCATCATCTGCCAACAATGTCTCAAAATATATTTTGACAAAACAGGTTTACGCATGGAAGATAGAATATGCGAACATTTATATAACATCAAACGCGATTCTGGCACTTGTGTCTCTCCTCCCATTTCAGATTGTCAAGACATAATACCTCTGATGACTTCTGTGTTACTGGCATCATCTCTTGTTTCTCTGATGACTTCTGTGTTACTGACATCATCTCTTGTTCCTCTGATGACTTCTGTGTTACTGACATCATCTCTTGTTCCTCTGATGACTTCTGTGTTACTGGCATCATCTCTTGTTCCTCTGATGACTTCTGTGTTACTGGCATCATCTCTTGTTCTTCTTATGACTTCTGTGTTACAGGCATCATCTCTTGTTCCTCTGATGACTTCTGTGTTACTGACATCATCTCTTGTTCCTCTGATGACTTCTGTGTTACTGGCATCATCTCTTGTTCTTCTTATGACTTCTGTGTTACTGACATCATCTCTTGTTCCTCTGATGACTTCTGTGTTACTGACATCATCTCTTGTTCCTCTGATGACTTCTGTGTTACAGGCATCATCTCTTGTTCTTCTTATGACTTTTGTGTTACTGTCATCATCTCTTGTTCTTCTTATGACTTCTGTGTTACTGACATCATCTCTTGTTCCTCTGATGACTTCTGTGTTATTGGCATCATCTCTTGTTCCTCTGATGACTTCTGTGTTACTGGCATCATCTCTTGTTCCTCTGATGACTTCTGTGTTATTGGCATCATCTCTTGTTCCTCTGATGACTTCTGTGTTACTGACATCATCTCTTGTTCCTCTGATGACTTCTGTGTTATTGGCATCATCTCTTGTTCCTCTGATGACTTCTGTGTTACAGGCATCATCTCTTGTTCTTCTGATGACTTCTGTGTTACTGACATCATCTCTTGTTCTTCTTATGACTTCTGTGTTACAGGCATCATCTCTTGTTCTTCTGATGACTTCTGTGTTACTGACATCATCTCTTGTTCTTCTTATGACTTCTGTGTTACTGACATCATCTCTTGTTCCTCTGATGACTTCTGTGTTATTGGCATCATCTCTTGTTCCTCTGATGACTTCTGTGTTACTGACATCATCTCTTGTTCTTCTTATGACTTCTGTGTTACTGTCATCATCTCTTGTTCCTCTGATGACTTCTGTGTTACTGTCATCATCTCTTGTTCTTCTGATGACTTCTGTGTTACTGACATCATCTCTTGTTCTTCTTATGACTTTTGTGTTACTGACATCATCTCTTGTTCTTCTGATGACTTCTGTGTTACTGTCATCATCTCTTGTTCTTCTGATGACTTCTGTGTTACTGTCATCATCTCTTGTTCTTCTGATGACTTCTGTGTTACTGTCATCATCTCTTGTTCCTCTGATGACTTCTGTGTTACTGTCATCATCTCTTGTTCCTCTGATGACTTCTGTGTTACTGTCATCATCTCTTGTTCTTCTGATGACTTCTGTGTTACTGTCATCATCTCTTGTTCTTCTTATGACTTCTGTGTTACTGTCATCATCTCTTGTTCCTCTGATGACTTCTGTGTTACTGTCATCATCTCTTGTTCTTCTGATGACTTCTGTGTTACTGAAATCATCTCTTGTTCTTCTGATGACTTCTGTGTTACTGTCATCATCTCTTGTTCCTCTGATACGTATAACCGGTTCAGGTTGAGAACAGACTCATAGCCTGCTTTGGTACTCTTCAACCGAGATGATTTTTCACTTTCTTGCATCTCTGGTCTCATCTCAATTTCTTTTCTGTGTTTTATCCCTATTCCTCACTGCTTTATCTTTATTACTTTCTTTCTCTTCCTTTCTATTGCCACCACTATTCTCTCTTTTTATACTTTTCTTCTCATTTTCTTCGTACCCTACGGCACACCTCCTTTAATTTGTCAAATTTGCCATTCTTTGGTTCCTTTCGTCTAATTAAATCCAACCTGCCAAATTGACTTTAATCTTTAAACCAGACTCCACGTAAATCCTAGCCATCGTCTTTCCTGTCGCTTTAAAAATAATCCTTTGTGTATTCTGACTCGGAATTTTCTTTTTAATGTGTATTGTTTGTTTGGTCTACCCCATAACTCTTTTCTTTTTTCTGGAACGTTGTAGTCTGCCTTGTCTTTATGTTTGTTTAGCTGCTTGATACAATTATATGTTTATTTTCTTTCTTTTCTGCAGCTATAAACGCGGCCGCACATAGTATTTAATATTTGTTATATTTTATATCTGTGCTTATCTCCTCAAAGAATTTACATTGAAATGTGCGCATTCGGCTTTGCGAGATGGTGATTTGTAACTCAATCAGAGCCTAGTATTCTCAAAGGTTCTAAATCTTTGCATGTCACGGTTTGCTAAGCAAGGTATCGCCAAAAACTGCATGATTTTTGTAGTTTGTCAATTTAAAGTACTCAACAACTGGGCATTACTACTTCTCTCTAGAATGAATTTATATTGAAATGTGCACAGACACCTTTGCGAGATGGTGATCGTAACCGAATCAATGCCTAGTGTTTTCAAGATATGGAAAAAATAATTTAGACAGAGAATTCTCTGAGTCAGGGAATGTTTTAACAACAAATAAGAGCATTGGCCACCTCGATCGTAAATGTTATTGCCCACCATGAAGTAACTTTTTTATTTCACTACGCCATGCGCTTTGTTTTGTAAGGTATTGTTTACTCATCTAACATCATTGATGTACTTCTTTATTAATGCATTAACAGTGGCATCATTTTAATTGTATTTTGAGTTTCTCTATTTCATTGTGTCAACGCTTTAGACAGACAGACAGACAGAACAACAGACGGACGAACGGACGGACGGATGAATGGGTAGATGGATGGGTGGATGAATGGGTGGATAGATGGATGGATGTGTGGATGGATGAATGGTTGGATGGATGGATGGGTGGATGGATGGATGGATGGATGGGTGGATGGATGGATAGACAATTCTTTGAAAGAGAAAGAATGAAGAAAGGTTGACGACGAAATTACCAAATATGGGGAAAAGGGGTGGGATGAAACATGCTTAAACGAGGAGCAGATCAAGATTAGGTCAGCCTAACTGGGAATGATTGTGAAAGTGACCATAAATTGTAGACCTGAATTTAGATACGATTTGGAAAAGGGAGATATTCGTAAGAAAAACAATATTACGTTGGCAAAGTTTAGTTCATTGAGTTGACTCTTATAGCTCCGAGCTCACTAGAGGGAAGGTTGTGTTTGCTGATATAACAATAGAAGATTTCCGTAGTAAGGTTGAAAAACAGATCACTTGAAATATTAGAATATGATGTTTATTGAAAATGAATATATTGAAGATTGTTGCCTGATTGTTGTCAGATTGTTGACTGATTGTTGTCAGATTGTTGCCTGATTGTTGTCAGATTGTTGACTGATAGTTGTCAGATTGTTGCCTGATTGTTGTCAGATTGTTGACTGATTGTTGTCAGATTGTTGACTGATTGTTGTCAGATTGTTGACTGATTGTTGTCAGATTGTTGCCTGATTGTTGTCAGATTGTTGACTGATTGTTGTCAGATTGTTGCCTCATTGTTGTCAGATTGTTGCCTCATTGTTGTCAGATTGTTGCCTGATTGTTGTCAGATTGTTGCCTGATTGTTGTCAGATTGTTGACTGATTGTTGTCAGATTGTTGACTGAGAAGAGTGACTTTATTAATAATAGGATGGTAGAATGGCAGATAATAATTCTTATCTATACTTATGATCATAGGGTGAGGTGTCTTTGCTGATGATGATAATTCAGAGATCGTGAGCAGTGGTAACGTAGAAATGGCGGAAGAGAAATAAAACCCTCTTGTAGATGTTAACAATAAATAGGTTGTCAGGAATCTAACAGGTTCATGTATTCAAAAGAAACGAATGAGAATACCCAACATTTATAATGTAGTTTTAGATTAAGATGACATCATTATGAAATAACAACTTTTTGGAAAGTCTGTTGGACAATATATTGATTGACTAATGATTTTCTGAATGAAACTGATTCAATGTGGAAAGTAGTCCAGGAAGGAGTTCAGTTGCTTATTTGATATAATTGTGAATGAACGTTTCTCAAGTTATTGGTTATTGGTTATGTAAGGCCTCGGTATCACAGCAAACGAATTAAAATTCATAATTGCTCAACCGCCCGTGCCAGTGGAATCATCCGAATTACTAACTCATCTCCCAAACAAAGAAAGGTAACTGTAGTCCCCATCGTAGCAGTCTCAGCACACGCCAAAAGACGTAAGGCGAAACCGCGCAGAAAGTGAACACAGCCAACTGTTCCCTGTCATACGATATCATCATTCATCGTAAACAAGCGGGATATCGAAGCAGGATCGAAACGGATGAGACACACAGCTCACGGTGTGCACAGAGCACTTAACTCAGTAGCTCCTGCAACAAGCCGGACTTGGAATATGAGGAAACTGCAAGGAGGAACACTTTTCAGACATAGCCTTCAATGGTTCCTGCCGCGTATCCACCATATACCATGGGAGTTCACGTCCTCCCGAAAATGATGATCGTCATAGCACTTGATGATGTTAGGCCATCGTTGATGACTCCAATTCCAAACATATAGACACACAGTGGTGGTAAGTTATCATTTCCAATCCAACAGAAGCCACATGACCTGTAGTTAGTAAAACGACAGAGAGAATATGATTTTGTGACCTTCACTGATTCACTCTTAGATGTGAATGTGTAGTTTACACAAGAGGAGAAGTTTTCAACTACAATGATCCCAATTAAGGCAATTCTGGGATAGCAAGGCAAGTCTCCTTTATAGCAGCAGAACTTGATGTTCTCCGCTCCCTTCTTGTAGCTGCCGCCACACGATTCTGTTTCTCAAGTATTTCCATTCAAAAATTGACTTTGAAGAAAATGAATCTGTTCTTAGAAAGCACAAACCTGGTAAGCACTAATTTGAGGAGCCACTAATCATCCATTGACGGCTAACATTTTCAGAGGTATATTGTTTCAGATGACTAAAACTAGCCATTATTGATTCAATATCGTCTTATGAATGATCGCTGTTGCAAATATCGTTGCTTAGAAACTCTGTGTCCTTTGATCAAGGAATGTGTTGGAACTTTTGTTATGGAAGAAAAGTGTCAAAAATGCGAATTGCTCGTCACTTTTTTCTTCAAATTATGAGAAAGTAGAAAATAAATCAGGAATCAAGATTTTAAAAAAAATTATGTTTATATTATTCATATAAGATTGCACACACAAAAATTTCACAACAAATGTTGTAAAGCAAAGTTATAATGGCTAAATCAGAAATGTGAAGAAGTGGAAAAACAACAAAAGAAAGACACACAAATTCATGCACAATAAAGTAAACGAATTAACAGAGAGAAAAGAAGTCAGTTTCAGAATATGTAAAGTAAAAAAAATGGAAATGTAATAATGGGAAGAGATTATTATTAAAAGATGGGCTGAGTATATGAGTCCAGAGACCAGGTCTCTTATTAAATAACAATCGAAGTGACAGATGCATTAGGAGAACTGAGAGTGAAGGTCATAGCAAAACAACTCAATTACACATATAACAGTAGGCAAATATACGAAGATCTACTTAATCTGTCTTTGCAGCCATCCCGAAGAAGATATGCGCCAATTACTGCTAAGGCCATGATACTATTAGCCATATGTCAAAATATTACTAAGAATTATCATTAGACATGTAAGAAACAAAGTAATAGGGGAATTGTGCTACTATCAGTGACAAGAAAAATATTAAGCAGAATCATTCTGGAGAGACTAAAAGAGGCCATAGAGAAACATTTGAGAGATGAACAAGCAGGTTTTAAGAAGAACAGATCATGTGCTGATCAAGTAACTACCCTACGTATAACAGTTGAACAAAGTTTAGAACTACAGTCCCCACTTTATATCGGATTCATAGATTACGAAAAGGCATTTGATAGTTTAGACAGAGGAATGCTTTGGAAGTTGCTGAGTCATTACGGAATCCCATAAAGTTTATTAAGCTGATAAAAAAAATGTATCAAGGAATAAAATGTAGTGTGGTGCACGAAGGCCTGATTATAGAATCTTTTGAAATCTCTCGCTCTCTCTGCGATCAAGACTCAATCAGAGTAGGATTCCAGACTCTCTCATGAAATCAGCTGTCTGTTTAAGCGAATTGATTGCCCCATATAGTTTCTCCTCCAGGGAGGTGGGCGTGGACCACATTGCTCTTCTCAGGTCTGCGTACTGGGGGTAATCCTGTAGAACATGTTTTGTTGTCATATTGTCCAGTGTACAGTGGTATAAGCTGGTTGTACCTATTTTGAATTTGGTGAACATGTGATTTCTCATTCTATTGTGGCCTGTGCGTAGGCGAAGTATAATAACTTGATCCCTCCTTGATAGTTGGTGGTATCCGTCACTCTCGTTATGCTTTGGGTGTTCTCGTTTCCATTTTCACGGAACTGACCCTTGAGGATGGATTTGGCTTCAGGAACAGGAGTAATGCTGGGATGTCTTCTTTCTCAATTTCTCTTTCTACTGGCCATAGACTTGATTATCAAAATAATTCATACAACAGAAATATAATCCAGTGGTCACTTGCCATGATTTAGACTTTGCTGATGACATAATTTTCCTATCACAAAATCATCAACAGATGCAAGATAAAATGAGCATACTTGATGAGAGATCACCACAGCTGGGACTGAAAATAGATAAGGCCAACATTATGAGAATGAATGCAGTTGGCAATAACCAAAAAAACAATAGGAGAAATACCTCTACTAGGCTTACAATCTTACATATATCTGGGCAGTAATTTAGACAAAGAAGGAGGGACAGTGAATGATACCAAAATAAGGATATCAAAAGCAAGAGATGCATTCGCTGCACTGGGAGCATATGGAAGTACAAAGAAATTAGGTTAAATACAAAAATAAAAATGTTCAACTTAAATGTTAAGTCAGTCCTATTACATGGATGTGAAACATGGAGAATAACAAAAATGGCAATAACGAAGATCTATCTATCTCTATCTATTGACCTTTCGAGCCGTAGCCGGCCCATAGGGCGTAGACCAAGATACTCCTTCTCTTATCTGAATTTTTGTTCCAGCAGTTTTCAATTCTTTTAAAGAAATTTTGTCAAATCTCGCAATTTTTATCTGTTCTGTGCAATAGTTCTATCTCATTGAGGGAGCCGATTCCTGCTGCTCTTGCCTCTCTGATCAATGTTCCTGTTTGTGTCTCTCTGGGTCTTCCTCTTTTCCTCTTACCAGTTGTTTCCCACATGAGGGCTTGCTTTGCTATTCGGTTATTATCTCTTGTCATCACATGTCCAACATATGACCATCGTCTTTTCTTTATTACTGAAGATATTAGTAGTCGATTGGCGATTTCTCTAATTTCCTCGTTTGTTTCGAATTCGTTCCACGCTATACCAAGTATTTTCTTTAGACATTTATTTTCGAATGCATTCACCTTTAATAACGAAGATATCTACCTCCATAAAAGGATAGAAATGGCAAGACAAAACCACTAACATGGAATTATGGAAATGTACCAGTCAAATGCAAGTGGATAAAGAGATACAGCGACGACGATGGCGCTGGATAGGTAGTACACACACTGCGGAAGCCAACTGACAGTATTAAACAACAGGCTCTTTTTTGGAATCCCCAGTTTTAAAGACAAATTATCATCATCAAGTACCGGGCCTACTGGCGTAGGTGATCATGTCTCTCCACAATTTTCGATCTCGGCAGCTATTTATCATTTTTGTTGTTGACCTTCTGCCAAGCCATTCTCTTAAGCTGTCTGTTATTTTTTCTCTTTGTTTCACTCTGTCTCTTCGTCCCTCGATTTTTCAAGTTGTTACAATATATTCCAGTTGTTCTCTTCTCATTATATGGCCAAAAAATGATGATTGTCTCTTCCTAAAATTGGAAATTAGCTCTCTTTTCGCTTTGACCTCTTTCAGAACGTTTTCATTACTCTTCTTTGGTATTCTCAACATTCTTCTGTAAAACCACATTTCTGCAGACTTCAGTGATTTTCTTGTCTGTTGTCCTATTGTCCATGATTCGCATCCATATGTTAAGACTGGCTCTACATAACATTTAAGAACTCTTTTTTAAGAGTAATGGTCAGGTAATGTTACCTGCTACTGTTTGCAGTAAACAGTACAACCTGCGGCTGCCCTGCTGCCTTGCATGTAAGCTCGGGAGAGTAAAAGGCTAAGGGAGGGTACCCCGAAATAAAACAACCCCACTGCCTTGTGGGTGAGATTTTTTAGTCAAAGGCTAGCGGAGCCAACCGTAAACAAACCGACGGAAGGCAACAGAAAATCACCATCGTAATTTCTTTGTACAATCATGAATCGCCACAACAGTAGAAATAAAGACAAATAGGAAACCAATTAAAAAGACAAATAGGAAGAGCAAAATATTTTTTGGAAAAGACACATGAAGCAGTAATGAAGATATTTGGGGAAGACAAGGAATGATCTTAAAGAATGACAAGAAACAGAACGGCTTTAAGAGTGTTTTTTGAAGACCTATGCTCCACATGGAACTGAAAGGTAGAAGAGGAAGATGATGTAAGAATAAAAATAAAGCAAGAAATAAGTAAGGAACAATATGGATCTGTCTTCTTCTCCTTCTATCCTTCCTCTGCTGCCGTTGGCGTCGAGGGGAGAAACAATCTGCGATTCTTTGCTCTTCTGTTGGCCTCTTCTGATGTTATTCCTCCTAATGACTCTAGTATTCCCTTTATCCATCTCTTTCTCGGTCTTCCTCTTAATCTGGCGTTTTCGTAGCGTTTATTTAAGGCTCTTTGAGTCTTTGTTAGTTCTTTTTGTCTTGAATCGATCTGTGGTAGGGAAAATCACTAATAACGCAATATATATCCTGACAACATTGATAGTAAGAGCAATAGAGGTTTTGAAATATCTACACTATGGCCTCATAGACTACACGAATGCATTTGGCAAAGTAAAGCATGCAAAAATAATCAATATTCTGGAGAAACTAAACATCGATGGCAAGGATCTGGGAATCATAAAATCTGCATTGACAAAAAATAGCAGCCATAAGAATTGGCAACTGTACGGGAACGTTACAATATACAAAACAAGGAATCAGATTTCTGTCGTGGATATGATCTCACTTTATGAAGAAAATATTATGGGATCAATAGTAGACAAAAAATAATTAAAATCAACGATCACAACATTGAACATCTTGTGGTGTGCGGATGATACAGTCTTGATAGAAGAGACGGAGAATGAACAACAAGAAATGATAGACATAATAGTGAAAGAAAGCATCAAGAAAGGTATCAGCCTAACAATAAGGAAATAGAATTAATGGTCATATCGAAAGAATAAACATCACCACCATACAGCATAAAGATAAGCGAGACAAATCTGGAACAAGTGCAGAACCTCAAATCCTTGGGCACAATAATAACATCAGACGAAAGATGCACAACAATGTAATAGTATTTCTATGACTAGAGAGAATATATAGTATTTCTATGACTAGAGAGAATATATAGTATTTCTATGACTAGAGAGAATGTATAGTATTTCTATGACTAGAGAGAATGTATAGTATTTCTATGACTAAAGAGAATATATAGTATTTCTATGACTAGAGAGAATATATAGTATTTCTATGATTAGAGAGAATATATAGTATTTCTATGATTAGAAAGAATATATAGTATTTCTATGATTAGAGAGAATATATAGTATTTCTATGATTAGAGAGAATATATAGTATTTCTATGATTAGAGAGAATATATAGTATTTCTATGATTAGAGAGAATATATATTATTTCTATGATTAGAGAGAATATATAGTATTTATATGATTAGAGAGAATATATAGTATGTCTATGACTAGATAGAAGGATGGCCGAAACGTATAATGAGAAATAAGATGATAAAGAGATGAAACCGCCAGCGATCACACAGTTAACCCTGAACAATATATTGACAGATTAAGTTGAAAGTTCAATAAGAAAAGGTGAAAGTCACTTGCAGAATAAGACAATAACAAGATATTGACATCTTATATTGGGTTGCCACTGACATTAAGGGTCACTTGAAGAACGCGTGGTATATAGAATAGCAATAAGGAAATATAGAGACGATTTTAGTCCAGTGACATAGGAATGGCCATGTGAACCAGAAAAACAGACAATTTTCGTCCAAGTTCATTAGGGAGGCATAACTTTACTCAGGAACTCACAAATATTTTTTCTTCTTCTGCGATTATGGCTCAATCAGACTAGGATTCCGGACTCCCTTATGAAGGCAGCTGTCTGTTTAAGTGATTCAGTTGTCCCGTATAGTTTTTCTTCCAGGGAGGTGGGTGTGGACCACATTGTCCTTCTCAGGTCTGTGTACTGGGGGGCAGTCCTGTAGAACATGTTTTATTACAACATATTTTGATTGGTTGACTGCGATATGGGTCATAGCCTATAAATAGCAGTGCACAGAAGGAGGGGGATAATAATAAGAGCTATAGTAGAGAAATTCCTAGTGAGTAGTGTTGTAGAATTCATCGAGATAAGCTAAATGTATATGTGATTTATGTGTGAAGCTTAGTCTACAAGTTGCACAGAGACAGTAGCAGAATTATAGAATGCGATCTATTAATGATGTGAACATTTCCACACGGCGATAGCCCAGTACACATTCCTACGCGGCAAAATAAGGTATATGTCTTTATTAATTCGAGGAATTGATAGGGTCAAGTTATGGTTATGGTTATGGAAGGCCCCGGTATCAGTACAAACGAATTAAAATCCATAATTGCTCAACCGTCCGTGCCAGTAGAATCATCCGAATTACTAACTCATCTCCAAACAAAGAAAGGTAGCTGTAGTCCCCATCATAGCAGTCTCAGCGCACGCCAAAAGACATAAGGCGAGACCGCCCAGAAAATGTACAAAGCCAACTGTTCTCTGTCATAGGATATCATCACTCATCGTAAACCATTGGAATATCGAAACATGATCAACACGGATGATACACACAGCTCACGGTGTGCACAGAGCAGTTAACTCAGTAGCTCCTGCAACAAGCCGGACTTGGAATATGAGGAAAATGCAACAAGGAACAATTTTCAGACACAGCAATTAAAAGTTCCTGCCGACTTGCTGTCAAGGGTCAAGTAATAGTGTGTGATCATGAGAGTAAGTTGAACATTTGTTAATTATTACCGATCATCTATAATTACGAACTAAACAATTCATTTATGATCATCCAGAGGTCAAGTGATTTAGCGCATACAAAAATAATTGAACTATTCAGATGCACTGTTATAATAGGCAGGCATTAAATGTGACCTCGTGATTACCTCCTCTCAAATTTGTCAAGATCCAGATTTACGACAACAGTAGAAATAAAAAAGCAGCATGATGATGATGACGACTCTATTTACTGAATGGACATTTCATTTGTATCTTCTTAATAAATGTGAGCTATATTTTTTTTTTAATTCCATTTTTATTTTTTGTTTTCTTCACTAAACACTGGTTTAAAATTATGCTTCAATTTAAAATGTTTAATTTGAAGTAATTTGTTGTGTATCTCTTTCTTACAGTAATTCTTATTTGGAGGATTCGAGAACCTTATAGGATTCGCATTTGATAAAATGTAGGATTTGTCCCACCTTCAATATGTGCGAGTGTGTACGTAGCTGTGTGTGTGTGTTAAGTTAAACAGTTGTTGTGACCAGTGTCATGAAGATGACGTTACCATCTCAATGTAAATGACGCATTAGATCCGCAACGCTTAAACATAATTCTCCCCCTTCCCCCAACTAAAATCCTCCTCCTTCCATCAATTAAAGCACTCACCCCCCAGTCTAAGATGAACAAAGGAATCTCCAAAGCTTTATTGACCGTCCAAATCGAGTAGAGAATTCCTCCCTCTGTACTTGAGGAAATAAACGCTTTTATTTAGCTCGAGTCAGTCGGCAACTTAAACTAATAGGATTTGGTTCGATATTGTTCAGTATGAGACTCGGTTTATCTGTTACTTTCAGCATTGTTTTATTGCCACTTTCTCACTGCGTGATTTTTATCATCGTTTTTGAGGCTGTCTTTTTTGTTTTTATTATAACCATCATCACTAAACTTGGAAAATATTCAAACGTTTTTTTTCCTTTCTGATAACACAGGGCGATCTCAGCACAGAAGACGATTTTCGTAGCACCGACAAGAGCCACATGGTAATTTCTGAAAGTCGGTTGTTGTTTGAGAAAAATAGTGGAAATTTTAGTTTGTCTTATTCCTCTTTTTCAGCGTTCGTCCTTTTTTTAGTGGATGTGGATGCGTTGTGTCATCACCTTAAGGAAAGCTGCCATGTCTTTGCTTTATATACAATACGGCATGGCTACATTCTTAATTGTTTACCACTTTCCGTACGTTTCGACGCACTGTGCGTCACTCAATTTGTTTAGTGTGAACCGTCATCAAACCATATTCTTTATACATGTCTTGTATGATCTTGGTATTGGTGAAATCTAATACCTTGTTCAATTATCTAAATATCCAAATATGGTATACGTTAGAAACATATAAATATGTAGATTGATTCCTAAACCATGAAAAATGTTGTCTCTGATATCTCTTCAGATGCATCGATAAAAATCTTCCGTACGGAAAGAGTTAACAATGTTGCACTGGAATCGATAGCTTTAGCTTACTCTTCTCTAATTGAAACTGCCAAGAGTGCTTTAACGGAGATCAAGGAAACACGTGATCTTGTTGGTTTTGTTTGGTTGTTACCCTAGAGGACTAGACATCGGATCTCACTAAATAAAGTCTAGGGGCGTGTCAGGGGGAAAGAATGTATTCGAAAAGAAAAATTCATTATATCTGAGGTGAGGTTCTAACTCAGGACCATACTGTCTAAAGACCAACGTCTTACTTCTAGGCCAGCGTGTTTATATTTGGCGTGAACTTGGAGGTACAACTTAATCTTTTTGATTTTCAGCTGCTAAGGTTTTTCTTTTTATCGTTTGAACTTTAACACGTGACCTCCTTCCATCAGCTGTCTTCTAAAGGATTATCTACTTGACTTCAACTACTTTGAGGTCAGGGGCCGCTTGGAAAAATCCGTTATCTTAAAATGTGGTTAGAACCAGGTTCTTTCTGTTATCAGGAGAGCGTTTTACCTCAACAGTTTAGCAACGATGTGCCATCTCTGCCTGGAAGTTCCGTCACTTTTCTGGTGTTGAAGACAGAAAAAGTAGACATCCGAGAGTCGTGACTTCAGCAGGAACCCACTATTTCTTTCAAGTATCAAGAATGTAGAGATCTGAAACTCTTATTCAATTGAGGGTCCTTAGGATGATTACATTATCTTTGTTGCCACGGTCGAAATAAAGAGCTTTCTAGCAAAATACGATGGCTACAAGAACTCTGTTCCTGTAATTTCAGGAATAACGGCTCTCAAATATACACTGTATCACAATCTTTTGATTTGCTGCAAATCTGATACTTTCAACTTGGAAACAATTTAAGAAAATAGGAAAATCGATAGACTAAAAAGGATCGCCTATTACAAAGTCATTTTGAAAATCGAACAATAATGTAACATTGCGCAAACCGAATACAGTCCACAATATTGACTTTTAGTTAAATAAAGAATCAATTATAAAGAAAAAAGACACGAACAGAAAATACAATCATACAAAGGACAATTCAGGTAAATTATAATAAAACCAGAAAAAAAGAACACTAGTTTTATGCAAGTAAAAAATTTTTCATCATGTGAAATTTTTTTTTTTTAATTAAGAAATTACAGTTTTAAATAAAGATATTTAGTTTTTTTTTACGTTCGCCAGCAGGTTGAGACTAGCAGATAAGTGTGAGTCTAAACGTGGAATGTGTTGGTGTGAAGGAGTGTTTAAAGGAAGGAAGAGGGAAAAAAGGTATTCTGCATTAACTACAATTACTCACTAATACTGTCTACAACTACTCACTAATACTGTCTACAACTACTCACTAATACTGTCTACAACTACTCACTAATACTGTCTACACCTACTCACTAATACTGTCTACAACTACTCACTAATACTGTCTACAACTACTCACTAATACTGTCTACAACTACTCACTAATACTGTCTACAACTACTCACTAATACTGTCTACAACTACTCACTAATATTGTCTACAACTACTCACTAATACTGTCTACAACTACTCACTAATATTGTCTACAACTACTCACTAATACTGTCTACAACTACTCACTAATACTGTCTACAACTACTCACTAATACTGTCTACAACTACTCACTAATACTGTCTACAGCTACTCACTAATACTGTCTACAACTACTCACTAATACTGTCTACAATTACTCACTAATACTGTCTACAACTACTCACTAATACTGTCTACAACTACTCACTAATACTGTCTACAACTACTCACTAATACTGTCTACAACTACTCACTAATACTGTCTACAACTACTCACTAATACTGTCTACAACTACTCACTAATACTGTCTACAACTACTCACTAATACTGTCTACAACTACTCACTAATACTGTCTACAACTACTCACTAATACTGTCTACAACTACTCACTAATACTGTCTACAACTACTCACTAATACTGTCTACAACTACTCACTAATACTGTCTACAACTACTCACTAATACTGTCTACAACTACTCACTAATACTGTCTACAACTACTCACTAATACTGTCGTCTCCCAGAAAATGCATATCGCATGCATTTAGTCTTCCGAAGTCTTTTCATCTTCTTGAAAATAGAATTTTAACACAAAGAAAGAACATCTTGAACATAAGGACAGTTGACTATTGACTATAAAATGCTGCTTACTAAAAACATGTTAGAAATTAACACGTCAGAAAAAAAAGTACCAATTTAGAAAGTAGGAAAAATAAAAAAATAAAAAAATGGTATGTAAAAAGCTTTACGTGACAAGTGGACGGCACAGACTAAACAACGTTTCGGCTCAATAGGCCTTCATCAGGAACAAACAAAAAAAAACACACACACAAAACTGATAACGAAACAACCAAAACAAAAACAATCGAAATGTGTTAAAGAAAACAACAACAACAAATAAAACTATCCTGTAAAATCCAAAATAAAATCGTAACCAAGTGCGGCTGTCGTGAACGTCGAAAATCGTGCCAAAAAGTGCGTAAATGTAAACAGAACCAGAGGAGTTAACACAGGGGTCAGTGTGCAAACACAAAGGAGAAAGAATCGAATAGTAGACTGACAGGTGTAAAAAGACGCTAAGAGTGAGATGTCTGAGAGTGGGGTACAATAAAAATAAATGAGGGGTAAGAAGCACAGAAAAAAAATTATATAGGAGAAAACCGAAGTGTCTCATAAGGGACTAGAGGAGAAGAACTATAAAAAGCATGGCATAGTAAGTAGACCAAAGAACCCAAATATGTGTAGTAGAGGCTATGCAAAAGGGAAGGAGCAAGCAAAAAGAAACTATGCGTATGAGTGTGATACATTCATACCTCTCGGGGTCAGCGAACCATACTGGACTATAAGGCGATTTTCCAAAGTATTTTTTTATGCCTTAACCCTTAGAAAGTAGGACATGGTTTCTCCATGCATCAAGATTCAAGGCTCAAAAATTCGTCTGATTTTTGTCTCAGAGAACGTGAAAAATAGAACAAAATAAAAACATGAACCAACACGAACTGTGATACAGACAAGCAAGAAACAATAGAAAATTAGGGTGTATCTAACTAAAATGAGACCACGGTACGCAATAATTATACTCTTAATTACGACCATTCTGGATGTCTCGTGTTCTATTGTTTATGAGAAAAAAGTAATTGCCGGAACGTTATAATGAGTAACACAGTTAACATTCTTGTCCTTGTTACCCTGTCTATTGACACGTTGTTTGAAGGGCTCTGCATATTGCTAACAGTGTTTCTAATTGTTTAATGTTCAGAGTGCTCGCCGTTGTACAATCACGCATCAACGATCTACCAGAAAACAAATTATTCACTCAAACATCTCATGACAATAATGACAGCACTTTCTAGCTCTGTCTCTGTATTGACTTAGTTCAAATCAAATTTAAAGTTTGCCCCTGTAGGTTTAACACTTTGTACTATCCAAATGAATCTGTGGTTTCATCGTGAGGTTACTCTGGCCTGATCTCTGGGTTGTGAGATTCGATGTCTAGACCTCTCAGATTAATGAAGAAAATAGAAGGTCCCATCTACAATTTTTGCGCACGTTAAAAAACCTTTGACAATTAAAGAAATCGAAAATGGTGGGTCAAACATGACCGCCGTAAAAAAAAAAAGTTGAAAGTGCACCCGTCACGCCAAGTGGCGTATAGGGAATATGGTGTTAGTGACCATAAATTTTACAGACCTTCGGTACATGATATTTGGGGTAATGTGGTCGGTATTACGCCCGTGGATATGGCAGCTGCCTCGGGCAAAATTGTAAGCAAAATCTACCCATACAAGGATTCTAGGTCGTTCTACAGAGCTCGTGCACGTCATTTTGAGTCTTCTCTAAAGAACGTCACGTCATTTAGAGTCTTTGGAGGAGAGAATGGGAGCATCTATGGGTTTGTCCGGAGTGTGGCGATGATGATAACATAACTCTATACAACCTTTGTCACACAGAAACAAGAATCTATCACAACCATCAGCTAGTTACATGTTCTTTGTAGAATCTTGTTTTCCTCACTGCCCGTCTGAAGGAATCACGGGTATCTCCTACTTCCTTTGTTGTTATGATCAAAGTTTTAAGTGCTTTGACACTACCTGCGTCTTGGTCTATCCTTGTTCCTTGTAACGTTTTCCTGGAGCCTTACTTCTATTCATGTTATTTCCAGACCACCGTACTTGTTAACGGGGCAGAAATATTTCATTTTCCCCGTGTAAGATATTGTTTATAAGCCAGTTCTTTTTAATGTTCCGGGCATGTGATAAGTTTTCATTTTTCTATTTTATTATTCAAGATATTCTGAGTATTCTTTTTCACTCCTTTCTTGCAGAACTGTGGTTCTAACAATTGACAACAAAATGCATCATTTAAATACATTATTCTGAAACAGGTCAGTATTATTTTTTTTTTAATTCCGAGGTTTGTTTTAGTTTGGTGTCAAGAGGTAGCGTGATTGTTGTCAAGACATTACCATGTCTGTTACGCTGTTCTTTCCGAAAAACAATGAATACGAAATGTATAGTGCATAGAGACAGGACGGGCAAAATCATAATAAAGACGAATTAGGCGATGAAAATAAACGGGGTAAAGAGAAGGTTAAGTACAATATAACTGACACTGGAGCAAGCAAAAGATTTGCGAGATACAGGAAGAAAAGAGAGTGGGGGAACATAGTCAGTATTATATTTAATATATTTTGAAATTGTGCATCTAAGTAAATGAACTAGATATTGTAAGAAATTAATGAGAATATAAATCTTAGTAAGGTGTTGAGATGATGAACAATCTGCCGACTTGTATTTAAAAATGTGCGATTTAGATAAATAGAGATTTGTTCGAAATAAAATGCTACAGAAAAATAATTCAGATATCATGGAAAATGAAAATGACCAATGAAGAAATGCTAAAAAGATTTAAATACTAAAAAGAATTGACTTATGAACACCATTCAACAGAGGAAATTAAAATACTCGGACCACGTCAAAAGACACAGCAGGCATGAAGGAACAATAATGGAAGGCATGGTTCCATGTGCGACACATCAGGGGCAGACCAAGAAGAAGGTGATTTCAAGACAATAAGGAGACCATGGAACATCATAATAGAAGAAGTAGTAGATCTCGCTAGACACAGAGATTCTTTCACACGGGCTATGGTGGATGCAACGTTCTGCAAAGGACATGGGACCGGTCTCATACTACGAACTTGGGAGCCGCGATTGCTCAGTGGTTAGTCAACTGGATTACAAAGGGCAAGAGGTAGGATACGATTCCAACCGACGGCTTCCAGTTCATCCAGCCTTTAATGGGTCTGGATTTTTTATGGGAAAGTAAAACGGCACAGGCGTAATACCGACCACATTACCCCAAAAATCATGTGCTGAAGGTCTGTAAAATGTATGGTCACTAACACCATATTCCCTATACGCCACTTGGTGTGACGGGGCTCTTTACTACTCTTTTACTTTATAGCACGAAGTTTAAATCGGTGGATTTTGGGGCTAGCGTTTCAGTATCCTATTCAGTTTGATTTTCATTAGAAATGGTGTATCTAACGGTCAGTATTAAATCCATAACTTCTCAGTGTTCCCTGTATATGGGCTCTCCCAACCAGCCGACATGCTTGCTCTACACCATGCATACGGACTTAAAAAAGAAAGTACCCCGTCACGCCAAGTGGCGTATGAAGGAATATGGTGTTAGTGACCATACATTTTACAGACCTTCGACACATGATATTTTTGGGGTAATGTGGTCGGTATTACGCCCGTGCCGCTTTACTTTCCCTGAAAAAAATCCGGTACCCATTTAAGGCTGGGTAAACCCGGAAGCCGTCGATTGGGATCGAACCCTACCTCTTGTCCTTTGTAGTCCATTTCACTAACCACTGAGTCATCGTGGCTTCCATGCATACATACGGACATGCCCATGGTAATATATCCACATAAGCTTCGTTACCTTCGATCTTTCGAGCTGTTCGGCCCACTCCCTCCCCGTATAGAAGCGATATAGTCACCTAAGATACACCGGATACAGCTGCTACGGCAAAGAAGGAAGCCTCAGCATCGTTTAACAGACAATTATCGTTCGAAATGATCACACCCACTCTCGGTTTGACTATAGTACTACAATAATAAATCCATTTAAGTGATACTGATCTAAAATAAAACAGAGACAACCAAGCAAGGGAACAAGTCGACAAATGGAAATTATTTTCCGCAATAATTCATTGTTGGTAACAAAAAAAGTTGCTCATTGTTGTAATAGATCCTGCCCTGGAAAACAAATGTGAGTTATGGACAACTACTGAACAAGCAAGGACCACATTACCCCAAAAATCATGTGTTGACGATCTGTACAAATTATGGTAACTAACAACATATTCCCTATGCTCCACTTGGCGTGACAGGACACTTTGCTTTGCTTACTCACTGAACCAGCGAGAAGATTACTGTGAACAAAATACATATTTTTATACCGAAGAATACTGAGAATGCAATAGATAGTTACAAGAAATGAGAAATATGTCTGCATTTAAGACAAAGACAATTCCTGAAGCCATAAGATAAGAAGAAATGTGCCATCTTTGGTTTTGTCACGAGAAGAGGCGGTTCTGAAAAAAAGTGACATAAAAAAAGGAACGACAAGAAAAATAAGTACAGTTTAACTGTCTGGCATAGAATAAAACATAATGTAGAATCAATAAGGAACGCCAGAAACGGAAAGAGTGGATGAGCATGACTGCTTTCTGCCACGAGCAAACTAATGAGTTTTGTAACTTTTCCTTTTATAACAGAAAGATTATACTTCACCGTTGGTTAGCTGAGACATTATCTTGTCATCATAATTTGTCAGTTTATTAGTATTTTATGAAAATGTATTGCAATATTTGTCTGGAATAACAAAACATAAATGATAGCTGCATCCTGCTCGGTTTATTCAACATCAAGAGATATACAGAATGTAGTTATATATATATATATATATATATATATGTGTGTGTGTGTGTTTGTGTATGTTAACAATTTATAACAACATTTCTCTCTCATAGACTGTACAAGAACGACCAGGGGCAAAGCTCATGCCTAAATTACAATTCCCATTGGTTCAACAGCCTATGGGCCTTTGCACTTCACCCCAAACAATTTTCATTTATGGGAATATTTACTTCCGGTCTAGTGTTACATTGATTGTCTTTGCTGCAATGGATCGGCGTTACTGTAACATTTCCCG
Organism: Megaustenia siamemsis; assembly: GCA_032433765.1. Lineage (NCBI taxonomy): Eukaryota > Metazoa > Mollusca > Gastropoda > Stylommatophora > Ariophantidae > Megaustenia > Megaustenia siamemsis. The sequence goes on along the minus strand of JAVIAB010000050.1, from coordinate 59,241,920 downwards.
ATCACAATATATCTTTTGTACTTAGATCTATGGAAATTGTTCCTTTCTACGTCACTGTATGCGTTATAGCGGAGAAGGAAAATGAAATGTTCTTGTCAGAGCTCTATTGTGTGATTCATTCACAGTAAAACCTGTGTTTTTTTTTTTTTTGTATTTGTATTTAGGAAATTCGACTTTTTTTCATCTGTTGCTGTTGCTATAGATGATTAATACTTGCTTTGTAATGTTCGCAGATTTAGGTGTTATGTGTCCAACTAATTTAATTCTTTTTTCTTATTTTCTTCATGTTTTCAGTATTGATATTAATCCTACTCTTCTTTTAATTTATTCATTTCTGATTTCTGTCTCTTCTTTGTTGCATTCAGTATTCATGCATCTCAATTTGATAGCTATGATCTTTCCTTTATATTTTACTCTTAATATCCATGTTTTACACTGATAGAACAGCTTTGATAACAAAAGAATATGTTGAATAATGCTCTTTTTTTGTTTGAATGATTTAATGTTTAGGTTTAAAACATGGTGTGATTGCCTAATTCTTTCACTTGTTTAGTACAGTCGTTCTTTATTTCAGCCGCATGTATCGCCATCAATGGCACAATGCATTTTCTATAATTGACATTTTCATGTATTTTAGTTTGCCAGTATTTTATCTCTTATAATATTTTTATCCTTTTCTGCTTAAGGTAATAACTTGTATTCGTATTTTCGAGTGGTAAAATTAATATATTAATCCCCGCTTACTCAATTAAATCCATCAACTCAGATTTAATTCACAACGACCACTCTCTATAAACATGTAGGGGTAAACTAACTTTGCAACAGACGCAAACATGTCAATGCTTTATTTAAGCATACGTGAAATCAGTAGGAAACCGGCCACGTTTGATGGTCTACTTGATTAACAACCGTACAGATGATGGCAACATGATGAAGACAACAACGCTTTATTTTTCTAATCAGGAAACCGTGAACGGTTCTGAAAGGTCAGTTTCATTAAATGACAACAACGAGAAATGTCAGAAAATCATGGAACTTATATTTTATGAGAAAGAAATGTTTTTTTTAAGTTGAATACAGAAGAATGTTGAGAATACCACGGACAGCTAAAAAGAATAATGAAAACGTTCTGAAAAAGGTCAAAGCAAAAAGATAGATCTAATTTCCAATACCTGGAAGAAACAAACATCATTTTTTGGCCATGTAATGGGAAGGGAACAGCTGGAATATATTGTAACAACAGGGAACATTGAGGGACGAAGAAATAGAGGGAAGCAAAGAGAAAAGATAGCTGACAGCTTAAGAGAATGGCTTGGCAGAGGGTCAACAACAGAAATGATAAATAACTGTCGAGATCGAAAGTTGTGGAGATACATGGTCACCTAAGCCAGCGGGCACGGTACTTGATGATGATGAAAACGAATAACTGCAAAAAGACGAAAGATATACCAAACACCACAGAGTTACCTGACAAATAAATGTTAAAGTCTCTACTGCAACGGGGATTTCAGCTCGGATCAGAAAATTCACATCAGACTGCAAGGATACTCGGATCGCAAAGTGCAAATCACAGTATAATCCAAATCCATATGAGAAAACAAAAGAAGATGACTGTTCTGGTTAGTTTTAATTTGTTCCCCTTTCAGATTTATATAAATGTTTGATCTTCGACAAAGAGAAGATGACTCACTATTCTTTTATTTATTCTTTGTTTTGTTTTTTTTAGATTAGCTGCATACAGTAAAAGTAAAAGTAGTAAAGAGTCCCCGTCACGCCAAGTGGCGTATAGTGTATATGGTGTTAGTGACCATACATTTTACAGACCTTCAGCACATGATTGTTGGGGTAATGTGATCGGTATTACACCCGTGCCGCTATACTTTCCAAGAAAAATTCCGGTACCCAATTAAGGCTGGGTGAACCGGAAAGCCGTCGGTTAGGATCGAACCCTACCTCTTGTCCTTTGTAGTCCAGGTCACTACCCACTGAGCTATCGTGGCTCCCAGCTGCATACGGTCTGCAGTTATATCTATATAACTTCTCTACATGGTAAGACAAGTCACAGTAAACATATCGTATGAATGATGGTGATGAAGATGACTGATGTAAAGAAACAAATGGAAAAGTAGTATGGTTACTGCTTTACGTAGGGGAGAAACACAACATAATCAAATCGACGTTGCGGTGCAGTAAAGCTTCCGTTGGAACAAATGACAACACATACAAATAAGTAAGTGAATCAAATAAAGCTATACAGCGACTTCTTTATGAAATATCTGATACCGGATTCTATGACAAAAACACCTCTGTCATTTTGACCGCGATCGATTCTTGCGTCAGTTTCCATACTTTCGTTACTTTCGTATTGAATGTCTAAATAGGTGCTTAGTCCATGTAAGAAAATTGTTGCACCAAGTAACACATCCATAATATGATTCTTGTATCTGTAGTTTTCCGTGATAAAAGACACATTCATGAACGATGTGGTCAGCATTACTCCAGACCGCCTTACCTTCAAATAGAAAAGTTATGGTATCTATTTCAGGAAAGTGAGTGAACCTTGAAGGCATTTTAACCCGAAATCAAATTTTCGCCCATTTGGGAACTTGTCCACTTTCGTTATTCACAATGTTTGTACATTTGTATTGTTTTTAGTGGTTTCTCAAGTTTTGATCCTTTTATTAAATTCGTTCTGTCTTTTTTTTCCATTCTCATTCCCTTGATTGTATTTGATTAATTTTCTAATTACTTTGATAATGCACTATTTATTCATTTAATCAATTAATTAATTTATTTAATTAATTAATTAAATCACAACATCAACGTTATTTTCTTCTATTACATGCTTTAAACTTCTATTATTTTTCCTAATTGATTTAGGGTTTTCTTATTTTTTTTTCTCTTTAGCAGTTCTTTTATTTTGTCTTAACTTGTTCTTTCCTACTTTTACACATTTGTAATCTTAATGTTCCTCTTAAACATGTTCCAGTCATGTCAATAATTTTCTTATTGTAATGTACAATCCCGTGTGTTGCCGGGGCCTCATTATGAGTAAAGAATAGTGACAATGTGTCCTTCCAAGCATGTCGTAAGAGGCGACTAAGGAGGTTGATCGATGGCTTGACAAGCTGTCATTGTAAAAAGTATTGTTATGGAAACAGAACCATAGATTTAGAAGCAGTGATCTCTGAATCATCTTAGAAGCAAGGTTTCTGTTTTTGAGATTGTGGTTCAGCCCTATGTGCCGTTTTCGGCTCGAACGGACAATAGATAGATAGATAGAATGTACATTTATACATAGTTATATTATTTATATATCTTTTTCTTTACATTATTTATAAAGATAACGTGCGATTTCCTGTTAATTATAACCAAAACAAATGGTACAAACGACGCTATTATTGCTTGCTAGATCACAGAGACGCTGTCGGTTACAAGAATGGCTTTAAAAAAAATATAAAATAAACCATTGTGGATGGCATCTCCATATAAGGGATTATATGATTTTCTTCTATAGTTGGTCTTACATCTTCTCTTCTAGTGTCCGATGGAGATGCACAGTGTTACATTTCGCACTTCTGGTAGCCAAAATCAATGTCACTTGATGGCACCATACACTGGAGAGCGTCAACAGCGTATTGGTAACGTGTTGACTTTGACTTCGCGAATGAAGATTATGGTTTACAACTCAGCCTGGAGCTCTCTAGTCGACCCAGCTGACAAAGGAATAAGTACTTGGCTCACTGCGCTAGCGAAATGTAATGACAGTTAGAACAAGCACAAGATCCTCCTCTTCCCCCCCCCCCACACCCTCTTTAAGAAAAATGCTAACAGGCAATAAAGTTATAATCCACAGACGATAGGAATATACAACATCAATATTTTATGATGAAATGGAAAAGAAACCAATTATAACAATGAACGTCAGGCTATAAAATCTTAATATCAAAAGTGGAAAAAGCTATACAAACAATGAAAAAGGAAAAGGTTGCAGAACACGACAGCATACAGATAGAGATAATAAAGGATCTAGAAGATTTTGGCATTGAAATGATCACCGACAAATGCAACAACATATACCATACAGGATACATAATAAAATGAACTAAAACACCACTAACACCATTGTCTAAAATTAATGGCGCATTTGAATGCAGTGATATAAAACTGAAATAAACAAAACAACAGCAATGGCAAAATGTAATTTTAGTGCTTTGAAAAATATACTAATAAAAGAAAATAACACCAGGACTAAAACTAAGGATAAAAAAATGTTATTTCTTCTCAACATTCCTGTATGGTCCAGAAACATGGAAATTAAACCATAAAACAGAACAGAAAATGAAAGCCTTTGAGACGTTGATTTATAGAAGAATGGGTAGAATTAGATGGAAAAAAAGACAACAGCTTATTAATTTCTTTAAGCAACTAAAAATGAAAAGAAAACTGCTAAATGTAATTCAAACAAGACAGATGAGATTTTTGGGGCATGTTAAAAGATACATGAGCCTACTAAACGTAATCTAGGAAGGGAAAATAAAAGGTAAAAGAGGCAGAGGCAGACCAAGACTAACATGGACGAGTAACATCAAAATATAGACAAGGCAGCCTATGACAACCTGCACCATCAAAGCAAGAAACAGTGCGGAACGACGCTCCATGGTAGTCAACCTTCGATGCGGAGATCGTACTCAGTGATGATTATGAAGATATGTATTATACAGACATTACATATAAATGATTTGAGAATGCGCATTCATATTTCTCATGTCTGCCTTCTGTAGACGTTCCGCTATCTTTTCCCTCTTCTTATGCGTTTCTTGTATAAATTGAACAGTAAGGGAAAATTTTCAGATACAAAAACTAGAGATGAGAGAAGAAGAGGCAGAGGAAGAAGAAGGAGAAGGGGAAACTTTCGGAGAGCCTGTTTTGCGAGCTGTAAACTCGGGAGTGAGGAGAGAAGGAACCATGCTGTGACCGGTGTGTGGAAACTATCCCCCTACTTAGAGCTTGTCTTTATTTGTCAAGTGGTAGTTATATATGCCATTGTCGCGGTCTCGCTGTTCAATCTGACCACCGAAAAGCCAGACGCAAAGGACGGAAAACTGTGGTTAGCCCTACTGAGCAGCTGTTTGGGTTACATGCTACCGAATCCAAACTTGGAGAGGAGACGGTGAAACAAGTAAAATGAGTTTTTATGTCACCCTACCCAGCAATGCTTCTATTGCGATTTTTAAGGATAAAAACCCCGGCCACTTTTTCGTTAAACTCCCTCAGACCATTGACATTTCGACGCAGTATGAGATCGCACTGGTGGAGATACAGTTTCCGCTTAATTTTTTCAATGTAATAGAGGGTGATGTCTGTATTCGTTACGAGCCTCTCGCTAACAACGAAATTCGCGGCGTTAGATCTCCCTTCACCGTAACCCAGGCACAGGGGTTATACAAGATACCCGAGGCTTTCATCGGCGCGTTGAATGCGTTGATCATAAAAGAGGAAGGGCCGAGGGCTGGTGTAAAAGTGGCAAAAAGGAGAATCCTTTACGCAAAGGAGGTGAATAAAGCCATCCTGAAACTCTACGAAAAAGGGGTCAGCGTTACCATAAGCGACACTTTGAAAAACATGTTAGCCTTCCCCACGACCTGTATAACAGACGCAGCTCCTGATATCTACAGCGTGGGCGCAATGGACTTGGAAAGTGTTGCGAAAAATGTCTACGTCTACTGAGATCTCGTTTCGCCCAGACCATCGGGGATGTGATGGTACCTCTCCTCAGGAGCGTGCCTGTTCTCAACAGAAATCACACCGCGGTGTTTCAGATCTACGACAAACCTCACTACGTCCCCTTGGGAAGATTTTCCTTCGACACCGTGGAAATCCTTTCAGCCAACGAACACGGAAAAACCATCCCATTCACCAGCGGGACGTCTGTGCTAACGGTACACTTTCGAGTGAAGAAGCATCTCGATCCGGTATAATGGTGACACATACGCCCCTTCATCACGATGTTGAGTTATACGAAGTCTTTTACTGCTGTCAGGCGGGTGATGGAATGCCCGTGTTTATAGGAGGTCAAAATCAGAGCGGTCGAGGAATCGGTTCTTTTTTGTGGAAATCGTGATGGCTATTTTACCCTGGTAAAAACAGTGGGCAAAGCCTTGCTCAGAGAAGGATTGGGGCCGGTCTGCAGGTCGAACAGGACGCATTAGCCGGGAGAAATGTCGGTGAATCTTTCAAAGAATGAGCTAAGGAGGCCGGTCAGCGGTTGATACACGGGGCCGTAGACCACCTGACTGGTAACAACCAATCAGCAAGTGGTTTACGACGATAAAGCAGAATGAAGGTACCACCACCCGGAGAACCCGTTACGAAGAGGATAAAACTGACAGCTAGACAGTTCCCCTTTCATTCGGCGCACAACAAGAAGACGAAGACGAGGATGTCGGGATCAAAAGATACTTTCGATGAAAAATGTCTCTCATTCACCCCAAGTCGTGTGAAAGTCTGACTCTGGTTTGGATTTATTTAACGTTCCACCCACACAGACATCTCTAGACTCTGGTCAATGTATTGAAATTCGTCCGATCGCGGCCTTATCGCATGGGACACCCATCGAGTTTTTCATTTCTGGAAACAGCGAGGAGTATCTAGATCTTTTCAACACGTTTTTGCTTCTGCTGTTCATGATCGCCCTCCCCAAGGGGATAGCGATCCATCAGATGCCGAGGTAGGACCAGTCAACAATTATCTTCAGTCTCTTTTCACATGTCGACGTATCTCTAAACGACACGTTGGTTACACCATCGAAGAATACCTATCCTTTTAGAGAAGTGTTCGAGGCTACGCTAAACTACGGGGAGGATCCGAAAACGGGATACTTGACGGCCACTCTGTTCTACAAAGACACAGCGGACCACCACGATGATATGAAAGATAATGAGGGATAAACACGGCGCGATTTGACTTCGGGTAGTAAAGAGGTTGAAATGATGGGTCGTTTGCACTCTGATGTCTTTGTGCAGGATCGTTACATGTTAAATAGAGTCGACGTAAAGATCAAACTCACGCCCTCTAAGGACGTGTTCAACAACATTGCTCATGATAGGTATGTTGGTTATAAGAGTGTGATCACCTACACCGCGCTCGTGGTCAGGAAAGCTAAGCTAAACCCCTCGATTTCTCTGACCCACGAAAAGGCTCTTTTAAGCGGGAATGCTCGGTACCCGATCAAGAGGGTTACCATCAAAACATTTTCCAACGTTAGCGGGATGTTCTCCTATAGTCAAGACAATTTATGTTTGTCTCAAACACCAACCCGTATAGTGTTAAGTCTGATTACAGCCAGCACCTATACTGGTGTTTATACCGCTAACAAGTTCAATTTTCAACACTTTGATTTGAACTGACGGTCGACGGGAGATGTATTTCAGGAAAGCCTTTAACTATGGACTTTGAACGAAATCAATACGCGAGAGCCTTTTTTTATTACAAATCTGGCTATGGGTCTGATTGGTAAAGACGCTGGGAATAATATTGATTATCGAGAGTTCAAGGACGGATTGTGTCTATATGGTTTTAACCTCTCCTCCTGCCTACTAGACGGATCCCACTTTGAGCAAGCCCAAAGCGGACTCTTGTCGATAGAGCTCAAGTTCGCCGCTTCCACAACTACTCCCCTATAGTTATCGTCTACGCCGAGCTGGACTCAGTACTCGAGGTGTCAAAGACACGCCTGGTGCTAACAGATTTTGCCGTTTGAGAGAAAGAAAATGACACGGGGAAGATTTACAACCTTTCGATGTCGGATATTTTCGTTCGACGTTGTTCCCTTGTTAGTGTCATTCCACGAAACCACTGCAGCCTATGTCATAAATATCGATCCTGCCTACAAACGTGGTGAGCATTGGGTGGACCTCTTTTGCAACGGTCTTGGAGAATGTGAGTATTTCGATTCTTTCGATTCTTCTTTGGTTTATCTCCAAGACACATAGATATTTTAAACTTTATCGAGCAGAATTCACACGTTCCATTCGTCTACAACCCACGGGTGTTCCAAGATTTGTTTAGCAACACGTGTGGTCTATATTATGTTTATTGTATAATTTTAAAGTGTCGCGGTGCCAAACTTAACAGAATTCTCATGCCTTTTTCGTCGAGACAACACATTAACGGCCGTATCATTTACCGTTTGCTCACCCCGTGGATATTTCGTCTTCGGGGGGCCCATGGATGCCTAAATTCATCAACCGAACAGTACTATATTTTCAAATATTTGTTCTCTGCTGTATTAATAAAATATTTATTGTGAAATTAAATCTAGAAAGTATTTGTTTTATTTGATTTGTTTTTAACATGAATGTGAACGAGAGAGAGAGAGAGAGAGAGAGAGAGAGAGAGAGATAGAGAGAGATAGAGAGAGAGTACATGCGGGTGGTGATGGTACATGATGATGATGAGACGAACAATCAAAAGGGAAAACACCCCTTTTCTCCATTTTTAGAATCATCACAACCAACACGTTATTTAAATTTCGACACCTGGTCACTCGATATCAGCACACAGATACCTTAAGGGATAATACTCAACCACACTTACACCCGAGATAACCACTGAATCAGGTACTCCTTTCCTCAAAATATAAACACACACAACATATTCACCCCTTCGCTTTCCCCAAGTTTTAGAACCCCGACACGCTGCAACATGAGATAACGCCGATCATGGGGCCGCCAGATAACGCCACCGGACGAGTCCAGAAGTCACGGCTCACCGGCCGGCCGGGGTTAGTCGAACATCCGGACCGATTAGAAAATGTGCAGAAACATCAGGAAAATGTGCAGACACATATTTAATATAAGCCTACACATATTGACTGAACTTTAGGTGGATGTAAACCGCTTTATATACTACTAATTTTGACTAAGAATGCAGACTCAGAAAACACATTTAACAATTAACGCACATATCGAATTAGAGGAAAAAAAAACAAGAAACATCACTGGCCTCTATGAACTTCACAAACTTAATTCTAACTTCAGAGTCTTAAAAAAAACAAAGTCTGGGGGTGGGGAAGAGGGGTGGAGGTGGTTTAGAGGTAACACGTCCACCTCTTGACAAGTAGGTCCCAGGTACGAATATCCCCAAAATTGGTGTCAACATTATCTTATAGGTCCTGGTTTCTTCCTTCCTTTGCTTTACCGAGTGAGAACTGATGGCTAACCCTCTGGGATAACGGTGAAAAAACATTATGTTTAGTGTTCTAGCTGCTCACGTTAATGAACTTGTGTCTGTTACAAATTTAAAAGAGTAGAGCAACCATTGCATCTCCCTTTAGGATTGACTCAACTGTTTAGAAATACAAATCTATCCACGCTGAACACAAATGTGTCCGACCGAAAGGCATAAATACCGTAGCTGGTCGTAAATTAACGCATACTTGTTTGTCACTGAAACATTAGTTAATTTTTTTTATTTTTGTCATGCCATGAAAAAAAACCCCACAAACTTGTTCTATTACACACTCAAACTGATAAGACGAAGTTGCATCTTACAATTTTTCTACAGACCAGCTTTTTAGTTACATTTCCATGTGTGGCCATTTTATTTTCCGACCGAAATATAATACGAGTCACAAAATCTGTGAAAATATGTGCCAGAGCTAAGGAAAGTATGTCGTTACAATGCAGACCATGTCACCCATAAATATTCATTTATAATTTAAAACATTAACATCATATTCTCTTTTTACCCAAATGGTATGACGTGAACCCTTGAATCTTCGTTTTTTTAAGCACTCTCTCTCTCTCTCTCTCTCTCTCTCTCTCTCTCTCTCTCTCTCTCTCTCTCTCTCTCTCTCTCTCTCTCTCGGGATCTACGACAGCTCAGTGGTTAGTGAACTGGACAAGAGGTCAGGTTCGATCCTGATCGACGGCTTCCGGGTTTACCCAGCCTTTAATGGATTTTTTTTCTGGGAAAGTAAAGCGGCACGGGCGTAATACTGACCACATTACCCCAAAATTCATGTACCGTAGGTGTGTAAAAATTATGGTCACTAACACCATATTCCCTATACGTCACATGCTGTGACGGAGTTCTTTACTTTTTTTTACCTCTCTCTCTCTCTCTCTCTCTCTTCTCGCTCTCTCTCTTCTCTCTCTCTCTCTCTTCTCTCTCTCTCTCTCTTCTCTCTCTCTCTCTCTCTCTCTCTCTCTCTCTGTCATGTGTAAAGAAAACCACGTGACGATTACAATTGTCATAAAATAGCATAACATCGGGTGTCACTCGTTAAAACAGTATAGCCCCAAATGTAGTTGGTATCGTGCTCCCTCTGGGCGTGATGAGAGCTTCTTAACACAGCGACCTACAGTTGTGAGCAATAACATGAACTGGAAGAGAAACATGAGGATACGCGAGAAGAGATACAGAAAAAGAGAATAGAGAAACGAGGAAAAGAAAGAGACGATGATGATGATAGTGATAATGATAAAGAAATAGAAAGAGAAAAATACGATGATGACGAAGAAGAAAAAAAGAAGAAAATAATTACATGGCAGAGCAGAAAAAAAAAACCAAAATGAATAGAAAGGTAAAGATAAAACTAAGAAGAAAAAAATATTTAAAAAACGATCATATTAAAGAGAATAGATAGAAGAAGGGCGCAATGAAAACACTTTAATTTCTGTCTGCGTTCAAGGCTGATGAATTATTCAATATGTCTCGAATTGTGGCATTTTTTTTCTTTCTACGATCGTGCTCATCCGAGAAATACAAAAACTAAAATATTTCTAGAATAGAACAATTGAAGATATTTCCACGCCTATGCACACAGGAAAGAAATTTTCCAGAAGGAATGATTTTCACAGTGGCGGGTTGTTGAAAGCGACAAACTGTAAACTTTAAACTATGCATTATTTTTTAAGTGCAAGTGGAGAATTGCACCCAGTGCTATAGAACTGGTTGGATCAAAGCAAAGAAATGCACATACATGCATAAAATGTGAAGCTGAAGTAAAGCAGAAAGGTAAGGAGATTTGTAAGGTTAAAATGAAAACAATATCTAGAAAAAAATCGGTATGGTTAAAGCTTTACGTAATAAGTGAACGATACAAATTAGAACAACGTTTCGGCAAAATATGCCTTCAGCAGGATCAAACAAACAACACACACACACACACTCACACACAGTCACACAGATGAGTATTGATTTTTTGATGAGAATTTTTTTAAAGTTCGAAATGATTAATTTTTATTATTTAATTATTTTTTATTTTTATTTTCCATGTATATCCTTGTTCAGGAAAACTATTTAGCGCTTCTGTGATTACATGATGTGTAGCGACGCGTTGACAATAGTTTTAGATATCATTGGGGTTCCCCTTTATCATGGATCAAATCAACTCTAGAACTCTCCAATTACCCTTTTAACAGGGATATATATATATATATATATATTTATATATATATAATGGGAGCCGTGATAGCTCAGTGGTTAGTGAACTGGACTACAAAGGATAAGAGCTCGGGTTCGATTCTGAGCGACGACTTCCGGGTTCACCAAGCCTAAAATGGGTACCGGAATTTTACTGGGAAAGTAAAGCGGCACGGGCGTGTACCGACCACATTACCCCAAAAATCATGTGCTGAAGGTCTGTAAAATGTATGGTCACTAACACTATATTCCCTATACGCCACTTGGCGTGACGGGGGCTCTTTACTCTACATACTATATATATATATATATATATATATATATATATATATATATATATATATATATATATATATATATATACAGAGAGAGAGAGAGAGAGAGAGAGAATATTTATATTTGTAGAGGTTGGTGGGGAATAGATATTCCTGAAATTATACCACAGTTAAAATGCAAATTTGTGCAGGATAAGTACAAGCAGAACATTCATCTTAATAGAATGCATTGTCCCATGACATATTTTTATTGTTCATGTTAACAATTGAAGCACATCTGTTTGTGAGTCTCTGTGAGCAGTGTTGACGAAATCACCCGTTTTCTTGTGTCTGTGTGAGTCATCCTGTATTGACGAAATCACCCGTTTTCTTTTGTCTGTGTGAGTCATCTTGTGGTGATGAAATCACCCGTTTTCTTGTGTCTGTGTAAGTCATCCTATGTTGACGAAATCACCCGTGTTCTTTTGTCTGTGTAAGTCACCTTGTGTTAACGAAATCACCCATTTTCTTTTGTCAGTGTAAGTCATCCTGTGGTGACGAAATCACCCGTTTTCTTTAATCTGTGTAAGTCATCCTGTGGTGACGAAATCGCCCGTTTTCTTTTGTCTGTGTAAGTCATCATGTGGTGATGAAATCACCCGTTTTCTTTTGTCTGTGTAAGTCATCCTGTGGTGACGAAATCGCCCGTTTTCTTTTGTCTGTGTAAGTCATCCTGTGGTGACGAAATCACCCATTTTCTTTAATCAGTTTAAGTCATCCTGTGTGACGAAATCACCCGTTTTCTTTAATCTGTGTAAGTCATCCTGTGGTGACGAAATCGCCCGTTTTCTTTTGTCTGTGTAAGTCACCCTGTGTTAACGAAATCACCCGTTTTATTTTGTCTGTGTAAGTCATCCTGTGGTGACGAAATCGCCCGTTTTCTTTTGTCTGTGTAAGTCATCATGTGGTGACGAAATCACCCGTTTTCTTTTGTCTGTGTAAGTCATCCTGTGGTGACGAAATCGTCAGTTTTCTTTTGTCTGTGTAAGTCATCCTGTGGTGACGAAATCACCCATTTTCTTTAATCAGTTTAAGTCATCCTGTGTGACGAAATCACCCGTTTTCTTTAATATGTGTAAGTCATCCTGTGGTGACGAAATCACTTGTTTTCTTTAACTGTGTAAGTCATTCTGTGGTGACGATATCACCCGTTTTCTTTAATCCTTGTAAGTCATCCTGTGCAGCTACTAGTGGACAATAGTATTAGATACCACTTGGATTTCCCTCTTGACAATGCACTGTGTAAGTTCTCAGTATTCTTCATTGGCCTAGCCTGACCATTTGGCAAGAAGTCAATGTTCCTTTGTGACCACAATATTTGGCCTCCAGCTATTTTCTTTTCTCTCGATCACACAATTTACTCAAAGCTTTTTAGACAGTCCGCTCAGAAATTTTAAGGTTTTAGAAATGTTAGAACACGTTTGATTTCCTTCATTCCATCGCTGTGAAAATAACAAACGCATTTGCTTTGTATCCATTTTCTACCAGCATTAGAAAGTGTCGTCTGCCCTATTATCAAGGATTTTTTTTTAAAACTCTCAATAGTATTTGCCGATTTTAGTGGATTACTAATTTGTGTAACACAGGCACGCTTAACTAGATGTTCTCTTATTTAGCTCAGGCAGTAAGACTACATTTTTGTTTGGTCTGAAAAATACAGTATCTCCCAAAGATTATAAAAGAATAGCTCTTTTCTTTCCTCATTTTCAAACGTAAACAATTTATCAGGATTAATAATAAATGGAGCAAGGTAAACTAAGTTTACAAATAAATAAATGACCTAATATAACATTGTAAACAACATTATCATTTATATAACTAATTCTTGCGTTGAAATCATAGCGTAAAATAGTGGTTCTTGGTGCGTTAATCAAGCGTAAGCTGTTTACAGTGTTTTATGTAAATGATTGCACTAAATAACCTTCGGGCTGTTACCAATTTTATTTGATCAATTCACTTCTTAATAAAAATGTTAGTTGTAACTAGTTCGCAAAATCTATTACGAGAAGAAAGAACAAACTTTCATTAGTTTAAAAAAGAAGTGGAAAGTTTAAATAATAATTATGGTTCAAAAGTAAATAACTAGATATAATTGGACAATAAATATATAGGTTTGATCAGAGTCTATGATAGTAGGGGGTTAAGGCAAGAAATGCAAATGAATGCATATCATGAATGTATCACACTCGTACACATAGTTCCCTTTCGGTTACTCCTTCCCTTTTGCATAGCCTTCTCTACTGCTATGTTTGGGCTCTTTAATCTATCTACTATGCCATGCCATTCATAGCTCACCTCCACTAGTCCCCATTGAGACACTTCGGTGTTCTCCTACACCTCTTTTTTTCTGTGCTACTTACCCCTCATATGTTTTTATTGTACCACACTTTCAGCCTTTTGAGTACCTGTTATTCTACGTGTTATTCTATGTATATATATATATATATATATATACATGTTTGTATGTGTGTGCAGGTATGTATGCATATATATGTATATGTATGCATATGTATAAGTAGGTGCATGTCTGTTTGTACGTGTATATATGTATACACGCATCTGTGTGTGTGTGTATACATGTATTTACGGGCCCTTAGATACTTTTAGACATTGTCAGTGTCTTTGCAGTCGAGGTTACCTAGACATCGTTCCCCCCGCTCGTATATTTTTAGAACCTTCACCTGACCAGAGGGTATAATTACAGCTAGACCCGTTTGACTCGCCCTTTTCCCGTTCTAACCACGGTCCACGACACATGGAGTCATTTTTCTATTCTTTAACCAATTTCGATTATTTTGTTTTGGATCATGTGGTACAATAAAAACATATGAGGGGTAAGTAGCACAGAGAAAAGAGGTGTATGAGAACACCGAAGTGTCTCAATGAGGACTAGTGGAGGTGAGCTATGAATGGCATGGCATAGTAGATAGATTAAAGAGCCCAAACATGGCAGTAGAGAAGGTTATGCAAAAGGGAAGGAGTAACCGAAAGGGAACTATGTGTACGAGTGTGATACATTCATGCCTCGTGGGGTCAGCGAGCCATACTGGACTATGAGGCGGTTCTCCAAAGTAAATCGACTGTGGTCGCCAGAGTGACAAAGCACAATACCAGTGATACGGATGTCGTCTTTGCCCTTGTGATCTGGGGAGTTGAAATGGGAAGACACTGGAGTGTCAGTATTCTGTTGAACATCTCGTAGATGTTCACAAAATCTTTTCCGCTAATCGTCTCCAGGCTCCCCAATGTACGTCATGTGGCATCGTTGGCATATGATGGCATAAATGATGTTACGGGACACACATGTGAAGCCATGCTTGATCTCGAACCGTCCATTTACCGAGTCAGTAGGGAGCACATAGGCACAGGTGATACAGTTCCGACTACAAGGGACCGTACTGAAGTGTTGATGGTCGGAGCGAGGGAGATCGACCCTAACCAGAGTATCTCCCAAATTCTTGTCGCGCTTGAAGGCGATCATCGGGTGATCACTAAAAAGTAGACGGGTAGTGGGATCAGAGAGGAGAATGGAACGCTAGCGGTTGAGTATCTTCACAGCAGCTACATTGTGAGGGTGATAGGTGAGGGTGAGTATGGTTCTCTCAGAGTCACACAATATTCCTTACACACCACTTGGCGTGACGGGGCTCTTTAATTTTCAATATCACTTATATGTGATTCATCTATGATTTGTGTCTCTTGTTATCATCAAAACTGTACATTTTCTTCTTTGTTTTATGCTTTCCTTGAAGCTCACACGATGCTCACACTGTGTATTGTACAAGACAGTCTCCGCAACCGTCATCAGCACTCATTTTTTAGTAACTGCTTCCACTGCCTTCTCTTTTTTTAACCTTACCACTAGATAGCTGCTGTTTGTAGTTTGTTTCTCTTTCCTGACGAGTCTTCCCTGTCCGAGTCTGCTTCGAGTCTACCTTCTCTTAGATTAACATGCTCCCCTATATAGAGTCAACAGCTTACTAAAAGTAATATTGGAAGGGAAAATACAAGGTAAAATAGGCAGAGGCAGGCCAAGACTAATATGGACTAGTAACATCAAAAGATGGACCAGTCAGTCTGTGACAATCTGCACTATCAAAGCAAGAGACAGAGTGGAATGACGCTCCATGGTAGCAAATCTACGATGCGGAGACGGCACCCAATGATGATGATTGAGTAAAGTAAATAAAGGTTCCTTCCGTGTCTTAAGGTGTATGGGCAATATGTTAGTGACAATTTTTTTTTTCTTTCACGAACGGCACATTTCATAGGTGATATGGCAGGTATCACGCCAGGCCGCCCGACTGGTCTATAAAAAAATGTCCTGCATCGAAAGCAGTAAAAACAACTGATTTTCTCTGTGTTTCTTTATCTCTCCTTCTTTCTCTCTTTCTCTCTCTTCCTCTCTCTTTCTCTCTCTTTTGTCTCTCTCTCTCTCTCTCTTTCGTTCTCTCTCTTTTCTTCTCTTTCTCTCTCTTTCTGTTTCTCTTTCCCTTTCTTTCTTACTCTCTCTCTGTCTGTCTGTCTCTCTCCCTCTCTCTCTCTATCATCCCGTCTTAGGAGAAGAGGTGAGATACTGGGTTGAACATTTAAACTATGATTTAAATTTGGATGGATTTCTAGTCTTTGTCTGAAATATACAACAAAACAAACTATAAAATAATTTGTGCTACGAATTGACTTTTCGGATTTGCGATACATAACTTCATGAAATCACAAGGACACTCTTCTATTCATTTTTTTTTTCTTTTGTAAAGAATATAAGACTAATATCGTGTCATAGATGCATGAAGAATATTGTATAAATGACATTGTTTTATGAAGCATGACTTAGAGTGTTATAGTCAGTACAGCATCAAGTCATACCAGTGACCGAAACAAAAGCACCGGTCTCTACCTTCAGAGTCTATATAACGTATGAAGCTGCTGTTAGTTAATAAAAAGAGAGTGTTTCGATACGGATTGTGAACCTATAAAGACCTGTAGCGAGATTGACAAATATGACAAACGGTCAGACCTGTAACGAGATTGACAAATATGACAAACGGTCAATCATTATGGCAAAAAAAAAGTAAAGAGCCTCCGTTACGCCAAGTGTTGTATTGGGAATATGGTGTTAGTGACCATAAATTTTACAGACCTTCAGCACATGATTTTTGGGGTAATTTGGTCGGTATTACACCAGTGCCGCTTTACTTTCTCCGAAAAAAATCTGGTACACATTTAAGACTGGGTGAACCCGGAAGCCGTCGGTTGGGATCGAACCCAACCCCTAGTCCTTTGTAGTCCAGTTCACTAACCACTGAGCTATCGCGGCTCCCTAATTAATAAAGGTAATGAAGGCAAGAGGTGTCAAGTTATTGTTTGCTTATTTTATTGTTTTTGTCATAACTATCATAGGTGGGGGCTACACAAGATAACGATATCGAAGCAAGAGAACGCGTTTTAAGTGTCTGGATTCACACCAACAGGGTCTTTTGTGAGAGTAGAGCGAAAATGTAGCTCTAAATTTGCTAAGGGTGCACCACATAGAAAATGCACTGCGCTTTGAGTGAAGCAAATGGAAGCATGTGATTGTTTAAGACCTGGGAAAAGTCCGAACCGTCCACAGACTTCGGAAAAGACCGTAAACAGGAAATGAATCGATAATTATGAAAAGCTTCGAATTCTGTCGGGTCAGCAACGAGAGTCACACTCAGCATTTGTTTTCAGAGTTAAAACTTGGACAGTTGATGTGTCTAACCATGTTAAAACACTTGTTCGTTCAGTTGTTAATATATCAGCTTTACTCTTGTACCATCCTTTGTAAATTACCCGTATACTACGACTTTGTCACGGCTACTTCTCTCCATGAACTGGAGTTAGGACAATTGGTTATTGGTTATGGAAGGCCTCGGTATCATTGCAAACGAATTAAAATCCATAATTGCTCAACCGCCCGTGCCAGTGGAATCATCCGAATTACTAACACATCTCTCAAACAAAAAAAGGTAACTGTAGTCCCCATCGTAGCAGTCTCAGCACACGCCAAAAGACATAAGGGACAGAAAGTGAACACAGCCAACTGTTCCCTGTCATACGATATCATCATTCATCGTAAACAAGCGGGTTATCGAAACAGGATCAAAACGGATGAGACACACAGCTCGCGGTGTGCACAGAGCACTTAACTCAGTAGCTCCTGCAACAAGCCGGACTTGGAATATGAGGAAACTGCAAGAAGGAACACTTCTCAGACATAGCCTTCAATGGTTCCTGTCGCCTATTCACCATATACCATGGAAGTTCGCATCCTCCCGAAAATGATGATCGCCGTAGCACTTGATGATGTTAGGTCATCGTTGATGACTTCAATTCCAAACATATAGACACACAGTGGTGGTAAGTTATCATTTCCAATCCAACAGAAGCCACCTGACCTGTAGTTAGTAAAACCACAGAGAGAATATGATTTTGTGACCTTCACTGATTCACTCTTGGATGTGAATGTATAGTTTACACAAGAGGAGAAGTTTTCAACTACAGTGATCCCATTTAAGGCAGTTCTGGGATAGCAAGGCAAGTCTCCTTTATAGCAGCAAAACTTGATGTTCTCTGCTCCCTTTTTGTAGCTGCTGCCACACGATTCTGATGTCTCATTAACTTGAACATCATTCAAGAACAATGTCAGATTAACATTCCATTGATCTGGCTCTGCTGATGAAGTGCTTGGTGCAACAGTTGTATCAATCATACAGGAGGCTCCTGATTTGTGGTCATTAATATCACAGACGGCATATGATATTGTTATATTTAGTATTTCTTTCTGGGGTGTAAATATGTGGCACACACATGGAGAGTGGTTTATATATATGGCCCTTTTCGTCTTGTCAGACGGTCTAGTGGAGGCTATTGCGTATTTTTTTTCCTCCACTACCTTGTGGACTCTAATCCTGGCGAGGACACCTGGGTTTTACTAATTCCCTAAAAATTAGTAGGAGCCGCGATAGCTCAGTGGTTAGTGAACTGGACTACTACGGACAAGGGGTAGGGTTCGATCCCAACCGACGGCTCCGGGTTCACCCAGCCTTAAATGGGTACCGGATTTTTTCTGGGAAAGTAAAAAGCAGCACGGGCGTAATACCGACCACATTACCCCAAAAATCATGTGCTGAAGGTCTGTAAAATATAGGGTCACTAACACCATATTTCCCTATACGCCACTTGGCGTGACGGGGGGTACTTTACTTACTTACCTTGTGGACTAGTTTCTAGTTAGAATCGAAGGTTATGGGAGTACACCCAGAGTAAAAATCCGGAGGGAGGGACCCTAAGGCAGTGGACGGCGTTAATCGTCTTTCTGGCATCCCCTGCACCTTCTTTCAATTCCGAACGTATGGACTTTGTCCCTCCTTCGGAAATCCTTGAAACGAAGTCGAGAGGGGGATAGTGCGACTGGGTAAAGCACTATCTCCATATCCTGTGCCCAGGCAGAGTAGGTAAAGTGAAATGAGGAAGAAAGAGTGGTTTGTGGTCACAGTAATCCCATTAAAGGCAATTCTAGGGTAGCATGGCATAGCTGTTTCAGAACAGCACAATCCTATGATGTTTTCTGTGTTCGCTATAAAGCTGCTGCTGCTACACAATCCTGACCAATTATAGGTGTGGACATTATTCACTTGCAATGACAAAACTGCTTTGTTTACATCATAAACCTCTGGAAGCGAATCATTTATGGGACTAATAGTACAATTTATTCTTCCATCGGGGATATCTTCCTTGAGTCCCCCCCCCCTTCAAAAAAAAAGGTCTTTGGTTAAAAAGCACATATGCTTTTGAGTTAAACACAAAATGAGCCCACTTTATAGATTCAAAATGATCCTTGCCAATGCCATCCGTTTGCACAATTTCGGTCCTTAGCTACCAAGGTCGCAAACGAAGCCATCAAAATAAAGACTTTATCTACAGCGAAGGTTAACCAACTGTGAACAAACATTTATGTTCAAACCCTTGAATACATTTTCAAAAATCTGCCAACTCGCTGCAATAACAGATATCGTGGTGTTCAAAGTAAACATTGCTTAGTCCATGGCTCGAATATAAATAAGCTGCCATTTTGGTGCGTCTCGTGACGTCATCCTAATCATTTGTCCTAGTTAGGACAAATTACCCAGAACGGAACTTCCGGTATATGGTGGATAGGCGGCGGGAACAATTGAAAGCTATGCATGAAAAGTGTTCCTTGTTGCAGTTTCCTCATATTCCAAGTTCGGCTTGTTGCAGGAGATACTGAGTTAAGTGCTCCGTGCACACCGTGAGCTGTGTATTTCATCCGTTTTGATCATGTTTCGATATTCCAATTGTTTACGATGAATGATGATATCGTATAACAGGGAACAGTTGGTTGTGTTCACTTTCTGCACGGTTTCGCCGTATGTCTTTTGGCGTGTGCTGAGACTGCTACGATGGGGACTACAGTTACCTTTCTTTGTTTGGTAGATGAGATTTGGATGATTCCACTGGCACGGGCGGTTGAGCAATTATGGATTTTAATTCGTTTGCATTTCATGATCAAAGGGACAAGAAACCAGTTATAAAATGTACATCAGGCTATAAAATCGTAAAATCTGAGGTGGAAAAAGCTATAAAAACAATGAAAAGAGGAAAAGCAGCAGGACCTGAAAGCATACAGATAGAGATGATACAGGCACTTGAAGATTTTGGCATTGAAGTGATTACAGACATATGCAACGACATATACCACACAGGATACATACCAAATGAACTAAAAACATCAACTTTCATTGCATTGCCTAAAAAGAATGGTGCAGTTGAATGCAGTGACTTTAGAACAATAAGCCTAATGAGCCATGTTACAAAAATCTTGCTAAAAGTTATACAAGGAAGGATTCAGAATAAAATCAATACTGAATTAGATGAGCAGCAATTTGGATTTAGGAAAAATAGCGGGACAAAAGAAGCCATATTCTGCATGAGAACATTAATCGAAAAATACACAGAAGTAAACAAACCAATATATGCCTGCTTCATAGACTACACCAAAGCTTTTGATAGAGTACACCACAAACAACTTATAGAATGCCTAAAAGAGATACATCTAGATGACATGGATATACGACTAATATGCAATCTATACTGGGAGCAAACAGCAATAATAAAATATAACAAAGAATTCTCTACACCCATTGATATGAAAAGAGGAGTAAGACAAGGATGCATCCTATCACCAAGCTTGTTCAATCTATACACTGAGCAAATCTTTAAAAACATCATAGAGATGCCAGGCCTACAAATTAATGGAAAGATAATCAATAACCTAAGATATGCTGACGATACCGTACTACTAGCAGAAAATCCTAAAGACCTACAACAATTACTTAATGAAATAAACACGACAAGCAAAAAATATGGACTAGATATGAATATCAAAAAGACTAAAACTATGATCATAAACAAAGAAAATACTCAAAACCCACAAGTGAATATCAAAATTGAAGGAATAGACCTTGAGACAGTTCAGAACTATAACTACCTTGGACATACTATAACCAGTGATGGAAAATGTACAACTGAAATAAACAAAAGAATAGGAATGGCAAAAAGTAATTTTAATGTCATGAAAGATATACTAACATCAAAACAAATAACACCAGAGCTAAAACTAAGAATAGCAAAATGTTACATCTTCTCAATATTCCTATATGGTGCTGAAACATGGACATTAGACAAGAAAACAGAACAGAGAATTGAAGCCTTTGAAATGTGGATATATAGAAGAATAGGTAGAATTGGATGGAAGGAAAAGAAAACAAACGACAAAGTCTTAAAACAACTAAAAATGAAAAGAGAACTTCTGAACACAATTAGAACAAGACAAATGCGATTCTTAGGCCATGTTAAAAGACACAACAGCCTACTGAAAGTGATCCTGGAGGGGAAAATACAAGGTAAAAGAGGCAGAGGCAGACCAAGATTAACATGGACGAGTAACATCAAAAGATGGACAAACCAACCGATGACAACCTGCACCATCAAAGCAAGAGATAGAGCAAAATGGCGCTCCATGGTAGCCAACCTTCGTTGCGGAGACGGCACTCAATGATGATGATGATGAATTCGTTTGCATTGATACCGGGGCCTTCCATTTAAACAAGCAAACAAATTACCCAGAACATGTATAAAAAAGGAAGGTTTAAATCTATTAAGGTAAGTCGAGTCTTGTCAAACTTTATTTATCATATTTTCTTTGTTTAAGAACACCCACGAAATGAGCCAATTAAATATGTATGCAAACTCAAAGAAGTGTTGCATTAGCGTTGAGGTCAAATTGCTCGGCTCATAATCACATAGTACAAAGTACGAAGGGCATTGTGGGGCGGATAAAACAACGTTCCCTAAGTCAAGGTAGGAGTAATCGAGAGCGTGGCCCTACCAAAGACGGACAATTAAAGAGAGTAGATTCTATCTTTCTGTTTAACCCTTTGTCTCTACCAAAGACGGACAATTAAAAAGAGAAGATTCTATCTTTCTGATCAACCCTTTGTCTCTACCAAAGACGGACAATTAAAAAGAGAAGATTCTATCTTTCTGATCAACCCTTTGAACTTTTAACAAATAAAAAAGTAAGGTGCTTGCCCTTGTAAGGGGGCAATAAAAAAATAATTAAAATGTAAAATTTCACATTTGTACCATCATAGCATCAAACAAGTAGCTGCAGCTTTAATGAAATGACACGGCTAATCGGTTGGAAAAGTGGGAGAAGGTGAGGGAATAGTATCTGTTCAGCAATCCTTTTGATTTCACACTTTGAAATGAGAGTTTCCTGTGTTAAGAGGAAAGAGACCAAGATGTTAATGAAGCATGTCTGAATAAAGTGACAAATATAACGACCTTGTAGCTTCTCTAATCATCAAATTTGCAGATTTACTATATGAGCCCAGTTAATGCATTTTAATGTAAATTTTATTTGTCATTTCAGCAAAAATTGCACCTTGCCAGACCAGATGAGGTCATACCAGCAGACCAGACAAAATCAGACCAGACAAGATCGGACCGCACAATGAGATCATTAACCATCCCAGCCTCTCATTTATTGTATATCAGTTCTCGCTTTTAATCTCCTCTAAATCGCCATGTTGAACTATCCTAAACTTGTTTTTCCTTTATGGCGTTACACGTTCTTATTTATCTATTCCGTTCACGCGATGCCCTCCATGTACACTCGCTGACTAATGCTGAACTCAAGTGGTAAACATTCCACATCATTTACGGTAAAGCTTCTATTATACAACTTTTACTATTTTTCCTATTCTCGTAGATGCTTCAGTGACAATCAAAAATGCATGGAATTAGAACAAGCATTACACTGTGCCAAACATCGCAACTGTCTAAGTCATGGTTCTAGCCCCCTTTTGTTATAAATGGATAAAATGACGAAACATCGTACAGCACGATAGTTACAAGAACAGAAAACCCCACCACGGCAATACTTGTGCAACAAAGTAACAGACATATAGAGGATCCACCACTCTTGATGCCTTCAATGGATACCAGTAGAAAGAAAACTTGACAATGAAATCTGTCAGTCCTTCGTGGTGAGAGTTCCTTACACACAGTTGAAGGAGGTCATCTTTGACAATGCGTGTCTTCATTCTAGAGCTGGATTCTGACTGTAGAGTTATGTATAATTCAACTCGACTTCAAATTTCAATGCATTCTTTTTTTCCTGAGCTGTTTACAATTTAGGCTCTTGTCATTTTTTAATTTATCAAGAAACGCACTCATATGTGATTGAACAAAGATATTGTTTTCTTTAATTTGAATGATTCTATATATGAAGAGTTTAATGACATAACTGAATTAAATCTCTGCTCGGTTATTTCATTAGTTTTTTTTTTATAGCAATATCTAAGAGTACATTTGATGCATGTCTCTCCGTCTGTCTGGTCCATTAAATTGTTTGAGAGCTTCTCAGACGTGGACGTGATGAGTCGTTTATGATCTTCTCATTCCTTCTCTGCTGTGGATCAGTTTCTAAGTTGTTTGGAGTGGTTTCCTGATCAGTTTTAAGTCCATTTTCTTTCTATGTTTGTACTTTACCTTCTTCATTTCATTGTCATATTTAAAATGGCATTGGTCAGGCCGTTTAATCTTATGATATGCCTGCACTAGAATTATTAACTTGTATTTTTGCTGTATCGATGTCAGTAGCGCTTCTTGTAATCCCGTGCTATTTGTGTTGTTTTCACGACATTTTTGGTGTTTGATGTCTTTCGTTATCACTTTATTTTTAAGGCTTGTATTTTTCTTTCCATTTCTGTACTTAGAGTCCCATTTTTTTCTAGAAAACACGAACACTGATATTAATATATGATTTATAAATTGATTTTCTTCATCGTTTTTCTTAATTAAAACATTTCATCTGATTTGTTACAGATAAGCGCAAAGGTGTCATTTTTTTACATATCCATCTTCGACAGGGCACATTATGATAATGAGGTTGAAAAAAAGTGGGATTACAAATATTATTACCATAATGAATCGACAAAAGTGGCATGCTTTATAATTGAGATGTTGAACCGGGACAAAGTAAAATTACAAACATTTTTAAAAGGAAATTAACCTGAACATAATAACATAAACAAAACAACATAGACAAAGTCGCAGTATTGTAGTGAGGCAATGCAATTTATTCATTGATGTTCTTCTTTTCAACATTTTCTAACTCTCCCATGCACTAGTTTGTCTGTCGCAGGAAAAAAAACCCACTAAAATCGGCTACTGGAATTTCCAAATAATGCACCAGCCAACAATGTTAAAAAAAAAAAAAAGTAAAGAGCCCCGTCACGCCAAGTGGCGTATAGGGAATATGGTGTTAGAAACCATAAATTTTACAGACCTCCGGCACATGATTTTCGGGCTAATTTGGTCGGTATTACGCCCGTGCCGCTTTAATTTCTAGAAAAAAATCCGGTACTCATTTAAGGCTGGCTGAACTCAGAAGCAGTCGGCTGGGATCGAACCCTAACCCTTGTCCTTTGTAGTCCAGTTTACTAACCACCGAGCTATCGCGGCTCCCGAGCCAGCATGTAGTGCACCATAAATGAGTCTAGATTTCTAGCCTTGGCAGGGTGGCGGTATGAGCAATGATAATTGGTTTGACCTAAGTAAAGAGATACTACAAGCACTGTCTAAATGTAGAGCTTATAAAACAAGTATTCGATGGGAACAAGAGAAACAGTAGATCTAGAAGACGATAAGCCATCACAAAAGTGGATGTCAAGATTATCTATACATGAAACAAACTACATAGCCCTCCATTTTTTTCCACGAAGCTAATCGACAAAATACGAGCAGGAGAGTAAAGTAAGTACTTTTGAGATTTCACTTACTAAAACTGACACTTCTTACTTGTTTATTTATTTATTTTTTTATTCAGGTCCAACTGTGAGCTGCCCAATGATGAACTCATCCACCTCAATAATGGATGACAGACAATGATCCATTAGGACGTTTCGAGAGCTTTACATTTCAGACCGAAGCAGGAGAATGGCGTCTGGGAGTCATGGCCACGGCTGTCCACTCTTTCCGTTAGAATGCCAAGCGTCGTAAGCGCCGAAAATAATTGCTTGACAGGGTGCCGTTTCTGGTGATCAGATTTTCTTCTGTTGCAAAGTTTTATGAAGATCTTATCGCTGACGGTTTTTTCCCATTTTATTTAGTTCCAGAATATTCCGACTCATCTGCCGTGAGGGCCAACAAATTATTTGCGGGTTTCATTAAATTACTGCTTGAGAGTTGTTGGTATTTACCTGCATTTAGAAATGATAAATTATTGCTTGAGAGTTGTTGGTATTTACCTGCATTTAGAAATGAGAAATTATTGCTCGAGAGTTGTTGGTATTTACCTGCATTTAAAAATGAGATATTATTGCTTGAGAGTTGTTGGTATTTACCTGCATTTAGAAATGAGAAATTATTTCTTGAGAGTTGTTGGTATTTACCTGCATTTAGAAATGAGAAATTATTGCTTGAGAGTTGTTGGTATTTACCTGCATTTAGAAATGAGAAATTATTGCTCGAGAGTTGTTGGTATTTACCTGCATTTAAAAATGAGAAATTATTGCTTGAGAGTTGTTGGTATTTACCTGCATTTAGAAATGAGAAATTATTGCTTGAGAGTTGTTGGTATTTACCTGCATTTAGAAATGAGAAATTATTGCTCGAGAGTTGTTGGTATTTACCTGCATTTAAAAATGAGATATTATTGCTTTAGAGTTGTTTGTATTTACCTGCATTTAGAAACGATAAATTATTGCTTGAGAGTTGTTGGTATTTACCTGCATTTAGAAATGAGAAATTACTGCTTGAGAGTTGTTGGTATTTACCTGCATTTAGAAATGAGAAATTACTGCTTGAGAGTTGTTGGTATTTACCTGCATTTAGAAATGAGAAAGTATTGCTTGAGAGTTGTTGGTATTTACCTGCATTAAAAATGAGAAATTATTGCTTGAGAGTTGTTGGTATTTACCTGCATTTAGAAATGAGAAATTATTGCTTGAG
Organism: Megaustenia siamemsis; assembly: GCA_032433765.1. NCBI lineage: Eukaryota > Metazoa > Mollusca > Gastropoda > Stylommatophora > Ariophantidae > Megaustenia > Megaustenia siamemsis. The sequence continues at coordinate 59,215,614 of JAVIAB010000050.1, read as the reverse complement.
AGTTGTTGGTATTTACCTGCATTTAGAAATGAGAAATTATTGCTCGAGAGTTGTTGGTATTTACCTGCATTTAAAAATGAGATATTATTGCTTTAGAGTTGTTTGTATTTACCTGCATTTAGAAATGAGAAATTATTGCTTGAGAGTTGTTGGTATTTACCTGCATTTAGAAATGAGAAATTACTGCTTGAGAGTTGTTGGTATTTACCTGCATTTAGAAATGAGAAATTATTGCTTGAGAGTTGTTGGTATTTACCTGCATTTAGAAATGAGAAATTATTGCTTGAGAGTTGTTGGTATTTACCTGCATTTAGAAATGAGAAATTATTGCTCGAGAGTTGTTGGTATTTACCTGCATTTAAAAATGAGAAATTATTGCTTGAGAGTTGTTGGTATTTACCTGCATTTAGAAATGAGATATTATTGCTTGAGAGTTGTTGGTATTTACCTGCATTTAGAAATGAATTATTATTGCTCGAAAGTTGTTGGTATTTACCTGCATTTAAAAATGAGATATTATTGCTTTAAAGTTGTTTGTATTTACCTGCATTTAGAAATGAGAAATTATTGCTTGAGAGTTGTTGGTACTTACCTCATTAAAAAATGTATATTTCCAATAATTTTGTTTGTAGACACTGCTTCAACCACTATGTTGTATTTCTTCTCACAAGACACAACGCGTGTATGGCAATCATTTTAGAACAATTGAAGCTTTGAATATGAGTTAATATATCTAAATAAATCCAAAATACGTAAGGTCACCTTTGTCTATGTCCCTGGACATGCGGGAGTACGTGGAAATGAAAGAGCGGACAGGTTGGCTAGCTGTGCTGTCGTTGAGGACGGGCAACCACTGGATCGGGCGGACATCATCAATGCCCTCCGAGATGTGGGAAGAGCACAGGACTTCGACAAACACAGATCCATGTAACTTCTTCGGATGATGGAAATGAGAGTTAAGATGGGCACAGCCAGAAATGAGAAACTTAGTGGCCGTGTAAGAAGACTTATCAACCAACATAGAACTGGAGTCGGCAGTCGCTGGACACTGCGGGAATTGCTGAGGAAGGGATCTGAGCATCTATGGACATGTTCGGAGTGCAATGATGATGACCGCAAATAATTCAAATACTCAATAACTCAATAATATATCTAATTGTAATATTTAAGATTTGTATCAGGTTTGAACCACAGATTAGCATGAGATGTTTGTTAATGGTTTTTAATGCGCAGGATTTGTGTGCTATCAGTATCATCACCATCTTCATCAAGTACCATGCCTGCTGGCGTAGTTGAACATGTCTCTCCACAATTTTTGATCACGACAGTTATTTATCATTTCTATTGTTGACCTTCTGCCAAATCCATTGTCTTAACGTGTCTTAGTATCTTTTCTCTTTGCTTTCCTCTATCTCTTCCACATTCAACTTTCTCAGTTGTCACAATATATTTCAGCTGTCCCCTTCTCATCACATGGCCAAAAAATGATAATTTTTTCTTCCTAATATTGGAAATTAGCTCTCCTTTTGCTTTGGCCTCTTTCAGAAAGTTTTCATTACTCTTCTTATCTGCCCAATGGTATTCTCAACATTCTTCTGTAAAAACCACATTTTTACAGCCTTCAGTGATTTTCTTGTCTGTTGCCACATTGTCCATGATTCACATCCATATTCTAAAACTGGCTCTACATAACATTTAATAACTCTTTTTTTTGGTTTCTATTGCAAAAATGGATTGCACAGTACCTTCCTAATTTTTTTTAAAGATACATTTGCCTGAGATAATCTGCATCTCACCTCTGTTGTACATTACTATCTGAAGTTAACATTGTTCCCAGATGTTTAAATTCATCTTTTCGTTTTAATATTGTTCCATTTGTCTTTATTGTGCAATGCGGTGATGTCTTTTTTCTATTTTTGCTACCGTTACTTATGTCCTTTTGCTATTGAGGCTGAGTCCTTTATTTTTGCTTTCATCACCATGTCAACGGTTTTAGTGCATGTCCTTTTATTTTGAGAATCATATAATTGATGCACAGAGAGTAGATGCTCTTTTACGAGATTCCATGGAAACGCTTTGAGGAAGAATATATAAAGATGGTAGATATATATGCCTGTGATGTCATGGGATGACGAATCAGAAAATTAGCATTCGTAAGTCATCATCATTATGTGCCATACCTTTTGGCGTAGTCGGTCATGTCCTTCCACAATTCTTTGTCCACTGTGAATTGTATCAACTTTGTTGTTGACAGTTTACTTTGTTACGACAACCAAGCTGTCTAGTATCTTCTCTCTTTGTCGCCCACAATCTCTCTTTCCCTATTTTGCCAGTTACAACTAAACATTCCTAATTTTTTTTCTCATGATGTGCCCGGAAAATATCGATTATTTCTTTCTGTTGTTTTATTTTTTTGGAGCTCACATTTTGTGTTGGTCTTGTTGAGAATTTCATGGCTGGTCTTTTTTTTAACAGTCCGAAAACCCTCAATATTCGTCTGCGAAATCCCATCTCCGTGGCCTCTAATCGTCTTTTCGTTTGTGTGTCTTCTGTTCATTGTATGCAGTTTTATATCAGAATTTGATACCAAGTACCACATACAAATAGAAACATTTCTATGACGATTTTGAGTTATAAAGTTAATATTTAATAAGTTGGGATAACAAAGTCACAAATGTTATTCTTAGAGATGTAGTCAGGAGTTATAAATTATTGAAAGCTCCGATGGAAACAAATATTATTTTCGTTGTGTGATGTAGTCAGGAGTTAGAAATTATTGAAAGCTCCGATAGAAACAAATATTATTTTCGTTGTGTGATGTAGTCAGGAGTTAGAAATTATTGAAAGCTCCGATAGAAACAAATATTATTTTCGTTGTGTGATGTAGTCAGGAGTTAGAAATTATTGAAAGCTCCGATGGAAACAAATATTATTTTCGTTGAGTGATGATAATGAAGTTTGCGATGCCACGCATAATGAGTATACAATGATGTTTTGGGTGTCAGAATTAATTATCAGTGGCGTTCTGAGTTAGGACAGTAGTTACTGAGATGAGGTCAGGAGGTTGGTTCGATCTCAGTTCTAAGTTTACCCGGCCTTAAATTAATGCAGACATTTTCTTGGAAAGAAAGGCGGCACTGGCGCAACACTGAGTACATTATAAATGATGTATCTATGTTTAATATATATATTTGGTCACAATCACCGTATTCAAAATTTGGCATGGAACGTCACGTTAATTTTTCTTCTTTTGATTGTCAGAAGCTGTTTGTTGCATTGAAAGCTCTCCCTCTGCTGTTTTCTTTTCCCACTATAACACTGAACTGATGTTACAAATATCTCAATGCTACTAATTGAAGTGGATAAAAGTATTGTATCATCGGCGTATCGTATCTCTAGTCGTACGTGGTCTCCGTTCACATGAGCGTCAAATATGTGCTTTATTAATCTCGTCTATGGCAATTCTCATTTGTTCTGCGTATATATTGAATAGATAAGATGATTATATGCACCCTTGTCTGACTCCTTGTTCTATATCAAACTAGTCTGATGTATCCTTTCTGGTGCTCATAGTTGTTTGTTGCATTGCCTTTATATGGCATTATCATCGCGAAGATAATGTTAGAGCTTATCTTTCCTAAACATCTTAAAATGCTAACAGCTTAGACACACATACATTATTGCGCAGAAAATGTTATAGGAAGCAATCTCTTATCCTATCTCACCCTGGTATTTTATTGCAAACTTTGTGTCTGGAATTTAGCAAAGATAATTTCACCAAAGATTAGATTTTGCTTTTCAAAACCGAACTGATTTGCAGATCTGAACACGCATGTCTAGTTGTATCAAAGTTCATGAAAAGGTTGCATTTATGTAATTGATCTGGGGTTGATATGTGGAAGAAATATGAAGCACGATCAAACAAAGCCGTGAGTTAAATGTATAGATTTGTGGGGGGAGGACGACAGTGATAGCTATACATGTCGATTTGTGTTGAGTTTTGTTGGCACACTTTTGTAGCGCCATTTGATGTATCACAATGCAAGCATGATAAATAAAACTCACATTTCACCACGCAATCTCGTTTTCTCTGCTTGTGAGTGAGAGTTTTGCCAAGTATATGTCTGGTTATGTTATAAAGTTGTCCTGTATGTGTATGTTCAAATGTTCTCTTTCTATGTTTTATTGGTTATATGTATTCTGATATCTGCCGCCATGTCACAACACCATGTCTAAATTGTGAAGATGAAGTTGCAATGTATTACAGTTCACATAGACTGATCTGTTACGTATTTACGCCCGATAGATGAATACTACTCGGCCACATATTTTTTTGGGTGCTGTGTTCACCATCCTACATGGATGCTTCTATTTCTTTGTCTAGACTGGTTAGTCCGTTCTCAGGCCCCCATGTGGAAGCTAATAAGCCTCAATGAACTAGGAGTTACATAACCTGACATAAGCTTCCATTTTTCTTCCTCTTCTACCTTTCAGCTCCATGTGAAGCAGTGGTCTTCAACAAACACTTTCCAAGTGGTTTTGCTTTTTGTCATTCTTTTAAGATAATTCCTTGTCTTCCCCATTATCTTTATCTCTGCTTCAATGTATCTTCTTCAAGAATATTTTGGTCTTCTTCTTTGTTTTTTTTTCCTTGAGGATTTCAAAAAAGGTCATGTGTAATACTATCATTTTACTTCCGCAGTGTGTGTCCTATCCAGCGCCATCGTCTTCGCTGTATCTCTTTATCTACTGATATTTCACTGGTACTTATCCATAGTTTAATGTTAGTGATTTTGTCCTGCCATTTCCATCCTTTTATTCTGCGTAAGCATCCATTAATAAAAGTCTGTATCTTCATGATTGTTATTTTTGTTGTTCTCCGTGCTTCAAAGACATATAATAAGACTGACTTAACATTGGAGTTGAAAATTTGTATTTTTGTATTTAACCTAACTTCTTTGGATTTCCATACGTTCACCAGTGCAAAGAATGCTCCTTTTGCTTTTGATATTCTTATTTGTGTATCATAAGCTTGCATTACTCTCAACTAAGTAATTAACTGTTTGCCTTACATGGCTCGTTCTTCATTTCTTCTAGGTTCGTCCTCTGGTTAATTGTCTCTACCGTCCACTGTTAAAAGATCATTTGTATTGTGTTAGGGTTTACAGAAAATTGAGATATCTTCGCCTCTTCATCGAAAACTTCCAACTTGAACACGCCATTTTGTAGTTGCGTTCGCCAGCTCTAGCAAAGTCCCGATAGAACTAATTTGACATGATTATCCCTCTTTTCTTATTTTCACACCGGCAGTTAAACTCTCTTGTGTCCCTCGCCATAAAGCAAGGACTATCGTACATCAGAGATACTCTCATTTTTGCATAGTAGAGTGTTTTGACGTTTTTTGGGGGTGGGTTTTTTCCTATTTTTGTCCAGGCAGTGAACAGTTTGGGTCTACTCATTCGAATTTCCAACTGCCAGAAGTTCTTTAACGTGCGCAGAATGCACACATAACCTCCTACTTTTTTCTTTTATCCAAAAGCGTTAGACTTCTCGCAACCCAGATACAAGATAGTGTGGGTTGATGGGGATAGGGAGGTAGAGCCAAGTAGAAACTACTGACTCGATTTCTGAAACATCCTCATTGCCTTTGGTTCGAATCGAACCTAGGATCTTTTTAACTCAGAGGCCGACGTCTTACCACTAGCAAAACCAGCCATCGGCACCCCTCCGACCTCATGCGCGTCATTTTAAGTTACCATCAATGTTCCCTTGTAAACTGCGGGCGAGTTTGTGGAACTGTACGCCCAGTCGTTATAGCCGTGCCGTGTACAAGTCAATGTCGTCTCTCATTTTAGTTTACAAAACACAATAGTTTTTGTCACCATACATGTTCGTTACCTGCTGACTTCCTAAACCGAGGACAGACCTACTCACAGCCATATGTTGTTTTAATAAAGCCTGCGGGTTTTGAGGAAAATCCTGAAATCACCCAAAGTTTGTGTCGTTTCAGTTATTAGAGCAATAGACGGCTGATGTTATTTTATCCACAATCGCACCTGCTCGCAAAGTTGAAAACATCACAAACATTGGACGAATCCGCGGACCTGAGAGACTATAGATGGCAGTGGCCTACTTTAGTGAAACATGATGCTCCATCGCTTGCACTGAACACCGTTTCTATATCTATCCTCGGGGTTTCTCCTAAAGAAACATGACGTCAAACCCATTGTCACACTAGACGCTCTCATTATCTATTCCCCGCAAGCTATCAAGAACGCTAGTAACGGACTTACTTTGACTGATGTTATTTGAGCTCCTATTAAATTGCGGCTCTATAGTAAGAAATAACGTGCGTTGCAATGTCAAAGAGAAATTGTGAAGAAACTAAAAGGGCTAAATAAAGCCGAAAGCTTTAGTATGTCCTCATTTTCTCAGAAACGTCATCATTTTCTCAGAAACGTCCTCATGTTCAAGAGTTACATTATCGCTCGGGGAGAATTATTAAATTAAACGCGAATGTCCAGAAATGGAATGTGGATCTGTTATTGTATGCTAGATATTTTAAATATCTGATTTAATAATAATGGAAGCTTTGACGGCGCTAATTCTCTCATATTCTTGACATGTCCAGTTTATTTGCTATCATATTTATGTGCGGTTTCGAATTATGTCTTTTGGGATGTGCTGGGACTGATATGATGGGGACTACAGCTACCTTTCTTTGTTTGGGAGATGAGATAGTAATTCGGTTGATTCCACTGGCGGGGGCGGTTGAGCAATTATGGATTTTAATTCGTAGCAAGGATACCAGGGGCCTTCCATAACCATAACCAAAATAACCATATTTGCTACTCTCAGAAATTATTCTCTATTTCTTAGCAAGTAGTAAATCTGTGATCACAAACTAACTTGATTTATTGTGTTGGATTCTGATGAGAAAAAAATATATAAGCAAGGAATACGTTTTTTTTTTTTTTGTTCTTCTCGTTTTTCTTTTTTCCTATTTATTTGTTGATGCTTCTGTTACGATGCTTGACTGTCAGTGTCCACGCACACCGCATTGTCCTCTTTGTCTTATAGAGCTGGTATGATGATGACGGTGACGATACTCGATGATATGTCCTTGTACACCACATTGTCGTCATAGTCTTTTAGAGTCGAATTGATGATGACGGTGACGATACTCGATGATGTGTACAAATACATCAGATTGTCCTCTTTGTCTTCTAGAGTTGATTTGATATATGACTAACGGAGCTATATCGAGACCCGAATCCAGCTTAAAGGTAAAGGTAAAGGTAAAGGTAAAGATAGAGGAAAAGGTAGAGGTAAAGGTAAAGGTAAAGGTAAAGGTAGAGGTAGAGGTAGAGGTAAAGGTAAAGGTAAAGGTAAAGGTAAAGGTAAAGGTAAAGGTAAAGGTAAAGGTAGAGGTAAAGATAAAGGTAAAGGTAAAGGTAAAGGTAGAGGTAGAGGTAAAGGTACAGGTAAAGGTAAAGGTAAAGGTAGAGGTAAAGATAATTTAAAGTTAAAGTACGAGACTTGAACCGGCGTCTTAGCACGCGAGTTTCCACCCATATGTGCTCGGCCGCCTATCCAGAAATGTTCGGAGATTTCTGGACAGTGTCGCCTCAAGCATCGAAACTCACGATGCAAGGCAACATTCCTCACCTTCCCAGGGTAATGCCCTGACACCCATTTCTGCGAACCGTGGGTGGGGGAGGATTTTTTTTTTCCAACCACGAGTACAACTCACACTGCTCCCAGCGGGAATCGAACACAGGTTGGTCGAACGTCGGTAGTCCGGTCGGGTGGTTTTCCCAACTAGGCTACCGAGGCAGCCAATTCAGCTTAAAGTGGTCGCCGAAGTTAGCACCTGAAAGTTTTGTTATATTTTTCTTTATTTTGTTCAAAATTGAGTTTTTGCAATCTTCCCCTTCAAGCTCTGCATCTCTTTCTCTGTCTCTCTCTCTCTCTGTCTCTCTCTCTCTTTCTCTCTCTCTCTCTCTGTCTCTCTCTCTCTCTCCACAAAAACACACATACACGTACATAACGAGTAGAAAGTAAAGAGCCCCGTCCCGTCACGCCAAGTGGCGTATAAGGAATATGGTGTTTGTGACAATAAGTTTACAGACCCTCGGCACATGATTTTGGGGCTAATGTGGTCAGTATTACGCGCGTGCCGCTTTACTTTCCAAGAAAAAAATTCGGTACCCATTTAAGGCTGGGTGAACCCGGAAGCCGTCGGTTTGGATCGAACCCTACCTCTTGTCCTTTGCAGTCCAGTTCACTAACCACTGACCTATCGCGGCTCCCATACACATACATATCCATATACATATAGTTTTTTGTTTTGTTTTATAGCAACTATAGAATTTTATATTTTTGGCGCAGTCAAATTTTATGCTGGAATTATAAATGGAAGATTGGGAACTGGTCTAAATCTATGTCATAATGGTTGGTGGAATAATCGAGATAGTGCTCCTTCTATAGCAACCATATGTGTGTGATATATATGTTGTATGATGATACAACTTTAATCGCTAAGAGTGAAAATGAGCTACAGGAAATGTTAGACATTATAGTGAAGGAAAGTAAAATATAAAGGATTCAGCCTCAATAGAAAAAAAAAACATACGTAATGGTAACAATAAAGAAAAAGACACCATCACAATGCACAATAAAGATAAGTGGAACAATATTAAAACAGGTAAATGGATTTAAATATGTGGGAACATCTTAACCTCAGATGGTAAATGTACAACAGGGGTGAGATGCAGAAAGGCCCAAGCAAAAAGTTTTCAAAAAAAAAATTAGGAAGATACTGTGCAAATTATTTTTGACAATAGAAACAAGAAAAAGAGTTCTTAAATGTTATGTTGATCCAGTCTTAGCATTGGATGTGAATCATGGACAATAGGGCAATAGACAAGAAAATTACTGGAGGCTGTAGATATGTGATTTTACAGAAGAATGTTGAGAATATCATGGGCAGATGAGAAGAGTGATGAAAACGTTCTGAAAGAGGGCAAAGCAAAAAGAGAGGTAATTTCCAATATTAGGAAGAAACAATTATCATGTTTCGGCCATGTAATAAGAAAGGGACAGCTAAAATATATTGTGACAACTGAGAAATTTGAAGGAGGAAGAGATAGAGGAAAGCAAAGAGAAAAGATACTAAGACACGTTAAGAGAATGGCTTTAGCAGAAGGTCAACAACAGAAATGATAAATAACTGTCGTGATCAAAAGTTGTGGAGAGACATGATCACCCACGCCAGCAGGTTTGGTACTTGATAATGATGATGATGACAATTAAGTCTATTTCTCCCAAAAGTTAGATCCCAGCTAACAAAACAAATTTTCTATATGAAGATTTAATTGAAGTACGGCTAAAGTGTCACATTATTTACTTCAGGACAAAAAAAAAAGTATTTACAAAGTTAAACATGTTAGACACGATCGACATCGCTCAACAAAATAACAAATGGAGGGACAAAATAAGAACTCATCCATGATTTTCCAATTTTCAGGCGCAATTATCTCCTTTTCCATAATTTGTAAATTGCATATATGTATGTGGGTGTCCGGTTAGCGCAATCGATAGGCGGTTGGCTTACCACGGCAACAGCCGGGGTTCGTTCCCTGGCGAGGACACCTGGGTTTTACTAATTCCCTAAAAATTAGTGGGAGCCGCGATAGCTCAGTGGTTAGTGAACTGGACTACTACGGACAAGGGGTAGGGTTCGATCCCAACCGACGGCTCCAGGTTTACCCAGCCTTAAATGGGTACCGGATTTTTTCTGGGAAAGTAAAGCAGCACGGGCGTAATACCGACCACATTACCCCAAAAATCATGTGCTGAAGGTCTGTAAAATATAGGGTCACTAACACCATATTTCCCTATACGCCACTTGGCGTGACGGGGGGTACTTTACTTTTTTTTACTTCTATATATGTATGTATATATATGGAATGTTCTATATTTGCGCTATTTACGTTTACCGCAGTTCAACTCAATATTAGTTCATGTTTACATATTATCTTATCGAACACGAGGCTTTATTTATTATTACAATTTCTGTTTTATTTCTGTTTTCTGATGGTTTGTAAAAAAAAAAATCATGCCTGTTCAGCATAATTTTATACATTAAGGAACAATAATTTATTGCTGAGAAATGTATGAATATTTTAGGATAATATCTTGTATTGTGCTACCCTAGATAGCGCGGTATATCCATCAAACAAGGAACATAGATTGAAGACTTTAGAAATGTGGGGATATCGCAAAATTTAATGAGTGAGATGTACGGGAAAATATTGGGATTAACAATTGTTGAAAAACTGAGATAAATTGACAATGAATGGAAAGGAATAAAAAGTGTAGAGTGTTTTGTGGCTTTGATCAAAATAAAGCAGCGAATTACGTTTCGTAGAACGATGTATAAGGAAGTGCGATTTTTTGTGTGTTTTTTGTTGTTGCAAACATGGGTTAAGTAGTGTCTCATTGTGATATTTTTTGTAATATGCCGTTATAGGTTTATGTGCTTTTATTTGTCTTTATTCATCCTAGTCTTTGTCTTTCTCGTGCACTGGAGCCAGTTGTTGAAGGCGCAACGTAATTGTTGTTACACACAGACGACACCATAACAGTTTTGTTGTCTGTATTTCTATGAGTTTCATGTTGACTCTAGTTCCAACATTCCTTCTCATTTCATTATTTGTATTCATTTCCTAGACTACATGGATTTCTAAATATTAAGTCCAAGTGCAAAGTAGATTTTGAAAATGTCAGTACTTCGTAGATAAAATGTGAGTAAAAACAAATAGTGTGCAAGAAACAATAGATTTGACAGTACTACACACCACACAATACAATGTCACGGTGATCGGTGATTGGAAGACGTGTTCACATTGCATAGCGAAGGTAGCACTCTCTCTGTTCCACATATGATTTTACCTCCTCAGAACATACTATGTTTGTTTATTATGTGCTTTTTTTCTACTATCAATACTAAGGATGTTTTCTACTATCAATGCTAGGGATGTTTTCTACTATCAATTCTAGGGATGTTTTATACTATCAATGCTAGGGATGTTTTCTACTATCAATGCTAGGGATGTTTTCTCCTATCAATGCTAGGGATGTTTTCTACTATCAATGCTAGAGATGTTTTATACTATCAATGCTAGGGATGTTTTCTCCTATCAATGCTAGGGGAGATTTCTACTATCAATGCTAGGGATGTTTTCTACTATCAATGCTAGGGATGTTTTCTACTATCAATGCTAGGGAGTTTTCTACTATCAATGCTAGGGATGTTTTCTACTATTAGTGCTAGGGAGTTTTCTACTATCAATGCTAGGGATGTTTTCTACTATCATTTCTAGGGATGTTTTCTACAATCAATACTAGGGATGTTTTTTACTATCATTTCTAGGGATGTTTTCTACCATCAATACTAGGGATGTTTTCTACAATCATTTCTAGGGATGTTTTCTACTATCATTTCTAGGGATGTTTTCTACTATCATTTCTAGGGGAGTTTTCTACTATACACGCGAGGGATGTTTTATGCTATCAATACTAGTGATGTTTTCTACTCTAAATGCTAGGGAATTTTCTACTATCAATGCTAGGGATGTTTTCTACTATCATTTCTAGTGATGTTTTCTACTATCAATACTAGGGATGTTTTCTACTATAAATGCTAGGGATGTTTTCTACTTTCATTTCTAGGGATGTTTTCTACTATCAATGGTAGGGGAGTTTTCTCCTATCAATGCTAGGGGAGTTTTTTCCTATCAATGCTAGGGGAGTTTTCTACTATCAATGCTAGGGATGTTTTATAATATCAATGCTAGGGATGTTTTCTCCTATCAATGCTAGGGGAGTTTTCTACTATCAATGCTAGGGATGTTTTATACTATCAATGCTAGGGATGTTTTCTCCTATCAATGCTAGGGGAGTTTTCTACTATCAATGCTAGGGATGTTTTATACTATCAATGCTAGGGATGTTTTCTACTATCATTTCTAGGGATGTTTTTTACTATCAATACTAAGGATGTTTTTTACTATCATTTCTAGGGATGTTTTCTACTATCAATACTAGGGATGTTTTCTACTATCATTTCTAGGGATGTTTTCTACTATTAATACTAGGGATGTTTTCTACTATCATTTCTAGGGGAGTTTTCTACTATCATTATTAGGGATGTTTTCTACTATCAATACTAGGGATGTTTTCTACTATCAGTGCTAGGGAATTTTCTACTATCAATGCTAGGGATGTTTTCTACTATCATTTCTAGGGATGTTTTCTACTATCAATACTAGGGATGTTTTCTACTGTCAATACTATGGATGTTTTCTATTATCAATACTATGGATGTTTTCTACTATCAATACTATGGATGTTTTCTACTATCAATGCTATGGATGTTTTCTTCTATCAATCCTATGGATGTTTTCTACTATCAATGCTATGGATGTTTTCTACTATCAATGCTATGGATGTTTTCTACTATCAATACTATGGATGTTTTCTACTATCAATGCTATGGATGTTTTCTACTATCAATACTATGGATGTTTTCTACTATCAATACTATGGATGTTTTCTTCTATCAATGCTATGGATGTTTTCTACTATCAATACTAGGGATGTTTTCTACTATCATTTCTAGGGATGTTTTCTACTATCAATACTATGGATGTTTTCTACTATCAATACTATGGATGTTTTCTACTATCAATACTATGGATGTTTTCTACTATCAATGCTATGGATGTTTTCTACTATCAAGGCTAGGGATGTTTTCTACTATCAATGCTAGGGATGTTTTCTACTATCAATGCTATGGATGTTTTCTACTAATTTGGAAAACTGATGTTTTTCTGTAAGGGCTACTTGTATGATACTAAAGGTTGTGGTGTTCGATGGAGAAGAACTGCCAGTGGCCTATTTGATTCAGAATCTGACGAAACTATGGGGCTCATAAATGTTATTGGCTGGAGAAAATGCAAACCATCTTGCCACCATTGCTTTTCTACTTCACTGAGTACATGATCTTCACATTTTCCCCAGTGCTCAATGTTAATCTGTAAGAGGGCGTCACGTACCACGTCTTAAAAAGCACACATTATATGTGGTGTGTTCTGCGCAGCCATTTGCCCCTTGACTTTGCCCCACACAAACTCTGGTGGATTAGTTAAAGTCCGAATGGTAATGGCGGGAGTCGAAAAGAAGTATAGACATGATCTGCAATTATTTTGTCAATCGGAACAAGTCTTTGGTTTCTTCCCTTTGTTTCACAAACTCAAACAATTCTCATTTCAACTGGTTGTCGTGAAAGGGGACGTTTTTCTTTCCAAGCTACGTCTTAATTTGATCTTTTGTGCTTGATTAAGTTAGAACTTTGTCTTGCTACTCTACAACATTATGATATGGTGCGTTGTCCATTACCAAACATGACGGTCTATCTGGGATGGGCAGAAGACTGCTCTTTCTTTGTCCAGTCATTTCAGAATGATAGTCCCTACCGTTTGTAGACTTTGATTGAAAAAGAAGATCTGTTTGATCGACAAGTCCAATGTAGCCAGCATGTGCTATTATAATGCGCTATCCATTGCTGCTAGGTGTTTTTCTTTTCTTTTCTTTTTCCTACATGTGATTGCTATTCTTACTCAAAGGTACTGTGAGCATTAACCCACGTTTCATCCAAATATACGCGTAACCTTCCATCCTTCTGTCTCTGATCTCCCTTAGATATTTACTCCGAGAAGCAATCAATGTCTTCACAAACAATATTCCTGCCGCCTGCAGATTTTCAGAAAGTGAAACCAACGCTTCTTATAACTTTCCACTTAGTAGTTTTTGAACGTTTCATATTGCATTCCGATTCCAACTCAACTTTCAATTTGCAGACCAGAAAATAACAAGTCTATTTGCCATAAACAGTTTCAAAATCTCACGTCTAATAAAATATGTATCGAAATCATCCACTTTTCTTTTTCTCCTTTATTGACAGTGGCTTTTACAGATTCAAAGTCCTGTCTTATCTACCGGACCATATAGTTTTTATTTACACATATTGATTGCTGTGTTCTCTTATCTGCTTCTTTGATGTTTTGGTGTAATCGACCTCTCTTAAACCATTTACAGAAGTGTTTGTATATTATTAATAAAAGCTACGTTTTGCATAATGAGGAATTCACACTTTAAATTCATTGTTATTTATTAAATTGAGATAGCTCACTACTGTACCACTTCAGAAAAATCAATTATGATTTGTGATAACCTTTACTATGAGTATTAACGCCACTTCAACGCGCTCTACTTCATATTCTGGTAAGCGAGGTTAATGACTATCTTCGGCTCTACTTTGAGACTAAATGATTTTTTTTTCCACTTAAAATCTAAACTGTGCCAATTATTGAATAGGTTGGGTTTTTTTACTGTAAATCCTTTAATTGTATGTCATTAACGCTTCTTGTTTTTTTTTACATAAACTATAGAAGCAAAACTCTACACTAGATACTTTATTAATAGAAAAAAAAATATTACATTCAGGTCAGGTAAATTATAAGACTGCATACCAAATCTCGCGGCAATCGAAGAAAAAGTTTCCATGAAAATTGATTTTGAGTTTGGGCAACAATTTCAGAAACGAACTGTAGTAACTGAGGGAGCCGCGATAGTTCAGTGGATAGGAACTGGACTACAACGGACAAGAGGTCAGGTTCGATCCTGATTGATGGCCTTCAGGTTCACCCAGCCTTTAATGGGATATTTTTCTGGGAAGTAAAGCGGCACAGGCGTAATACCGACCACACTACCCCAAAATTATGTGACGAAAACCTGTAAAAAATTATGGTCACTAACACCATATTCCCTATACACCAATTGGCGAACGGGGCTCTTATTTTGTTTTTCTTTTATAGCAACTGATTTGTTCTGTGCGTCGCACCCTAAGGCAGAACAGGATCACATGTTGTTCATTTGAAATACTGATAGTTAACTTCTTGTCAAATGAATCTTTCTAAAAGCCACAATAAAGGTCTTATTTTCTTGTATTGGCTAACGGTTACGTTGATATCAAGGTATAGAAACGATCTAGGGCAGAAAACGCAATCATTGCAGAACAAGATTCTGTTCTTTATCTATTCTTCACAAATAATACATTACAAAACAACACACAATACCAAACCCTTGTGAACAATGAACAAATAATCTCTAACTTGGAGTGCTTGTTTTGTCAGCACATGGGTACATCTGAGATCGCGATAAACTGGGACAACTTTCTAGATTAACTGGGACAACTCTCTAGATGAACTGGGACAACTGTCTCTATGAACTGGAACAACTTTCTAGGAGAACAGGGAAAACTTTCTCGTTGAACTGGGACAACTATCACTATGAACTGGGACAATTTCCACGATGAACTGGGACAATTTTCTCGATGAACTGGGACAACTTTCTAGATGAACTGGGATAACTCTCGAGATGAACTAGGACAACTTTCTCGATGGACTGGGACAAATCTCTAGATGAACTGGGACAACTGTCACTATGAACTGGAACAACTTTCTAGGTGAACTGGGACAACTTTCTCGTTGAACTGGGACAACTATCACTATGAACTGGGACAACTTTCTCGATGGACTGGGACAACTTTCTCGATGAACTGGGATAACTCTCGAGATGAACTGGGACAAATCTCTAGATGAACAAGGACAACTTTCTAGATGAACTGGGACAACTTTCTCGATGGACTGGGACAACTTTCTCGATGAACTGGGACAACTTTCTCGATGAACTGGGATAACTCTCGAGATGAACTGGGACAAATCTCTAGATGAACAAGGACAACTTTCTAGATGAACTGGGACAACTTTTCGCTGAATTGGGACAACTGTCTAGATGAACTGGAACACAATTTTCTCGATGAACTGGAACACAATTTTCTCGATGAACTAGGACAACTTTCTCGATGAACTAGGACACAATTTTCTCGATGAACTAGGACAACTTTCTCGATGAACTAGGACAACTTTCTCGATGAACTAGGACGACTTTCTTGATGAACTAGGACACAATTTTCTCGATGAACTGGAACGACTTTCTCGATGAACTAGGACGACTTTCTTGATGAACTAGGACACAATTTTCTCGATGAACTAGGACGACTTTCTCGATGAACTAGGACGACTTTCTTGATGAACTAGGACACAATTTTCTCGATGAACTAGGACGACTTTCTCGATGAACTAGGACGACTTTCTTGATGAACTAGGACACAATTTTCTCGATGAACTAGGACGACTTTCTCGATGAACTAGGACGACTTTCTTGATGAACTAGGACACAATTTTCTCGATGAACTAGGACGACTTTCTCGATGAACTGGGACACAATTTTCTCGATGAACTGGGACAACTTTCAGGATGAACTGGAAACACAAGTTTCTCGATGAACTAGGACAACTTTCAAGATAATCTGGAACACAATTTTCTCGATGAACTGGGACGACTTTCTCGATGATTTATGACAACATTCTACATGTGACAGATCGTGTTTGAGAGCTAATCTGAGCTTCCCATATCAGACAAACGATCGTTCCGCAATCTGTTTACTCTTGTAACATTTCTTTCTGTTCAAGCAAACTGTATATTCTGCGCTGAGTCAAGGCACAATCATCATTCCCTTTATCTTATATTCCATTCTGCGTATTTACTTAATACTTGCTTTTATTTTGTGAGCGATCGTTTTGTTATCTTTCGTTTACAAAATGCGTGGGAATGAGGAAACACTCCTGCACAGATCACTAGACTTAACAAGAGATTACCTCTGATGTGTTTCGTGATTGATGAATTAAAGGAGTATTGGCATTTTGTGACATGCGACATGACCGACTCAGCAGCTCTGGACAATAAATTGTGTGCAAGGTTAAGGATGCTGTCGCCGAGATAAATGAGCTAACGAAAAACAATGATGAATAATTGAAACAAAATAATATAGAGAAGATCAACGACGAAAATTGAAAAAAAATTTTATGAGAGATTATATCTGAAGACAGGATTACTGAGTGTGATTGAAAACAATAAGATAAATGCTAGAAGATAAACGAGCGAAAAAAAGAGAAATTAATAAACAAATATAAAAAGAAACATTATTTATTTTAGGATAATAATAAATAGCAACATAAGATATAACACAACCTTAGCAAAAAAAAGCAGAAATAAATCACAGAGTGAGTGGGAAAATGAATAAAATAAGAGCAGTCATCATTGGGTGAAGATCAAATTTCCAAAAAATGTCGGAAAAACTACACAATGAACCCGTGCATTATCAGGCCAACAGGAAAACGACACAAAAGGTTTTTTTTTTTTTTTCAAACAAAAATGCGCATAAAAATTTAGATATAAAATAAACAGACATATTCTTTTACCAGAACCATATATTCTCAAATAATGACCATTAGTACACCCTTTACTTTCCAAATCTTAGCACAATTTCAGCGATTATCTTATGTGTTTATCAGTGTAAGATAAATATATGTTATCATCATCATCATCATCGAGTGTCATCTCCGCAACGAAGGTTGGCTACCATGGAGCGCCATTCTGCTCTGCCTCTTGCTTTGATGTTACAGATTGTCATAGGCTGACTTGTCTATCTTTTGTTGAAGTTACTCGTCCATGTTATTCTTGGTCTGCCTCTGTCTCTTTTACCTTGTATTTTCCCCTCCAAGATTACTTTTAGTGGTCTGTTGTGTCTTTTAACATGGCCCAAAAATCGCATTTGTCTTGTTTGAATTGTATCTAGTAGTTCTTTTTTTCATTTTTAGTTGTTTTAAGACTTCGTCGTTTGTTTTCTTTTCTTTCCATCCAAATCTAACTATTCTATATATCCACATTTCAAGGGCTTCAATTTTCTGTTCTTTTTTCTAGTCTAATGTCCATATTTCTGCACCATATAGGAATGTTGAGAAGACAAAACATTTGGAATTCTTTGTGATACAATATCAGTCATACCAATTAACTGGTTGGTCTCGAGGCAAAACGCCGGCCTCGAGACAGAGAGGTTGTGGGTTCAAATCCCGGCTACACCGGTTGGGATTTTTATTTATGATTTCTCTCTGCGGCAACCAACCCTGGTCTCAGCAGCAAGGCCCGGCTTGAAACGTCAATTACTCATCGACGGAAAAATTATAAGAACCTCCGAAATCGGAGTTATCTGCCTGTGCGGCGAGGGACCCCTGTGCACACGGCCGCCAGGGAAAAATGAATTAACACGCAAAATTCAGTTCCTAGTCTCAGTCTCTAGGGACTTCGTCAGAGGTCAAAGCTGGCGAACGAAAAAAAAAACCGCCAAATAATGGAATTAAGATTAAACTTTAAAATTTCACATCTTTTAGAATATATTTTCCACTGAAGTGGGAAAATATTCATGCTAAGATAGTTCTTACAATTTGATTAAACGAAGAATTTCCGTTGTATTTCATTGAAACTGAATCTACTGTTCCAATAATTAAAGAAGCTATTGAGAGTTGTTGTCAGTGAATGTGGGTATGCAATAAGTTTTGAGTTAGTAATTAATATGAAAGCGAATAAATGTTGGCGAAAAATGTATGACTAAAGAAAGATGATCAACCGTTGATAGATCGTTAAACATTGATAGGTGATCAACCGTTGATAGATCGTTAAACATTGATAGGTGATCAACCGTGGATAGATCGTTAAACATTGATAGGTGATCAACCGTTGATAGATCGTAAAATATTAATAGATGATCAGCAGCTGATAGATCATTAAACATTAACAGGTGATCAACTGTTGAAAGATCATCAAATAGATGATCAACCGTTGATAGATCATTAAAAGATATCTCCCGTTAACAGATCATTAAACATTAATAGATTATCAACCGTTGATAGATTTAAAACACTAATAGATGATAAACCATTGTTATATCAGTTAAAAATTAATAGATGATAAACCATTGATATATCAGTTAAACATTAATAGATGATAAACCATTGATGCATCAGTTAAACAATAATAGATGATCAACCGCTCGTTGATAAGTCATTAAACATTAATAGATGATAACTTGTGTTATTTGTTTTGATGTTAGTATATTTTTCATAACATTAAAATTACTTTTTGCCATTCCTATTTTTTGTGTTTATTTCAGTTTTACATTTTTCATCACTGGTTATGGTATGTCCAAGGTAGTTGTAGCTCTGAACTGTCTACAGGTCTGTTCCTTCGACTTTGATATCCACTTGTAGGTTTTGAGCATTATCTTTCTAATGATCATAATTTGAGTCTTTTTGATATTCATATCTAATCCATATTTTTTGCTTTTCATGTTTATTTCATTAAGTAATTGCAGTTCTTTAGTATTTATTTCCTCACTAGTAATACTAAAAAGTAAAGCAGAATAGCTCAGGCCAAAATAGCATTTCAGAAAATGAAAAATATCTTATGCAACAAATCTATGTCAATAGAAATGAGAAAGAGAGTTCATCGGTGCTATATAGAACCAATTCTGACCTATGGATGCGAATCATGGACAGTAGACAAACAAATGAAAAGACGATTAGAGGCCACAGAGATGGAATCTCTCAGAAGAATGTTGAAAGTTCCCTGGACAGCTAAAAAAGACCAATGAGGAAGTTCTCAAAGAGGCCAACACAAAAAGGGAGCTCTTAAAAAACATTAGAAAGAAGCAATCAACATTTTTCGAGCACATCATGAGAAGAGGACAGTTGGAATACTTGGTTATAACTGGTAAAATAAAAGGAAAGAGAGTTCGAGGGCGATAAAGAGAGAAAATACTTGATAGCTTAGTGTCATGGCATGGAAAACAGTCAACAACAGAACTGATATGATGCACTGCAGATAGAAGATTGTGGAGGTACATGTCAACCGGTATGGCACATGATGATGATTAGTAATACAGTATTATCAGCATGTCTTAGGTTATTGATTATCTTTCCATTAATGTTTAGGTCTGGCATCTCTGTGATATTTTTAAAGATTTGTTAAGTGTATAGATCGAACACGCTTGTTGATAGGATCATCTTTTTATATCAATAGGTTTATAGTTCTCTTTGTTATATTTTAGTATATTTTTTTGCTCCCAGTACAAATTGCATATTAGTCGTATGTATGTGTCGTCTAGATTTATATCTTTCAGGCAGTCTATAACTTGATTATGGTGTATTCTATCAAAAACTGTTGTATAGTCTATGAAGCAGGCATATATTGGTTTGTTTACTTCTGTGTACTTTTCGATTAACGTCCCCATGCAGAATATGGCTCCTTTTGTCTCAATGTTTTTACTAAATCTAAATTGTTCTTCTAATTCAGTATTGATTTTATTATGAATCCTTTCTTATATAACTTTTAGCAAGATTTTTGTTACATGGCTCATTGGTACATAGTGATATTATATTGTTTTATTATGTCGTAAATAATTTCCTCAATCCAGCTTCTTCTTGGTTTACCTCTATATCTTGGTTATTCCATTTTGTTGTTATAAGCTCATGACTCTGGTGCGGAGGGTTTCAAATTCTATAACACTGGCCCCCTCATGCTGTGACTATTTCGTTGAAGTCCTCGGAGAGCTCATGTGAAGGGAAAAGCGTTACTTAAGGACTGAGATACCTGAATTTTAAACCTTTGCTAAGAGTAAAGAAATAGAACGCAATTTCTGAACAAATTTGGAGAATTAAGAAGTCATCTATGAAACAAATAGACTCAAGATGAAAAATAAGCTTGTCAAATCATTACACAACTATCACCACTATTGTCAAACAAGGAAATAACTCTAGAGCCATAACGGGCACTGTACAAACCAAATCTTCATTCAAACGCTGTGCTAACAATGCCAGCCCTGAACACTGGATGCAAGAACAATAAGAAATATAACCTCTACAAAGATGAAAGGTTTTAGACTAATGAAAAAAAACAGCCTGAGAGCAAAGATCAGAAATGAAGAACTGAGAGCAAAGCGAGAAATAATCCCCGCCATAGCATATGGAAAGAAAGAACAGATAAAATAGTTTGTCCATGTTATAAGACAGAAAGATCAAAACACAACACAACGAGACTTCAATAAACGTTGCGAGAACACCAGACCCAAGGGTCGACCTTCAAAAAAGATGGATTGACAGAATATCAGAAACACTAGGAAACATAACAGCAGCAGAGGCGAACAGAAAAGTAAAAAAAAAAGCAAATTATATCTCCCCCCCGACGCTGAAAGGCAAATAAGGAAGGACAGACGATCTATGAGATTTGTTAAGAAAAATATAGTGGGTACGATAAAGCGGTCGGGCAATGATTATTGAAATGTGGTTAGTGTGCTCGCTTCCTGGTGGCTGAGTGGTTAGTGTGTTCGCTTCCTGACTAGTAGGGTCCAGGTTCGATCCCCAGCAGTGGCTGATTTTTTTTTTCAGACTGACAAGGCTCCAGGGTTCACCCAGCCTCTAAACAATGGGTACCAGAGGTTATTCTGGGAAGTAGAGTCAGCCTGGCATGATACGGACCACATCACTCAAAAATGTGCCATGTTTATAGAAAAATATGGTCACTGACACCACCTTCCCCATACGTCTAGTAAAGATGGAAAGAACCTTTACTTTTTAATAACAATAGATAACGTCGGTTTCTATGGGCACCTTCCTGGTTGACAAGTGTAGAGGAATTTTCTGTCAATATCAATACGCCTATGCTACTTGTATAATGCAGATTACATTCCCCCTACACACACGAAAAAGAATGTGTTGAAGGTAAAATAACGTATGGACATAAACACTACATTCCCTACATGCCACGTGTGTGATGTTGTTCTTTCTTTGTTATGTTTAAAAGGTCTTGATTGTTTTAGCAGAAGGAAGTTATTGTAAGCTCCAAGAAATAATGTCATATTTTCATGTAAATATCTGGAAACTAATGTCATTAAATGATGTAAACAGATCGAATCAAATGTCAAATCAAATTGGAATGACAGCTCTATGTTTACACGCTGGATCTTGCTCTTGTATATTGAACTATTGTACTTTAAAATTGTTTATTTGAATGTCAATTGGAATTTTGTTTGCACAGAAAGATATTAGCACATTTCACATTTAAAGTGTTGCCCAGACAATTTGAGAAAATTGGCTGTAATTTTTTGTTCTAAATGAATGTTGAAATTTTACTTCATTTTTCTTCAGTAAGTTATGTTTACAAGGTAGACTGTCTGTCCTATGATCAGCAACGAGCTGGTTCTTTTGGGGGTTGAAATTAACAATGCACGTAAGTTTTATTCCTCCGCATTTGATATGATGACATGTGATAGTGACGTAGAAAATTGCAGTGATATAACATCACACAAAAGTGCAACGTCACAGTTCACAGTAACACGTGTCTTCAACACGTCATGGTTGACTCGAAGACTGGGCCTTGACTATGTTACAAATGTTGATTTACACAGCTCTCTAGTTACACTTCAAAACATCTCTCTAGCTAAATATTTTGATTGCATCTAAATTTCTCTCACTACTCAGAAATACCTTTCTAAGGTCCTCCATGAATCTCCACAATTCTGTATCTTAGGTGATCTCTCCTCTAAGGTAACTGCCGATGGTATGACACTTTCATTGTTATGTAAAACAAATCAACACAACTTCTTCAGCTACACAAAATTACTTACATGAAAATTAGCATTCGTGTATTTTCTAAACAAAAATATCTTACATGTCCAGGCACAAATTCAAATATATCATCTCGGAAACAATCTTATTTATCCTTAACTCAAACTCGTCAATCGAATCTTCTTCTGAACTGCACACCACTCTGCAAAGTAACCTCCTACAGACTGTAAAAGCAGATTCCCCATTTAAGATTCAGTATGTCAAACTCACAATCAAGAATAACCTTCTGCAAACAACAACTATTTCTATGATTCTCTATCAGTATTTTCCTAACCTCGTGGTATTACTTGGTTGAATATGTGTAAACATTTCTATACAGCTTTGGCTCCAATATCATTATTAGTCAATGTGTAATATGTCAAAACCATATTGTGGCAACATGTTATGTCACAAAGTATACAAAAAGAACAATTGTGTTCAGAGACTCACATTGATCTGGTACTAATTTTTAAGTGGATTGTATGAAAGCGTGGCACGGGAAATGATAAGCGGTGGAACTTTCACAACGTACAAGATCAAGGGTTATGGAGAAATGTGATATCCAACACCTCTTGACATGAACGAATGAAAGCTAAGTTTAACCTCAATGAAACGAGCCTAATATGTAGACGACATTCAATCACATTTAAATTTACATCAAATATTGCTTGGGTAAAGGGGAGGCAATTTTATCTTCAGCTACTTATATGTTTTCGAACCAGGTTCAGCTGAACATAGAGCGAAGACCATAAGCCCAACAATGCACTGATCCCTAGATAGGGAAGGCCAGAAAGTCACGACGCCCACAAATCGCTGAATCATTAAAACCGATGATGAGCCACAACAGTATCACTAATTAAGTTCTTTGAATAGTCACAACATATAGAATGTGAACCAATGACTCAATATTTTCGTTTGCCCTCCTCTAGGGCATAATAGAAGTGTTGATAAAGTCAACAATGGAAAACAACAACAACCAACAATGGAAAGTCGATGAACAAGGGTCAGAAACTGAATCACTTTGGAGTCACTTATAGAAGTATTGCAACATCCGATACAATAGTAAAAGTTCACAAACATCCGATACAATAGTAAAAGTTCACATACAAACTTCCCTGTCTATTTTCATTCTGAATTATCATTTTTTGTTGTTGTTGACAAAACACATATTTAAGAATAGAAATATAATATGCGGGTCAGAGACTTTAGTTATGAAATACTTCACATCTTTAACAGGAAACTATTTATAAAGTAAAAATGTTGTTAAAAGTATTAATTTTATATTTTGAAGATCTTCTTTGTGTGGTCAGTAGCGCAAATGGTTTGTGGACTGGTTGGAAATAAATGATTTGTGGACTGGTTGGAAATAAATGGTTTGTTGACTGGTTGGAAATAAATGGTTTGTTGACTGTTTGGAAATAAATGGTTTGTGCACTGGTTGGAAATAATTGGTTTGTGCACTGGTTGGAAATAAATGGTTTGTGGACTGGTTGGAAATAAATGGTGTGTGCTCTGGTTGGAAATAAAAGGTTTGTGCACTGGTTGAAAATAAATGGTTTGTGCACTGGTTGGAAATAAATGGTGTATGCTCTGGTTGGAAATAAATGGTTTGTGGACTGGTTGGAAATAAATGGTTTGTGGATTGGTTGGAAATAAATGGTTTGTGCACTGGTTGGAAATAAATGGTGTATGCTCTGGTTGGAAATAAAAATTGTATGCACTGGTTGGAAATAAGTGGTTTGTGGACTGGTTGGAAATAAATGGTTTGTGGACTGGTTGGAAATAAATGGTGTATGCTCTGGTTGGAAATGAATGGTGTATGCTCTGGTTGGAAATAAATGGTTTCTGCATTGGTTAGAAATAAATTATTTGTGTATTGGTTAGAAATAAATGATTTGTGCATTGGTTAGAAATAAATGGTGTATGCACTGGTTGGAAATAAATGGTTTGTGCATTGGTTAGAAATAAATGGCGTATGCACTGGTTGGAAATGAATGGTTTATGCACTGGTTTGAAATAAATGATGTGCGGATTGGTTGGAAATAAATGGTTCGTGCACTGGTTATAAATAAATGGTTGAGGACCAATGCCAGTACGAGATTTTTGAATCGACTAAGGTGAAGAAAAACACAATTGGCGTTTTGTTCACTCAGCTGGGAAAGCCATTAAAATGGAGGAAAATAACTGACCCCCTCATTTACAAATTGGTGGGGGAGAATGGTTGGTCTAGAGGCAAGACGTCGGCCTCGAGACAGAGAGGTTGTGGGTTCAAATTCCGGCTACACCGGTTGGGATTTTTATTTATGATTTCTCTCTACGGCAACCAACCCTGGTCTCAGCAAGTAAGGCTCGGCTTGAACCGTCAATTACTCATGGACGGAAAAATTATAAGAACCTCCGAAATTGGAGTTATCTGCCTGTGCGGCGAGGGACCCCTGTGCACACGGCTGCCAGAGAAAAATGGATTAACACGCAAAATTCACTTCCTAGTCTCTAGGAACTTCGTCAAAGGTAAAAGCTGGCGAACGAAAAAAAAAGAAATTACAAATTGCGTAACGCCATGAATTTTAACACTTTAGTTTCGTTTAGGTTAATAAAGAGGTAATATTTATTCCACAAATGACAGATTCAAACTGCAAAGATCCTTCAAGAACACGTTCCCCAGTGGGAAGCCTGCCCTCTACACACTATCGAAAGCACTGAAGATAACTTTTGCTCAGATGCACAAATTCCGTAGCATCGGCGAAGACCTAGACGTCCAGCTCCTTGGTTACCCCTTGCCACACACATGGCAGACGACAGTAAAATTATTTTTTCTTTCTTGATCATGGCCAATGCCCCGGTAACCACAGGAGCAAGGTTTCATTTAATTTTATTGTTTTTCGGCTTCTATGCTTCAAAGTAATTGCATGTTCTCCATGTTTTCTCATTTTGTAAAAATATTTTACATAAATGAAATTGTAGGAGGAATTAGAAGAAAATAATTGTAAATATTAAGTGATAATAAGTAACTGTCATCATCATGTGCCATAGCGGTTGGCGTAGGAGCTCATGTCATTCCACAATCTTCTATCTGCAGTGCATCGTATCAGTTCTGTTGTTGACAGTTGTCCATGCCATGACACCAAGTCAATACTACCCAGTGTTTTCTCTCTTTGTCGTCTGCGATCTCTCTTTCCTTTTATTTTGCCAGTTGTAACCAAGTATTCCAACTTTCTTCTTCTCATGATGTGACCAAAAAATGTTGATTGTTTATTTCTGTTGTTTTTTTTTAGGAGTTCCCTTTTTGTGTTGGCCTCTTTGAGAATTTCTTCATTGGTCTTTTTAGCTGTACATGGAACTTTCAACATTCTTCTGAAAAATCCCATCTCTGTGGCCTCTAATCGTCTTTTCATTTGTTTGTCTACTGTCCATGATTCGCTTCCATAGTTCTATATAGCACCGATGAACTATATTTCTCACTTCTATTGACATAGATTTGTTGCATAAGATATTTTTCATTTACTGAAATGCTATTTTGGCCTGAGCTATTCTGCTTGTTATTTCTGTGGTGTATCTTCCGTCTGATATTATTATTGTGCCCAAACATTTGACACGTTGCACATGTTTCAGATTTGTCCTGTTTATTTTTATGTTGCATGCTAGTGATGATTGTTTCTTTGATATGACCATTACTTCTGTTTTCTTACAATTCAGTCTGAGACCGTTTTGTTGATTTTTTTTTTTTTTCTATTATGTCTATCATTTATCAAAAGTAACTGTACTTTATGAAAAAGTAAATATTAGTGCTTTGAAATATTATATAATACTCATTGCTGTTTCTTTAATATTATTTTACTTCACGGCGTCATGTACTCAGAGCAGGTCTCCTCTGTGTGGGTACCGGGGTCACCACTGTGACGGGAGAAAAGAATAGAGGCACTCTTACCTGCCACGAATGTCGTAAGCGGCGACTAAGAAGGTTTGCAATCGTCGCCTGTGCAGTCGAGTAAGACGTGCACGGAGAGACCCTGTCAGCTTAATTTACCGATGCATTTTGGGAGGGGATCAGAAATAATAAAAATAGCTGTCATACAGTGATCTCTGAAGGGAAAAAATGAAACAGATGTTAGCAACGACAGCATTTTGGAGGACAGTGGATTTAAAGATACGCCGAGGACAATCTGAGGGAGGGAATTGGGATATACAAGTAGACTTATAACAATCTGAGAGAGGGACAGTAGGTAGAGAGGTAGACTTATAACAATATGAGGGAGGGACAGTGGAGCGAGAGTTAGACTTATAACAATCTGAGGAAGGGACAGTGGATCGAGAGGTAGACTTATAACAATCTGAGGAAGGGACAGTGGATAGAGAGGTAAACTTATAACAATCTGAGGAAGGAACAGTTGATGGAGAGGTAGACTTATAACAATCTGAGGAAGGGACAGTGGATAGAGAGGTAGACTTATAACAATCTGAGGAAGGAACAGTGGATAGAGAGGTAGACTTATAACAATCTGTGGTAGGAACAGTGGATAGAGAGGTAGACTTATAACAATCTGAGGTAGGAACAGTGGATAGAGAGGTAGACTTATAACAATCTGAGGTAGGAACAGTGGATAGAGAGGTAGACTTATAACAATCTGAGGAAGGAACAATGGATAGAGAGGTAGACTTATAACAATCTGAGGTAGGAACAGTGGATAGAGAGATAGACTTATAACAATCTGAGGTAGGAACAGTGGATAGAGAGGTAGACTTATAACAAACTGAGGTAGGAACAGTGGATAGAGAGGTAGACTTATAACAAACTGAGGAAGGAACAATGGATAGAGAGGTAGACTTATAACAATCTGAGGTAGGAACAGTGGATAGAGAGGTAGACTTATAACAATCTGAGGTAGGAACAGTGGATAGAGAGGTAGACTTATAACAATCTGAGGAAGGGACAGTGGATAGAGAGGTAGACTTATAACAATCTGAGGAAGGAACAATGGATAGAGAGGTAGACTTATAACAATCTGAGGTAGGAACAGTGGATAGAGAGATAGACTTATAACAAACTGAGATAGGAACAGTGGATAGAGCGATAGACTTATAACAATCTGAGGAAGGGACAGTGGATAGAGAGGTAGACTTATAACAATCTGAGGAAGGAACAGTGGATAGAGAGATAGACTTATAACAATCTGAGGAAGGAACAATGGATACAGAGGTAGACTTATAACAATCTGAGGAAGGGACAGTGGATAGAGAGGTAGACTTATAACAATCTGAGGAAGGGACAGTGGATAGAGAGGTAGACTTATAACAATCTGAGGAAGGAACAGTGGATAGAGAGATAGACTTATAACAATCTGAGGTAGGAACAGTGGATAGAGAGATAGACTTATAACAATCTGAGGGATGAGACATGGGATATAGAAGTAGACTGTGTTGTTGCCCTACCAAACTCAATTGATGCCAGCGATTGCAATGTTGTCTGTCTGCGGTTAACAAATACAAGAGAGTTACCTTTTTTATCTCATGGTATTACCCTTTTAATATTTGATGTAAGTTTAAATGTGACTGAGTGTCGTCTACATATTAGGGTCAATTCATTGAGGTTAAACTTAGCTTTCATTCGTTCATGGTCCATGTCAAGAGGCGTTGAATATCACATTTCTCCATAACCCTTGAATCTCGTTCGTTGTGAAAGTTCCACCGTTGATCTTTTCCCGTGCCACGCCTTCATACAGTCCAATTTAAAGTTAGTACCGGATCAATGTTAGTGAATCTGTTAGTTTAACCAAAAATTAGTGAATTTACCATGTTCTCTCTTTACTTTCATGTTCATAAACCCGTGTCACTCTAAGCTCACCTCAACTCCTACTTCCCCACACTCTCTCAGTCACAAAATCTGGAAAAAAAACATTCCCTTTTAAATAGGATTCCCTTTAAAATAACATTCGCTTTAAAATAGGATTTCCTTTAAAAAACATTTCCTTTAAAATAACATTTCCTTTAAAATAACATTCCCTTTAAAATAGGAAACATATAATCCTTTTGTAATAAACCAAATTACAACAAATATTTTGTTGGCTGAAAAGGGAGACAATTCAAGATCTGGTTGGAAATGATTGGATAATCGAATCTGATAACGTGAATAATATCCAAATAATAAGTAGAGAACAAAAGAAAGAGGAGTAGGTAGAAATGTTTAATTAATTAGACCAAACTGACATGTCACAAATATATTGATAATGTTTATGTAGATTATCACACTGGATGTTTGTTTCTTATTTCATCATCATCATCATCAAGTACCGGGCCTAGTGGCGTAGGTGATCATGTCTTTCCACAACTTTCGATCTCGGCAGCTATTTATCATTTCTGTTGTTGACCTTCTGCCAAGCCATTATCTTAAGCTGTCTGTTATTTTTTCTCATTGCTTCCCTCTATCTCTACGTCCCTCAATTTTTCCAGTTGTTACAATATATTCAAGTTGTTCTCTTCTCATTACATGGCCACAAAATGATGATTGTCTCTTCCTAACATTGGAAATTAGCTCTCTTTTTGCTTTGACCTCTCTCAGAACCTCTTCATTACTCTTCTTAGCTGTCCATGTTTCTTATTTAGTTGCATGATTAAAACGTTTTGTAACAAAATACACATGCTAAAATTCTAACATAGAGTCCAGTGTAGGCTTTATATTGCAAAAAAGCACAATCAGCTAAAACCTACATAAATCTACCTCGGTGAAAGCTATTCACTCTAGTAGAGTGATTTTGGAATGTTATATTATTACATTACAGTCAACTTTTACTAACAACTCGGTATTTTTCTTTTTTTTTTCTCTTTGTTTTGGTTATTGACTGTAATCTTTTAGTTGTCATGTCCTGCTGAGATTATATAAACTACAATAATTAATGATAACGGTATAGACGAGGTTAGGGTGATCTCATCAATGTAAAAAGGTATTTTTTAATCTCATAAGAATCGATCTAATTTCTTCTTTTAGTGACCACAGTACTCATATCGTCCCTACCGGAAGCGTAAGAGTGCAGATGGGTCAGTTGGTAACGTTGTTCCATGCAATTCCGCAACTAAAATGTGTAATGCCATCTTTGTTTATGTCCCTGGACATGCGGGAGTACTAGAAAATGAAAGGGCGGACAGGTTGGCTAGTTGCGCTGTCGTTGAAGACGGTCAACCAATGGACCAGGCGGACGCCATCAATGCCCTCCGAGATGTGGGAAGAGCACAGAACTTCGACAAACACAAAATCCACGTCATTTCTTCGGATGACAGAGATGGGAGCTAAGATGGGCACAGCCAGAAATGAGAAACTCAGTGGTCGTATAAGAAGATTTATCAACCAACACAGAACTGGAGATGTCAGTCGCTGGACACTGCGGGACTTGATGAGGAGGGGGATCTGAGCACCTATGGACATGTTCGGAGTGCAATGATGATGATCCGCAAATAATTCAATAACTCAATGCCGCAACTGAACATTTAAAATAACAGACTGAATGTACCTGGTTATTTTGAATTTCAGTAGATTGTTTTTTTAATAATGAAAATCCTTGCCATCATAGATCAGATATTGGTCAACTCTCTTAAGTCAGCCCAAGTGATCTTCTGCGGGTTTACAGAGTTCCTGCATTGAACCGTTATCATTCTTGTAATCACGGTGCTTTTAAAGAAGAATGTTGAGAATACCACGGACAACTAAGAAGAGTAATGAAAACATTCTGAAAGAGGCCATGGCAAAGAAAGAGTTAATTTCCAATATTAAGAAGGAACAATAATCATTTTTTTGGGCACGTAATGAGAAGATAACAGCTGGGACATAATGTAACAACTGGGAAAGTTGAGGGATGAAAAGATAAAAGGAAGCAAAGAAAAAAGATACCAACAGCTTAAGAGAATGTCTTGGCAGAAGGTCAACAACAGAAATGATAAATAACTGTCGAGATTGAAAGTTGTGTTAGAGACATGCTCACCTACGCCAGCAGGCTTGGTACTAGATGATGATGATGATGAATTACTGGGTAATAACTAGCCATGTCAGACTATAATGATCATGGTTCTGTTTACAAGAAAATCATTTGCAATTAACAGAACACTTTATTAGTGATATTTTATTTATTGTGCTTAATTGGTCACTTACAAATATTGTCTGTAGTTGATTTTTCTTCTACGGTTTATTCAATTAGAAATAATAAATAAGTCATAAAAAAAGTTATAGCAACTGTTTTAATGTTGTATTAAGATTAGTATTTAACATTTCGTAACAAAAGAAAATGGGAAATTGTTTTTAGCTGATAAATGTTTTCCTAAAAAGCATTAATGTTCTCAAAAATATAACTAACCCAAAAACCAATTAAATTATAAATATATTTTTGCATATGATCTCACAAAATCAAACCATTTCTACAAAATACACACGTTAATATCGAGCGGAATGTTATAAGCGCATGGCATCGTCATCAATAAATGCTGCACATTTTCTAGGATTACTTAGGTTGTCACTTTGAAATAAAAAAGCTGCGTTAACAAAAGTGTGCTATATGTGATTATGTAATAATAAGAAATATGTCAGTGAACTAAAGAGGGAACAGCAGAACCACATTGGCACACACACACATCGTGTTAGATAGTCAACGTGGTATCAATGTATCATATAAGTCTGAGCAATCTATATATTCTAAGATCTGGAAAACTAGAGAGAATTAATTTTTGTCAGAAAATAGATAGACTAATATGAAAGAGATGGAGGCGAAGGCGCGCCCCCCCCAGCACCAGAGCTGGAAGTCGTCAGTGACTCATAACTGATGGCTTGCGCCAGGATCGGTGAACCAGAACCATCCAGACCCTGCTACACCTCTTCGTGGTGCCTCTAGAAACAGACTAACCTGTCTAGTCTGGCCAAGCGAGCAGGGATCGAAGTGGGAAGACGAACCCGGTACACAAAAAAGCGTCGGCTGAAATCGGATGTGTTGGGCCGAAAGGCGCAGATATCACAGTGTTACACTGCAAACTGCAACACAACGTAACTACGTCCACTTAACGTCCTTTTAAGGGCGGATGACGAGGAGGAAGTCTACGGTTCGTATCCGTTAGAATACCTCAAATCATCGGACGAACGCATCATCATCATCATCATCATCATCATATGAAAGAGATGAACGAGATCGGTCTATTGTAGAAGCATAAATGTGTGCAACTGTATAAGTTCTATCTACAATCGCAGAATAATCCGAGGCTCAAACAATTAGACGATTAACTTAAGTCAACAGTACATCGACACTTTAATCCTTCAACATCTGAGGCGTGGACGATAAGATGAATAAGAAGTTACCAGATGGACCAAGCATGAGCCACACACCACGTCCGCAGTGCCGTCAGTTCAAAAGAGTATAGTTACCAGCTTCACGCAATATTATCACTTAGTATCAGTTACCGCCCCGTCCAGACGCGCCTAATTACTCTATGATAAAGCAGCGTACTTGTGACTATATAAAGAACTTGTTACTATATAAAGAACGTGTGACTATATAAAGAACTTGTGACTATATAAAGAATGTGTGACTATATAAAGAACTGTGACTATATAAAGAATGTGTGACTATATAAAGAATTTATGACTATATAAAGAATTTGTGACTATATAAAGAACTTGTGACTATATAAAGAATTTGTGACTATATAAAGAACGTGTGACTATATAAAGAATTTGTGACTATATAAAGAACTTGTGACTATATAAAGAACTTGTGACTATATAAAGAATTTGTGACTATATAAAGAACGTCGCGATCTACTAGCAGTTTAGACTGCTGCCACTTCAAAGAGGACACCAATGTGCATAGTTAAAGGTAAGGGAATCGTGAGCGACCGGATGTTGACAGTAGATTGTATCAGAAGTTTTGCACAGAACAAGTGTAGTTATTTTATTTCATGCTGTATATATTGTAAACTTTCGAGTTAATGCCGCAGGAGGTCGACACATGAGATTCAATGGGACCCTCCTTCCCTTCGACACATGAGATTCAATGGGACCCTCCTTCCCTTCGACACATGAGATTCAATGGGACCCTCCTTCCCTTCGACACATGAGAGTCATGACTCAAGGGGACCCTTTTTCCCTAGAGTGTTAAGAAGCTAAAGGGCCGAAACATTTGCTTGACGGGAGATTTCTTCTGATCAGATTGTCTCCTGCTGTGAAGTTCTGAATAAAGTGCTTCCTATTACTATTATTTGCTATGTTTTTTTTTATATTAAGGACCGTTAGGGTTGAAGGCACCTCGGCAGTTTAATGAACTGGACTACTAAGGACAATAGGCTGTGTTGAATCCTGATCAAGCTTCCAGATTCACCCAGGTTTAAACCATGTACCTGATTTTTCTGGGAAAGCATGACGGCAGTGGCGTAATTTCGATCAAGTTGTAAAAAAAAAAAAATCTGCTGTAGGTCTGCAGGGGTTCATTGAGGCAGTACTGGCAGACTTCGTCAATCTTCTCCATTTCTCATCAACCATTTTGTGCGACTTTGTAAATTTGAGTTGAGGTCTGTTCATTTTGGTATGTTATGTTCCCATCTCTTTCTTTGCCAACCTCTCCTCTTCGCGCATGTCAATTTTCCTTCCAGAGTGGTCTTTGATACGATCGAGAAACGTGACCAACGAATTTCATTGTGTCCTTCATCACAATAATAAAAAAAATATCATCATGTACTCTGAGTGCCTGTCAAGCAAATTCATTAAGAGCTTTGTTTTTCATTTGCGATACGATCTAAGTAAGAAATACCCAAAACTGTATGTCATTTTTGTTCTTGTTTCGTGATGGTTACTTTGCTGTTATTCACCAATAATTTAATTTTTTCTGCATTTTTCTCTATTGCGTTTATTTTGCCTTCGCTTTCAATGCCTTATTAAGTTTGTCATTTTTTTGTTATGTTTTCACTGTCACTACATTCATACCTTTCAAGAGCGGCTTATATTCGTATTTAAATATTTTATGTGCAAGCGCCTCATTTTCTCATTAATCCACGTTGCTTCTTTTCTTTACATTCTTAAATGTACATCACCGTATGATTTCAGCCATTAAACTTTCCATTGGCCTGTCTACAAAATGGGAATGGTTTTTGTCCGCCTCTGATTGGTGCATACTTTTTATGGCTCAATTCTGGCGTCTTTTCTCAGACTCTCATCACAGCTCAGTGTGTAATTGGCTTCTGTGTGAATGAAAAGCGCAATGAAAAAAAATAAATAAATAAATATCAGAAGCTGCACAAAGAAGATCATTTAATATGTTATTATGTATTTATTTTATTTAAATATGTGTGTTTTAAACTGTCACATTGAATATCGTTCTTATGCATGACACATATATATATGTAGTGACATGTTTTTTTTTTCTCTGGTTGTTACTGCCTAACGTTTGTACTAGCAGAAGAATGTTTATATATATATATATATATATATATATATATATATTGTACTGTACTACATAGTGTTCTGCTAAAGTAAATAGAGATAAGACCAAAATTATGAGAATTAGAGCAGTTGGCAATAACCAAAAAACTATAGGAGAAATACCTCTACTAGACGTACAATCTTACATATATCTGTGCAGCAATATAGACAAAGAGGGAGGAACAGAAAATGATACCAAAGTAAGGATATCAAAAGCAAGAGAAGCATTCGTTCCACTGGGAAACATATGGAAGTTCAAAGAAATTAGGCTAAATACAAAAATAAAAATGTTCAACTCCAATGTTAAGTCAGTCTTATTATATGGCTGTGAAACATGGAGAACAACAAAAAATGACAACCATGAAGATACAGACTTTCATTGATGGATGCTTACGCAGAATCAAAGGATGGAAATAGCAGGACAAAATCACTAACATAAAATTATGGAAATTTACCAATCAAATACCTCTGGATAACGAGATACAGCGAAGACGATGGCGTTGGATAGGACGCACACTGTGCAACCCAACTGAGAGTATTACACAACAAGCCCTTTTTTGGAATCTCCAGGGGAAAAAAATAAAGAGGAAGACCAAGGAATTCTTGGAGAAGACAGATAGAAGCAGAGATGAAGATGATGGGGAAGACATGGAATGATCTTATAAGAATGGCAAAAAACAGAACGACTTGGAAAGTGTTTGTTCAAGATATATGTTCCATAGGGAGCTGAAAGGTAAACGAAGAAGACATATTGTTTTCTTTGTTTTAGATGTTACGCGTTTCAAAATATCTGAGCCAATTGTTCAATCATTTGGTTCTCTTTGCTCCATCTCTTGCCAATCTCGGAATTATCCCATCAGGTGCTGTAACTTACCCCAGTATCTAAGATGGTCTTTCTTGCTCAGTGCAAACCTCTGGCACCAGTTACAGGCTGTGTGGGTCTGGAAGTCGCCAAATGAAATCGAACCCGACCCTTTTATTTTCAGTGGGGTAGTTTACTAATGCAGCTGGAAAACTCCGAGGTGATAAACATAAATTGTTGAGGAACGGGTATTTTTGAACAACGTTCTGAAAAAAACGGCAGAAAACAGAAGTTGTAGGCAATCCAGAGACATGCTCATACATTCAAACGTGTACTGTTCAGCACAACGCCTTGCCGCTTAGAGGAAAGCGTATGCATGTAAACTATCAAATCGTTATCCCACAGAAAAGAACTTTGCTGCCAGACCGTTTTTAATTATAAACAAAAATAGTATTGTAATGAGCAAAATAACAATTGCTTCTACAAATGAGCTCATAAAAGAAAGGTTTCCTATTCTCAATGATGTACGCTTGAGGGAAGAAAACATGTACGTTTCTATAAATTAGTTATTTGTTATGAGCTTCACGAGTAATTGTTCGATTTAGTCTAAATGTGACATTTTTATTTCTGACCATTAAAATGTGTCACATATTGTGTGTGCCGGTGCCTTGAATAAAATACGTCCTGAAAATTACTACATTGATTAAGTGTCTTTATATGTTCTCAATTTAGTTATTTGTCCGAGAGAGAGAGAAAGAGAAAGAAATAACGATAGAGAGAGATAGCAGCCAAGAGAGAGAGAGAGAGAGAGAGAGATGTAGATAGAGAGAGAGAGAGCGCGCGCATGTGGGTCTGTATCAAGGATATTTTAGTAGATTAAGAAAGGGCAATTTTTGAGGGAGCAATTCTAAATCTAAGAGAAATTGCGATTTATCATCGGTTTGAATGTAACTAGGCTACTACGGTGAAAAATTAGCACTGCGACAATAGTAACATAAACGATCAAATGTCTCAATCATCAAATGTTTCAATCATCAAATGTTTCAATCATCAAATGTTTCAATCATCAAATGTTTCAATCATCAAATGTTTCAATCATGCACAAAATAACAACAAAATACTAGTTTTCTTCACCAACAGTTTCTGATCACAATAATAAAACGCATTAGCATCTTCAAGATTTCATAAACACATTGAAAGCAGAATAAAAAATGTCCACAATAAAAATATATAAGATTTACAGAAAAAAAAATCACATCGAGCTTAAACGATATGGGAAAATAAATTGGAAAGAACAGATTTTCAGAAATACTTTCTTGGAAAGTGTTTGTCGAAGACAAAAGAATATGAGACGGTGATGCCATCATGACGTCATTGGGCGAATGGGCTATCAAAATAAAACCACCAGCCAGAGGGGGGGGGGGGGACATGCCACAAAGTCTACGGCCACAGAAGCAAAGTGAGTCATCACATATTGAAGGAGTCGTTTCTCTTAGCTTTCACCCGTTAAGTCTGCGTGCACACGTTGTGCGTTTACGGCAAACTCGCAATTCGGCCCGGCACATCCGTTTTAGACATAAATCTGTGGTTCAAATCCGGAATCAATAGGCACAGTTGAATATTAATGTATACTTCGTCCTTACATTGCGACTGGATTAGGATTCACGTTGAGGAAACTCAAATTGCTCATATAAAATAAAAAATGTTGAAATTGCATGAACTTCAATAGCAAGCGATTTGACAACGTTAAGGGATTAAGATATAAAATAATGATGTAAATAAAGACAACAAACAACACCAGAACGCTATCCGTTTATAGGCAGCAGAAACTGTAGAAATAATGGAGGGACAAGCAATTAAAACTGCTGGAAAATCAGATACCAGGTTACAAGTTTAAAAATGCAAATGCAATGTGTAAAAGTTAACTTGTATATTTGGGGGTAAAAGAAAGAGACAGATCAAACCACGGG
This sequence comes from Megaustenia siamemsis, assembly GCA_032433765.1. Taxonomy (NCBI): domain Eukaryota; kingdom Metazoa; phylum Mollusca; class Gastropoda; order Stylommatophora; family Ariophantidae; genus Megaustenia; species Megaustenia siamemsis. The sequence goes on along the minus strand of JAVIAB010000050.1, from coordinate 59,178,712 downwards.
TTGGTATACATCATACATGCTGATAAAGCAAATAATCAAAGGAAACAGACTCAAACATGAGAATAAAAGGAACCCCTTATATGCAACGATGGTTGTCTACCTTGGATCGCCATTCTACTCTGTTTCCAGAGTAGAAACTTTGGAAACACTCCAAAGAAAGCCAAGCTGCATCATAATAGGAAATAAAAGATCAAATGGTTTTGACAAGTAACACAATCACCACCAAACAGCTTCCATCAGTCAGCCTTTACTCTTGGGGACATTGGAAGGATGAGAAAAGTTAAACCTACAAGATGATGGATTAGCTCTTTAACTCCGGATCAAAGTTACCGACTATATGAACCCGTTATCGGCCAATAGTATTATGCCCATTTAGAAAGTCTGTAGGTATTCTACACTTTTCTCTGTTTAATTTGATATATATTTAGACAGCAAATGTGGATTTGTGGAAGGAAAGGGCACCAATAATGCAATATGCATCTTAAGAACATTGATAGAAAGATCTATAGAGGTAAAGAAAGATCTATATATGTGCTTTATAGACTACACGGAAGCATTTGACAAAGTAAAGCATGTGGAAATAATCAAAATGCTGGAGAAATTAAACATTGATGGCAAGGATCTGCGAATCATAAAAAAACATGTACTGGCAACAAACAGCAGCTATACGAATTAACAACCAAACAGGACAATTGCAATATATAAAACAAGGAGTCAGACAAGGCTGTGTTCTGTCACCGGATTTGTTTTCACTTTACAGCGAAAATATTATGAGATCAATGGTAGACAAAAAAGGAATTGAAGTCAACGGTCACAACATAAATAATTTGCGATATGCTGATGACACAGTCTTAATAGCAGAGACAGAGAACGAACTACAAGAAATAATAGACATATTAGTAGAAGAAAGCAACAAGAAAGGTCTCAGTCTGAATAGTAAGAAAACAGTGGTAATGGTTATATCGAAGAAACAATCATCACCATCATGCAGCATAAAAATAAACGAGACAAATCTGAAACAAGTGCAACGTTTCGAATACTTGGGCACAATAATAACATCAGATGGGAGATGCACCACAGAAATAAAAAGCAGAATAGCTCAGGCCAAAACAGCATTTCAGTAAATTAAAAATATCTTATGCAACAAATCTGTGTCAATAAAAATGAGAAAGAGAGTTCATCGGTGCTATATAGAACCAATTCTGACCTATGGAAACGAATCATGGACAGTAGACAAATAAATAAAAAGACAATTAGAGGCCACAGAGATGGGATTTCTCAGAAGAATGTTGAAAGTTCCCTGGACAGCTAAAAAGACCAATGAGGAAGTTCTCAAGGAGGCCAACACAAAAAGGGAGCTCTTAAAAAACATCAGAAAGAAGCAATCAACGTTTTTCTGGCACATCATGATAAGAGGAAAGTTGGAATACTTGGTTACAACTGGCAAAATAAAAGGAAAGAGAGATCGCGGACGACAAAGAGAGAAAATATTGGATAGCTTGGTGTCATGGCATGGAAAACAGTCAACAACAGAACTGATACGATGCACTGTAGATAGAAGATTGTGGAGGGACATGATCACCTACGCCAACCCGTATGGCACATGATGATGATGTTATTTAGACATGTTGCAATAAGGAATAGCAATTATGCAGTCTGACCGTTATGTCACTATATGTAAAGTTCATAACTCCAAGTCTGACACAAGCCAAACCAGCAAATTAATTTTGGAGTTAAAGAATTAATTAAACAGCAGAAATCACGATGAGCACAATGCAGGAGACATAACGCTTCATTTTCCCTCGACACCGAAACACGACAGAGACAGTCGATATTTAGTTAAATATAAAAAAAATATGCTGATCTGTAACATTCTTTAACAAAACGTTCAGGAAAACATTTAAAAAATATGCTTGACGCACTTTTGTATTATTATTGATGATCAGGGGAGTATTGTTCTTAATCGTACTCCTTGGAGAAATAAATAGACCAGGGCACTCCAGATTTTGAATAAAAACATAATAAATGACGCCATTCAGAAAGTCGCTGTGCCGCAGTCCAGGAAGATTTCTTCTTGTCAACAATCTCGGTGTGTCTGTTCACCAACTTTCACAGACACTTCAGTGGTTTAATTGGTCCTACCAGTCATCCACGAGTCCGCTCTTAAATAATATAACGACAATATCTTCTTTTTGTATTCACTTCTTGATGTTTACAGTCAAAAATAAAGTGCAAGTGATAATACTGACCCTTGTTTGAAACTCTCCTATATCTTCGTATAGCTTTGATTGCGATATTGAGTCTTTGGGTTTGTGCAATTACTCATAATTGGTCAAATGTGGGGCAGTCTTGTCGTATATGTTTCAAAGCTTGATCAATTAAAGCGCACAGAAATGTACCAGATAATTCAGTTGTACGCCTGTGTTTATTCAATCTGTTATGATCTGGTCTAAGCTTGAATAGCAGTTGATCGTAGTCGGTCCAGTATCATTGAGACGATCCTGATATATTTTGTTCGACTGAACTTCTCATTTACATGTAAACTCAGTGTGATAACACTTTATTTTTGCTTACATTCATCTTCCTTTTTGGATGATGTGTGTTCAATGAAAAGCCGGATTTCTTACAGTGTTGATTGCATCATCATCATGTGCCATACCGGTTGGCGTAGGAGATCATGTCCCTCCACAAACTTCTTTCTACCGTGCAGCGTATCAGTTCTGTTGTTCACTGTTTTCCATGCCATGACACCAAGCTATCCAGTATTTTCTCTCTTTGTCGTCAGCGATCTCTCTTTCTCTGTATTTTGCCAGTTCTAACCAAGTATTCCATGTTTCTTTTTCACATGATGTGTTCGAAAAAATGTTGATTATTTCTTTTTTATGTTTCTTAGGAGCTCCCTTGTTGTGTTGGCCTATTTGAGAATTTCCTCATTGGTCTTTTTAGTTGTCCAGGAAACTTCAACAATCTTCTAAGAAATCCCATCTATGTGGCCTCTAAACGTCATTTCATTTGTTTGTTTACGGTCCACGATTCGCTTCCATAGGTTAAAATTGGCTCTATATAGCACCAATGAACTCATTTTAATTCATTTATTTTATTACAGACATTGGAATAATTACATACCACGGCTCAACGCGGTCCCTCTCTAGTTCAGTGCACTTACGCTAGCTCTAAACAAGCGCATAGCTACTGCGGGATTGTTTTTTTTCCCTTCCGACGGATGCGCTACCAGTCATACAACCTCGTTTGGTTATCTCTCTTGTTCACTTTTCGGAACTTAAGTTCATCATGAAAGATGTGCTCGGCTGGTCCAATACAAATATGAAATAGTAAGGCCACTTCATTGAGTGTGACCAGCTGGTCTTTGCATATCATGTTCTCTACGGCTCCAATGTTATTTTCCCTGATAGCCGCCAATGCTGGACCCCGGCGAGGGGAATCCTCTACATTAGTGACGCTATTTTTCAATCCATTCATACAAATATGTACGACTCATTCACCTGCCACTATATTGATTTCTCATTCGATTATGAATCTCTACAGGTTTCGTTTCCCGCCTTAGCTAATCTAGAATATGACTTTGCTGCTCTTAACTGGCGCAATGTTGTAAGGGAGAACTCTTTCTCATGTGTTGATGTATGCCTCAGGCGTGCCAGCGCTATCTATTGGTAGCTAAAGGTCACCGTCTCCGCCTGCTAAACAGACAATAATATTGGTCGTTCATGCTATTTTTAATTATAACTTGTTTGGTTTACCACTAACCAATTCTTGTTTACCAGAGTGTGATGTTATTATCTATTTGCTTACACTCGCCTTCCTTGTTAGTATGTACACCTACTCTTTCATTCTCAGCTATCCCACAGTTTAGTACTATCCATAGTATTGTTGTTTGCATTCTTTTTTTTTCAAAAGCAAGTTTGTTTAGTTGATTTCTACCTCGTGAGAGTTGACCATTCCTGGAGGCTCGTAGAACAGAATAGTTCATCTGACTTCTAATCATAATGTTATCTTCATTGATACCACTAGATGAATACCAAAAACTAACACTCAATCCTTCAAGAACGAATCAAATTGTTGTCAGTCAAAAGCCGCTTATTCATATTTACCCCTTGCATTAATTTGGCCGTATTATGTACACAATTATGACAAAACACTGCTGGATTTTTCTTCTTCTTAGCTTCAGTTTCCACTGCTCAGTTTAACACGCAGAAATAAAAGTTGCTTCAATGAATTTATTCGTTAACAAAAGGTCGTCCTAAATACTCCATAGTTTGTACAATCGGCCAGAATTCAGTTCTTAGCTCTCCGTACACTTCATATGTTTAAAAACAAAACATGTTCTGAAGTATGTAGACTGGTTGGCAAATACAATTTCTGATTCATATAACATAACTCATTATTTTAATTAGGCTAATTCGTATGAAGTTTGGTAGAACCAACACGTACTCTTACAGACATCCCCATGATAATGTCAAAGGTTGGACAGACAGAATCAAATTACTGGTAGCGTCAATTAAACTTAACACCGAGTAGTTACATTTTTTCTAATAGGTAGTCGGTTTGATTCACGTAATATAATGCCAGTGCACTAAGCTAGACCACGTTACTGGCAGGAGAATTTAATCGTAAATAGCGGACTTCCAGATCGAACATTTACTTAGCAAAATATGAGGAAACAAGTTGAAATAATATTGACCAAACTGAGAGGCTCAGATTTATCGTCATCTATGTGGGCATGAAAATTGAATGTTTGAGCCTGGGGAATTTTAAGTTGGAACTGTAATTACAGCTAACCAAAACAGGATGACTCTTTATTAACTATTTTCATTTTTATCAAAAAGAAAAAGTATATAAAATACTGACTCATTTAATAACTGTTTCGCTGGTTTCGAGAACTAAACTTTTTTTTAAAGAAAATATTAACTCATTTATAAGTTATTATTATTGTTATAAAATATAAAAATGTTAAATTGATATCTAATTTGACGCTTATTTGTATTTATAACATTTATGTAAATGTTATAAATGATTGACTATTTACTTATTGTTCTATAAGAGACAATTGTATGTACAACGCTCAAGCAATACCTGCTCCTATTTTCAATTATGGTCAACAAACATTACCAAAATCATTGCAGCATGTATCCCAAATGTGAGTTCTGCCTGCTGGTTTGGAGATAGCGATTATAGAACAATTTGCATTTTGCGGTCACTACGTGATGTTCCGGTCAAAATTTTCATTTCGCCACCGCCAAATAAATCTGCTTTTTTATTACTTAATGAATGGAAACGACGTCAACCTTACATGCAGATAGAACAGATTTGATAACCATTGACATTACACTGGACATGAATCATGAGTGCCTCTGTTAATCACTATCATCCTGTGCTGCATGCTCTATTTCAGGTCATTTTACTTTGTCTCTTATCTAACCTCACACTTAATCCCCCCCCCCCCCAACTCCCACTTTCAAATATCAGATTCAATCTCTCCATCCTATCTATTGAATGCCTTCTCACTTTCTGTCGTTCTCACTTTCTTTACCTCGTTATCTCTTTAATGACTAATTAATTTCTACCTACCTACCTACTGACCGACCTACCTACCTACATCCTGCCTGCCTGCCTACCAACCTACCTACATACCTATCTATCTATTTATCTATCTATCTATCTATCTATCTATCTATCTATCTATCTATCTATCTATCTATCTATCTATCTATCTATCTATCTATCTATCTATCTATCTATCTATCTATCTATCTATCTATCTATCTATCTATCTATCTATCTATCTATCTATCTATCTATCTATCTATCTATCTATCTATATTTCTATATATCTATCTATATATCTATCTATACTTTTTTCTCCTTCGACAATTTCTCAAACTTTTCAATCTTTCCATTTCTATCTTCAGGAACAATGTTTTTTTCTTTAATTCACTTCCCACTTCAGCTCTCTCTCTCTCTCTCTCTCTCTCTCTCTCTCTCTCCCACCCCTTTTCTTATTTCCCTTATTATATTTCAATAAATTATACATTTTTTAATGAAACAAAGATCTTAGTTTTAAAAAAAAGTTACAACAAAGAAAAAATAAAAGCCAGTCCTATAGCACTTAATATCGAACGGTGATGAAGTATTACACTTTACCCAACGAGGGTACACTATCCTCTAGGTATGAGAGTATGTACTCCTTGCTGGTATTACCTCCCCATAACTCAGCCAAGCACCAACATGGCTGATTGAAGAAAGATGAGGCTAGATTAACCATGAGCTGTAACGCCAAATCCTTACGCAAACCATTGCGCTATCAAAGCTCCCAGTAAAAATATCATTATAGTCATCAAGTACCATGTCAGCTGGCGTAGGTGATCATGTCTCTCTACAACTCTCGATCTCGATAGTTATTTATCATTTCTGTTGTTGACCTTCTGTCATGCCATTCTCTTAAACTGTCTGGTATATTTTCCCTTTGCTTCCTTGTATCTCTTCGTCCCTCAATTTTCCCAGTTGTTACAATATATTCCATCTGTTCCCCTCTCATTACATGGTCAAAGAATGATTATTGTTTCTTCCTAATTTTGGAAATTAGCACTGTTTTTTTTTTTTTTTGCTTTGGCCTCTTTCAGAACGTTTCCATTACTCTTTTTATCTGTTCATGGTATTCTCAACATTCTTATGTGAAACCACATTTCTACAGCCTTAGTGATTTTCTTGTATATTGTCCTATTGTCCATGATTAACAACCATATGTTAAGACTGATTCTACACATTATTTAAAAACTATTTTTCTTGTTTCCATTGTCAACAATGGAATGCCAAGTATCTACCTCCTTTTTTTTTTTTGGAAAGGTGTTTTGTCCTGAGCCATTTCTGCATCTCACCTCTGTTGTACATCTTTCATCCGAGAATAACATCATGCCCATGTATTTAAATTCATTTACCATTTTTAATATAGTTCCACTTGCCTTTATTGTGCATTGCGGTGATAAAAGAACAATAAGAAAAGAAAATAAACAATAACATACCAGTTCTTAAAGTTTAGTTTGTAAATAATAAATTGTTTGTTTGAACATTCCACTTGTAAATTTAGATCACTTTTGAAATTATAATACCAATACGTTTTTTTTTAAGAAATAAAATACTTCGAAGGGGAATTAATAACTTCACTTTCAATTTGGCAATAAAGAATGCGATTCCATAAATACCTGACATTATAATATAGATTAGTCTCACTCGAAATTGTTACATATTATCTGACCTCGTCACCAAAACTCCTGCAGGATGATGAGAATAAAAACGAGCTATGTCTCTTGTCTGTTGAAAGCTTAAGTTAATGAAATCCAACCAACCACTGAGATGAATCCGTTATATTCCCATCACATTACGAGTAATGGCCTAGACTTATTCCGCACACACACGCATTGAAATATCTCTCCCAGTGGTTCCCACGCAATTTAAGGGCAAAATGTGAACTGTATTTGACACCAGAAAGTTGACAAAAAAGAAACTGTGTTAGATCATGGTCAGTTATAGAAATAAGCATGATGGCTGAAAAGGAAACCATAAAACACCATAACTAGCGTGAAGTTTTCATCGCCAGGCGGTTGACATCATTCTACCCATACAGCCGTTGATCGCTAAGCTCAATAAATCACGCTAGTTGGGAGTTTTCCGGTGTTTCCCTTTCAGCTCTCAGACTTACTTCTATAGATGGCGACGGTTAGACACAGAAACGTTGATACAAGAAAAGCTGTGGTAGACAGTGTATAGTTGATACAAGAAATGCTGTGGTAGACAGTGTATAGTTGATATGCTGTGGTAGACAGTGTATAGTTGATACAAGAAAAGCTGTGGTAGACAGTGTATAGTTGACACAAGAAAAGCTGTGGTAGACAGTGTATAGTTGATACAAGAAATGCTGTGGTAGACAGTGTATAGTTGATACAAGAAAAGCTGTGGTAGACAGTGTTTAGTTGATACAAGAAAAGCTGTGGTAGACAGTGTATAGTTGATACAAGAAATGCTGTGGTAGACAGTGTATAGTTGATACAAGAAATGCTGTGGTAGACAGTGTATAGTTGATACAAGAAAAGCTGTGGTAGACAGTGTATAGTTGATACAAGAAAAGCTGTGGTAGACAGTGTATAGTTGATACAACAAATGCTGTGGTAGACAGTGTATAGTTGATACAAGAAAAGCTGTGGTAGACAGTGTATAGTTGATACAAGAAAAGCTGTGCTAGACAGTGTATAGTTGATACAAGAAAAACTGTGTTAGAGACACTGGAAAGTTGCCAATACGTAAGCTGTGTTAGAGACAGTAAACATTTTGAAAGTTTGACAAAACGAAAGCTGTGTTAGAGACGTTGAAAGTTTGTCAAAACGAAAGCTGTGTTAGAGACACTGGAAAGTTGCCAATACGTAAGCTGTGTTAGAGACAGTAAACATTTTGAAAGTTTGACAAAACGAAAGCTGTGTTAGAGACGTTGAAAGTTTGTCAAAACGAAAGCTGTGTTAGAGACGTTGAAAGTTTGACAAAACGAAAGCTGTGTTAGAGACGTTGAAAGTTTGTCAAAACGAAAGCTGTGTTAGAGACGTTGAAAGTTTGTCAAAACGAAAGCTGTGTTAGAGACGTTGAAAGTTTGTCAAAACGAAAGCTGTGTTAGAGACGTTGAAAGTTTGACAAAACGAAAGCTGTGTTAGAGACGTTGAAAGTTTGACAAAACGAAAGCTGTGTTAGAGACGTTGAAAGTTTGTCAAAACGAAAGCTGTGTTAGAGACGTTGAAAGTTTGACAAAACGAAAGCTGTGTTAGAGACGTTGAAAGTTTGACAAAACGAAAGCTGTGTTAGAGACAGTGAAAGTTTGACAAAATGAAAGCTGTGTTAGAGACGTTGAAAGTTTGACAAAACGAAAGCTGTGTTAGAGACAGTGAAAGTTTGACAAAACGAAAGCTGTGTTAGAGACAGTGAAAGTTTGACAAAATGAAAGCTGTGTTAGAGACAGTGAAAGTTTGACAAAACGAAAGCTGTGTTAGAGACAGTGAAAGTTTGACAAAACGAAATCTGTGTTATAGCCTCAGGTTCTCCTGTCCATCTCATGTTATCAGATCACTGTAGTCTCTGTCTCTTTTGTCTCGTATTCTTCCCTCTAAAAACGACTTTCTGTAGGCCTTTGCCTTGCTCTACACGCCCTAAAAATGAATGTTACTTGTAATGTTTAAAATGTTACATATTTGTTTTTGTTTTTTTAACTTTCAGCTGTTTTCAAACTTTATTGTTTATTTTTTCATAGTCTCTTCAATTTTACCCATTTTTCTACAAACACACATTTGAAGGGCTTGATTTTTTTCCCTCCATTTTTATTGCACATTTGTTTGCGCCATACAGGAATAATGAATAAATAGAGCACATTATTCTTGGTTTTAGTTCTGATGTTATTTGCTGTATTAATTCTGCTAAATGATGGTGCAGACAAGCATTTCTGTTGGCCTGCCAAGCCATTCTCTAAAGTTGTCTGAAATCTTGTGTCTTTGTATCTCTTTGTCCCTCAATTTTCCAAGTTGTTACAATATATTCCATCTGTTCCCCTCTCATTACATGGTCAAAAAATTACTGGAAATTTTGGAAATTAGCTCTCTTTTTTGCTATGGCCCCTTTCAGAAAGTTTGCATTACTCTTTTTATCTGTTCTTGGTATTCTCAACATTATTCTGTAAAACCATATTTCTACAGCCTCCAGTAATTTTCTTTTCTGTTGTCCTATTGTCCATGATTCCCAAACATATGTTAAAACTGGCTCTACATAGCATGTACGAAATCATTTTCTTGTTTCAATTGACAAAAATGGATTGCAAAAGTGTCTTCATTTTTTGGAAAGCTCCTTTTGCCTGAGCCATTCTGCATCTCACCACTAGTGTACATCCCATCTCATGTTAACATTGTTCCAAGATATTTAAATTCATTTACCTGTTTTAATATTTATCCACTTGTCTTTATTGTGCATTGTGATGATGCCTTTTTCTTTGTTGCTATTATTACTTCTGTCTGTTTATTTTTGCTTCCCTTCACTATAATGTCAAACATTTCTTGTAATTTTTTTTTCACTCTTAGCAATTAAGACTGTATCATCAGTATAGCTTTGATGTTTTTTTTTATATTATGACCCCCAATTGTTATTCTAAGCATGCCCCTAATGGATCTTAAAATAATTTCACTGTACATATTAAACAAATCTGGTGACAGCACACAATCTTGTCTAACACCCTGTCTTATTTTTTAAATATTTCCAAATGGTTTCCATTTCTTATGGCCGCTGTTTGTTGCCAGTACATGTTCTTTATTGTTCTTAGGTCTATGCTGTCTACGTTGATGCCTTCTAAGATTTTGATTATTTCTTGGTGCTATACTTTATCAAATACTTTGGTATAATCTATGAAACATAGGTATAGATCTATTTTCACCTTTATGACACTTTGTACTAAAGATCGTATTATATATTGGCATTGTTCGTACCTTTACCTCCAACAAAACCACCTGTTCATCACTAATTTTTTGCCTGATTTTGTTTCGCACTCTTCACATGATGACTCTTAGTAATATCTTAGTCATGTGACTCATAAAGCTTATTGTGCGATGATCATCGCATTCAATCACACCGGATTTCTTTGGTAGGGCTATGAATATTGATTTGAGCATGTCGTCTGGTATATATCCGCTGTTGTAGATATCATTCAATATTTTTGTTATTAATTCTATTCCAAAATTACCCATGGCTTCAATCTCTTCTTTAGTTATATTATCTGGTCCAGGAGCTTTGCCTGCTTTCATATTTCGCAAGGCGACTTCCGCTTCTTCTTTGGTGTATTTCTGGTTCTTCCCCATTATCCTTATAATTTACTTCTCTTCGTTCATCAAAATAAAGATCTTTAATGGTTTATATTCATCGTTCCCTTATGCTTTCTTGTTCAATATACAGTTCTCCTTCCTTTAATCTTAAACAACCAGTTTTTGATTGCATATTTTTTCCTGTTAAGTAATCAATTTATTTGTATATAGTTTTGGTATCTCTTTTTTGTTGCATCTCAATCTCTTTGCATCTCTGTTTTAGCCATGCTTCTTTTGCTTCATTGCATTTTATTACAATTGCTTTATTTAATCTCTTATACTCATCTTTGTTATCCTTATTTCGTCTTCGCGTATCCATTATCTGTAAAATGTCATCTGTCATCCATTTCTTTCTTAACTTTGTTGTTTGCTCTTTTAGCGTTTCCCACTGTTCAGCAATGCTTTATACCTTCTCTATTGCATTGCAAGGGTTCTTAATTGTGATGTTATATTTGTCTTGTAACCTCTTGTCTGATTTAAGTAAATCTAAATTTAACTTCATATCAACTGAGGCTCGTCTTGCTGTTTTTAATTTTACTCTAAGCTTCCCCACATCTGGTACATGATCACTATTATAATCTGCCCCTGATCTAGTTATCACACATACCAGACTGTTTCTAAATCTCTTGTTTATCATTATGTGGTTGATTCGATTACTTGCATTGTCCATTGGGCTTTTCCATGTCCACAAATGTCTTTGATATTGCTTATACCAAGTGTTTCCTATCATTATGTTGTGTGTTCTTGCCCTGTCAATAGGTTTGTCACCTCTTTCATTTCTCTCTCTTACGGGCAGGCTCTAAGTTGAGAATGAAACTTTTTGATGAGTGTTCTTAACATCACTGTACATGTAATTTTCATAGCATCTTCTTGAAAGTTTGGATTTACACATGCCCTTAAGCCATAATAAGCAACTACTTCCTCAACTCATTCCTCTCCTACTTTTGCGTTGAGTTCCCCTAAAACTATGGCTTTTTGATGTGGTTTGCATTGTCGAAGTGACATGTAAAATGTATCAATTGTTTTCTCTGGTCTGTCTGCTGTTGGTGCATAAGCTTGTATGAGAATAATATATATTGGCTTTCCATTCAATTTCACTAAATGGACTCTGTCAGATATTGTCCAAAAGCCTTTCACTGTTTCTGCATTTTCTGCATCTAAGATGATACCTACTCCTTTTGGGTGTCCAGTTACTCCAGAATAGATGATTTCGTATTCATCAGAATATATCTCCCATGATCCATTGTACCTCGTTTCACACAGTCCCAACAAATGTAAACCCATTCTTTTCATTTCCTGTTTGAAGTTTTCAAATTTCCCTTTTGGATGTTCTACCGTTCCAAGTTCTATTTTCAGCGTCTGTTTTATCTTTATTTTGCTTTCAGTAGCTTGATGACGATCGGGTATCACCTATAGCACACGATGTCCCCTACCGAACGAGGGTGTTCTATTGGAATTACCCATTAACGTTGTTATGAATTTAATGGTTGTGGCGACTCATGATTATACAAATAAGTTACGCCGGTGGAACATAAAAAATCATCACCATCATCATGTGCCCTACCGGTTGGCGTATACGATAATGTCATTCCACAATCTTCTATCTATAGTGCACCGTATCAGTTCTTTTGTTGACTGTTTTCCATGCCATGACACCAAGCTATCTAGTATTTTCTCTCTTTGTCGTTCGCGATCTATCTTTCCTTGTATTTTGCCAGTTGTAACCAAGTATTCTAATATTCCTCTTCTCATGATGTGCCCGAAAAATGTTGATTGTTTCTTTCTGACGTTTTTAGGAGCTGCCTTTTTGTGTTGGTCTCTTTGAGAATGTCCTCAATGGCACAAAAATACCAACACATAAACTCACACAGTAATTTATTTTGAAGGAATTCAATGGGAGATAATAAAACCACAAACAAATTAAAAAAACATGCGTTTTCTAATTTGTTAAAATATCTAATTATTTATAGATATAAATTGTACATGTAATATACATAATCTTAAGCTGTCTTATATTTGTTTTTAATAATATATATATATATATATATATATATATATATAAATATATATATATATATAATATATTTGTTTTTAATTGTTTGCTAAGTAACACGCATGTTCACAATATAATATATATATATATATATATATATATATATATATATATATATATATATATCATGCACTATAAAGTATGTTACCTTTGTAAACACTTTCTTAATCTATACTTCAAAAAGTAAGGTCAATGTATTTTATTTTCAAAAAATCCTTTAGAAAAAATATTTATAGACGTAAAGATTTCAGCAAAGCTTCTTTCCATGCTCTAGTTAGTCTCATCAGCCATCACTGACACGATTCTACTGAGATTAAAGACAGCTGGTTGCTATTCACAGAAATCGTCGGACATGAACAGGTAAAGTCTATATTGCAACACTTTCGCGCCCACGAGTCATTAGTTCAGCATCTGCAAGGAATCTAAGAAAGCGAATTTACCGATCAAACCCTTATGGTCAATGAAGAACATGTGTAAATGTCCAAACTTTTTCTTCAGCCGACGACAAATTTGTGAGTGATATGTGATATTTTATGTGACAAATTTGTGAGTGATATGTGATATTTTATGTGACAAATTTGTGAGTGATATGTGATATTTTATGTGACAAATTTGTGAGTGATATGTGATTATTTTATGTGACAAATTTGTAAGTGATATGTGATATTTTATGTGACAAATTTGTGAGTGATATGTGATATTTTATGTGACAAATTTGTGAGTGATATGTGATATTTTATGTGACAAATTTGTGAGTGATATGTGATATTTTATGTGACAAATTTGTGAGTGATATGTGATATTTTATGTGACAAATTTGTGAGTGATATGTGATATTTTATGTGACAAATTTGTGAGTGATATGTGATATTTTATGTGACAAATTTGTGAGTGATATGTGATATTTTATGTGACAAATTTGTGAGTGATATATGATATTTTATGTGACAAATTTGTGAGTGATATGTGATATTTTATGTGACAAATTTGTGAGTGATATATGATATTTTATATGAGAAATTTGTGAGTGATATGGTCAAAGTGACGTCAGGTCGCCATACTTTTCAAACAGAGCATCTCTAGAAATTGTGTGAACTTGGAAACCGTTGGATGGTAGATCTGGAAAATAGTCAGTTACATGTGAGAACTGACCCTGAGCCTAGAGAACGTTGAGTACTGAGTGTGTCAGCCACGGAAAAAACTGGATGAAAAAATCTGGATACCATCTGTATTGGCCATGCAGCTGACTCGTCTGAAGGCATGGTTAGTTAGTTAGTTAGTTAAATAGTTTGCCGTTCGCTTAGCTGGTTAGTTAGTTAATTAGTCAGTTAGTTATTCAGACAGTTCGTCGCTCACTCAGCTGGTTATTTAAGTTAGTTAGTCAGTCAGACAGTCCGCTCACTTAGCTGGTTAGTTTTATTCAGTACATTCCTCGGATTTTTAAGAATTACAACACCACCACTATTTAATTTATTGTACTTGTTTGACACTCGGCATAGCGTTCTTCTTTGTACCTGTCATTTTCATTGATGCACTTTCTATCCACTTCATGGAAACGGATAACAGATGCCATTCGCGTGTTCAAAAAGAAGATTTGAACATAGATGAACAAGAGGAAAAATAATAATTGGGAAACTTTGATAATGGGCAAGTTACGTACCGCTTCATTACCTCGGCTTCCAATGGATCCATTCTACTTATTTTGAGAACAGTAAGGAAGGTACAACAGGCACACAATCAGATGCACCGGTTACATACCAACATAAGAAACGGATAATCAAGTCAATAAGAAGATTACAAGCCCCAAATCATGATGCCTTTCATAATATGAATTGATGTGAACAAGTTATCATTATACGCCTCAGAACAGGACACAATCGACTCCATAGTCACATGTATACAAAATTCAAGATCGGCACCTCAACTACATGTAGATGTGGACAGGCGCCCCAGACTGCTGAACACATACTTCAAGACTGCACTGACTATAGTAGACTGAGGAAAATCCATTGGCCCATAGATACAACACTACAGACGAAACTATATGGGCCACTACAAGAATTACAAACGGCAATGAAATGTATATAGGAAACGACATTGCAGATAAAGACAATACTTCAGGCGAACGATAGATAGATAGATAGATAGATAGATAGATAGATAGATAGATAGATAGATAGATAGATAGATAGATAGATAGATAGATAGATAGATAGATAGATAGATAGATAGATAGATAGATAGATAGATAGATAGATAGATAGATAGATAGATAGATAGATTTTGAGAACCTCTAGACGTAGCGTTGAAGTTAACAAAAACTGAACACAAGGAGCATCCCAGTCTTGGTGCAAGGTCGCCCCCGCAGTGAGACTATTTCCTGCGCTTACGGAGTTCCAAGGGAAGATAATCTTCCTCTGGTGCTCTACGGATCCTCGCCGTGGAAATAATTATTTTGAAAATGGCGGCCACACAATCAGAGAGGACTGTCCTAAATGTTGTCCTTAATACCTTGTCCTAACGCTTTCTTGTAAATTTGATTTTTCTGAGATTCTTAGAATTATGTGAAAAGGGAAAGAGAGAGTCACAGAGGGGGTTTAGAGATAGGGTGCGTGTAAGGAGGGGCGTGATATGTGAGAGAGGGAAATAGCGTGATTCAGATGCTCAAGATACAACAGAGTATGAGAGAGGGGAAGGGAGACTTTAGTAGACTAGAGATATCATGTGAGGAAGACAGAAATGAATGAAAATGAATAAGTGAAGAAAGAGCAAAGAACTCAGAGAGAGAGAGAGAGAGAGAGAGAGAGAGAGAGAGAGAGAGAGAGAGAGAGAGAGAGAGAGAGAATAATTGTTAAAGGAATTTTGGAGGAAACAACTATTGACCAAATGGTGGCATTGAGTTATTGAGTTATTTGCGAAGTCATCATCAATGCCCTCCGAACATGTCCTTATGTGTTCAGATCCCCTCCTCAGCAAGTCCAGCAGTGTCCAGCGACTGACGACTCCAGTTCTGTGTTGGTTGATTAGTCTTCTTACACGCCAACTAAGTTTCTCGTTTCTGACTGTGCCCATCTTAACTCAAATATATTTCATCCGAAGGAGTGACGTGGACTCATGGTTGTCGAAGTCCTGACCAACAAAGAAATCACAAAATAAGCCAAAACAATTCCTTTATAACATTAATGGAGAGTTAAGAATGATTTTAGAACATTGACGAAAGAGGTTGGCTGTTCGGATTATTAATGTAAATGTATAGAGCCAAAGAGGTTGTGAGTGTAAGTGAATAAAACAAAAAAAACCATGCGGGAGTACAGGGAAATGAAAGAGCGGACAAGTTGGCTAGCTGCGCTGTCGTTGAGGGCTGTCAACCAATGGATCGGGCGGACATCATCAATGCCCTCCGAGATGTGTGAAGAGCACATGACTTCGACAGATACAAATCCACGTCATTCTTCGGATGAAAGAGATGGGAGTTAAGATGGGCACAGCCTGAAATGCGAAACTCGGTAGGCGTGTAAGAAGACTAATCAACCAATACAGAAGTGGAGTCGTCAGTCGCTGGACACTGAGGGACTTGCTGGGGAGGGGATCTGAGCACCTATGGACATGTTCGGAGTGCAATGATGATGACCCGCTAATAACTCAATAACTTAATAAAACAAAAAAGAAAGTTGATGAATATAAATGTATGAAACGGTAAAGAATGTTAGATTATTGTGATTGTGAAACTGTAAAATGAAATTGGCGGTTACAATAAAACGAACTGAGAGGGTAATTTATAAAACAAATATGACGGTAATGATAAGTTATGAAAACAACATAAATTTCAAAATATGCTTTGGAAAAATTTTTTTTCTAAATTACAAAAAATGGAGCAAATGTTAAAGTGAAGATAAATTTATGTAACAAGGGTAGTAATGAAGTTAAGTTAATTAAACTAAAGTAATGATGAAGTTAAGTTTATTGAACTAAAGTAATGATGAAGTTGGGTTTATTGAACTAAAGTAATGATGAAGTTAAGTTAATTGAACTAAAGTAATGATGAAGTTAAGTTTATTGAACTAAAGTAATGATGAAGTTAAGTTTATTGAAGAACCATAGTGGGGAAGGATAAGTTTATGAAGCAATGGACGTAAAAAGTATATGAAACAATTCTGACGGTGAAGGTACGTTCGTAGAACAACATTGGTAACGACGATGAGTTTATGGGAGAAAAAGACATTAACGATGGAAATGATGAATAGATCAATGGTGATGGGGAAGTTAGGTGTATGAAAAAAATTATGGCAGTGAATATACGTTATGGAACATTGATGGCGAAGATGATAGGTGCATAGAACACTGTTGGTAGTATGGATGCGTTTTTAGAATAGTGGTGGTGGTGTGAATATAAGTTTAAGTACAATTGAAGTGGTGATGAGAAGTGTATAGAAGACCAGTAGTGGTGATGAGAAGTTTATAGAAGACCAGTAGTGGTGATGAAAAGTTTATAGAAGACCAGTAGTGATGATGAGAAGTTTATAGAAGACCAGTAGTGGTGATGAGAAGTTTATAGAAGACCAGTAGTGGTGATGAGAAGTTTATAGAAGACCAGTAGTGGTGATGAGAAGTTTATAGAAGACCAGTAGTGGTGATGAGAAGTTTATAGAAGACCAGTAATGGTGATGAAAAGTTTATAGAAAACCGGTAGTGGTGGATATAGTAAATATATGAAATAGATGCGGTGGTCAAGATACGATTATGAAGATGATGTGCAGATAAAGATAAGCATGTGGAACAATAATGACGGTGTTGAAGAGCAGTTTAAAGAAAAGTGGCGGCGATAAAAAATAAGTTTATGGAAAACTAGGTACAACATTTCTAGAGCAAAAATGGCGATGAACAGCATTAAGATCTAGTCATTTAGTAATATGATTTTTCAATAATCCTGTTTGGCGTTGGCCTGTAAATGAATGTGAACCACTAAGTAAGACTTATCACTCTCCTAAAACCACTTGACGCCTGGTCACAGTCGTCTGGCATAATATTTTTTCAACAATATTGGGCCTTAGCGGTAAGACCAGTCTTTTTGTTTCACAAGAGTTACATCAGCTCATGCACTGTATGAATAATAACCTAGACGGATCTGCACAGCCAGCGCTAACAATACCCTTTTAATAAAATTAGAGTGATACAAATCTGAAGGATTTTTCGATTCTTCAACTCTCTTTAAAAATTGCATCTTGATTTTATAATTATTTTTCTTGTTTTCTGAGTTGTTTTCCCTGCTGCCTATATCCACACCTTTGTTTTCTAGATGTTAACAACATTTCGTTGACATGTTATTTAACTTGCAGTTAGCTGATATTTAATAGTCAGTGTAAATGTAAGTGTATATAAATGACGTCATGCAAAATACTAGCTATTTTAAAATGCTGCCACCACGTAAAGGACATCAATGTGCTGGGTTAAACCTAAGACAATTGTGTGCGACTGGATACAGGCAGTAGATACGATTAGAAGTGTTGCGCAGAATAAGATGTAGTTATTTGCCGAAAATATTGTAAACCTTCGAGTTCAGTGCGGCAGGAGGTCGACGTCTGGGAGTCATGACCCAGGCAGGCTTACCTCCCCTAGTGTCAAGAAGATAAATGCCTGCAACACTTGATTGTGCACTTCTGATGGTCAGATTGCCTTCTGTTGGGAAGATCTGTATAAAGAGTGTCCTATTACACTAGAGCCATGCTATTTTTGTTCTTATATTCTTTCCAGTATTATTATAATTGTAAACGAGGTCGAGGCAGATAAAGTCTAACGTGGACTAACAATATTAAGAGATGGACAGAAGAATCTACAACAGTGTGTACCATTTGAGAAAGATTTAGGAAGATAATATCAAAGAATGGACGGGCTTCATCTTCTCATAGTCTCAAAAAATGACTGAAGAAAGAGACACATGGGGAAGATTGACAAAGACTGTCAGCAGAGTCTCAACTACCCCCAGGGTATGGAACGAAACAGAAGTACCATCACGGCAAGACACGAGTGAAATGGTGATCTATAGAAGTCTACTTTCGATGCGGCAATGGCACATGATGATGGTGATTATTGTAAATCACCTTCTCTCTCTCTGTTATGTTCCCTTTACTAACTTCCATTAATTCATATTTCTAATCGTATCCCCTATTCCTCCTTTCCTGCCTCAAATATAACTAACAACACACAAACACATTTTCTGTACATACACTTTCACAAACTTTGACTAAACAAAGAAAATTATCGTCATAAACGGACAATGAGTATTATTATAGTTCATTATGTGTGATTTTTATCTGAGTGCTGTAAACATACATCTTCCCCTTAAATGATTCGTTGATCTATCGCCTCGGAAGTTTCCCTCTATAATAATATTTATTTATTATTTGTCACCGGTCTAAACCACTGGAAACTACTATTCGTGCTGTTTCGTCCTATAAGTGTTTGTCGGCAACGCAAGTATCCAGACCTACCCTATCCGTGAGATACTTTGTCTTAATAGGCAAGTACAGATATGCTATTTTTTTTCCCGAGTTGTGATCTTAACCCTATGCTATAGTCATGAGTACACATGCGTTAAAGACATTGCCAACGATAGCTATCATTTTAGGTAGCTGAGTTGGCCGTGTGCTCTAGTGTTTGGTTCTCGTGACAAGGATTTGGATGTCATCAGTGTCGTAAAAGAAGTGTCCTTTCACTGGTAACTTTAATTTTGAGAATAGAAAATAAACGCAGGGAGACAAATCTGAGGAACAGGGTGGATGGTTGATAAGACACTTGTTAAGCCAACAATTCGTGCACGACTACCGCCCGATGAGCAGGTGCAGTATCATGAAGAAGGAAAAAAACTGCCAGGTGTTCAATACTTGGGTCTGACTCGGAGAATCATTTTCAATAGGCGTTTCCAAATACTTAAATCAACCAAGGCAGCGACAGTTTGTCTCTCTGGAATAAATTCTTTTTAATAATTCCTTTCCTGTCGTAGAAACTCACCATCATTGTCTTCACTTTCGACTTTTGAAGAAGAATGTTTTTTGCCTTTTGGTGATGATGATGATGATGATGAACACTTTGGCGTTTAGTTGTGGGATCATGGCGGAAAACACACATCACCAACAATGTAAATAAAAAATGTTTATTTCTGCGACACGTTTTGATGATATCTATTGCGTACTTAACATGATGATGTTCTTGGTCATCAAGCAACGAATGTGGTACCAACCGACAAGCAACTCGTTTCTTGCCCAGAGCTTCCACTAACATTTTACGAATGTTGTACCAACCGACAAGCAACTCGTTTCTTATCCAGAGCTTCCACTAACATTTTACGAATGTTGTACCAACCGACAAGCAACTCGTTTCTTATCCAGAGCTTCCACTAACATTTTACGAATGTGGTACCAACCGACAAGCAACTCGTTTCTTGCCCAGAGCTTCCACTAACATTTTACGAATGTTGTACTAACCGGCAAGCAACTCGTTTCTTGCCCAGTGCTTCCACTAACATTTTACGAATGTTGTACTAACCGGCAAGCAACTCGTTTCTTGCCCAGAGCTTCCACTAACATTTTATGTATGGTCGCTCGGTCTCCTCCAAATTCATCAGCCATCATCTTCACAAACAACGATCTTCTTGTATCCGTTCTCTAATTTCTGCAATGAGTTATTGAGTTATTAGCGGGTCATCATCATTGCACACTGAACATGTCCATAGGTGCTCAGATCCCCTCCCCAGCAAGTCTCGCAGTGTCCAGCTGTAATAGGGTAGGGAGTGCCTACCCATACAACCCAATTAGAAGTTATTGAAGCGCTGCAATTGTTTGCCCTTCCCAGGTCTTAGAGCCTGAAGATTAATCCGCGGGAAATTATAAAATAGCTTGAACTGACCAATCAGTGTCACGTTCAGCTTAGCGACTACCAATGGAACAATAGAAATAAAATAGTCCCGGGCTGGAGAGAATTTTGAAATGGTAGAAGAAAGAGGAGACGGACACTCTAGGACCGGCAGTCGACATGGCAAGTCGATATGTATGACGAGACTTTTAAACACTAAAGACTCACAGATAGTTCTATTAGAACCTGGTCGTGATCATCCATCGGGCTGTCGCCCAGATCACTAGTTTAGAACAGAATTAATAGACGGCCACTTGAACAGACTGAGCGATTCATATTAAAGTTGTTTTTATTCGATAACAAGAAATTCTTGTTTTACTTTGCCCACGTGTCTGCTGTCCGAAAGATTAAAGGTGGCTCTGTCTATGCCTGTCGGCGAACCAGCTTGATATACGAGAGATGCTGGTCAGTTTTGGAAGTCTCTTCCTATGATGTGATGGCTGATAAATGAATGTATGTGGTCTGTCACTGCCATACAACGAATGACGACTCGTTTGTAATGAGTTTCTCATTATGAACAGAGATTGGGCGTCCATGTCTATTTGTTTTTGTAATCGCTTCCCCACCATTTTTGAAACGCGAGTACCATCTGAATATACACGAGATAAACAATTTTCCCCATAAATTTGTAGCATTAATTCAACTGTTTCAAAGGCACTGTCTCAGAGTTTCACGCAGTGTTTAGTATTAGTTTAATTTTTGTGTGCTTCATGCCGATTACGTAACAATGTACCTCTAACTATGTCAACAAAATGGCGGCTTATTTGTCTTCTGTTTTTTGTGCTGCGATGAAAAGTAGCCAGATCATAGATGAAGAGTTCCTCTTTGGATTCCGTGCTTTGTTCCATAGATGTCACTTTTGTCTTGAGCATAATAAAATCAGTCTCATTACATAATTATCGAATCATGTAAGTAAACTGCTCAGTAAAGTTTCTCTAGGCTGTATCAACTATCTCTTGAAATAGATGTCTTTTCCTTGGACCGCACACCTACAAACTCAAACCGTCAGTGTTAAAATTAGAAATTGGTGATGAACACAAGGTAGAATTGTACGATTTAAGATCTAGGAAAAAAGCTGAAAAAACAATACCAGCGTTTTGGTCACAAACGCCTTCTGCAAGGCTGGTCTTGGAAGGGTGAGGGGCACATTGGTGAAAGGTGCATGACGTTGAAGGGGGAAAATGTGGCGGAGGTGGGTGTAACAAATAATTATTGATCGCTTTACGATATATGAAGAAAATAAAAGTCGAAATCGACATTTTCCGCAAAAAACAAACAATTCTATGGAAGATGCACAACCAATAGGTTTTAGTAGATAAACGATCATCATTATGTGCCATACCAGTTGGCGTAGGTGATCATGTCCCTCCACAATCTTCTATCTACAGTGCATCGTATCAGTTCTGTTGTTGACTGTTTTCCATGCACCACCAAGCTATCCAGTATTTTCTCTCTTTGTCGCCCGCGATCTCTCTCCTTTTATGTTGAGATAAACTATATGTTTACATGTTTCCCATATAAAATAATGAGACCGAAGCGTCAGCATTGCATGTATTGTCTTTGTTTATTATAAAACTGCAATCATAGATGCTTCATCATTCTTCTCCTTGTCGCTCGCTACGCTGCAGCTACGCCCACATTTATACAAACCCCCAAGACTGTATCTTTTGTTACATCCAATATGCAAATGTATTACCTTTGAAAATATGAAGCTAATTTGTTAAGAATATGTTAAGCGTTTAAGCTATTAATTTTCTGTTTCGGATGAATTTGTGTCCTTATTTTATTGTATGGGTGTTTTGTTCTGCATCATATGTTATCGATTCATAATTCCATTTCGTTATTAGTTTTAAAATGTTTAGTTTAGGAACATCAGTATTTCTCATTCTTCACTGTGCAGAATACAAGCTATTTTATAAAATCTTGTTTCTATAAACAGGCTCCGCAAATATTAGTCTTTGTTTACATGTACATTTATATTCTTCATCATAGAGCAGGTACTACCAAGCATTTAGCCAGTGTTTTAAACGTTGAGACCAGCATTGGTCAAAAACCAGACTATGCGTTAGAGGTTTTCACCGGTTCCCCATAATTTGATATTTAGAATGTTTCTTTGGGCCATATTTGTGTTTTCTTAGGGTGTTGAGAGTGCTGCAGTTTTGTAGGGTATGCTCTGGAGTTTGAAACTTTCATATTTTGCTAAGTCCTTTTTTTGATAGGTGTGCTCTTATGACAAAGTGGTCTATTCCGATTATGAAGAGTTTGATCTCATGTCTGCTGAGCTTGCCTAACCTTGTCTTCAGCTATTAATCTAATTCTCAATAGTTTCTTGAGTTGTAAAAATAAATAAGTAGCGAGGTTTAAAAAAACATATTGTTCTTATCAAATACGTCTTAGTGAATTAGGAAAATAACAATAAAATTTGAAAAAATAAATATAAAATTATATTAAGTAGCTAAATATATAGAGAGAAAAACAACGACGTTGCGGCAAAAGCATTCATCAGAGAGAAGGCAACAATTTCAAAAAGAAGCGAGTACTTACTTCAGCTGAGCCGACGTACACGTGGGCTCTGAATGACTGGAAGAGGAAGAGTGACCAGGAGAGTGCCAATGTGCCGGTTGATCACATGATGTCAATGGGGCAGGTAGGATCTCGAGAGCCAAAAAGGAGCCAAACGTGTGAAGAAAATGAAGCGGAAAGGCACCTGTGAGGATAGATGAAATGATGAGTACCAAAGGAAAGTAGAAAGAAAGAAAGAAAACATAAATAAATTGAAGAAAGGGTCCCCTTTAAAAGGCGATACCGAAACGTTGTAGATTGTCTCCTCTTTCTGTAGGTTAGCAGTTTAATACTTCTTTCATTGTTTCCTGTAGATCTGCTGGCGGTCCTAATTGATATGTTAATTATTTTATATTTGTGCCTGTCAACAATAATATGTAGTGGAAGCTAAGTGGCAACGTGCTGGCTTCATAACTGATGCGTTGTTGGCTAGGTCATCGTCGAATACTTCGTTGATAAGGAGTTAAACGCTTGCTGAATTATGCTACTTAGTCCACATATCATTCTCAGAGCATAGGGGACAACTTCATAAGAGCTTGAAAACCTGTCTCAGTATTTCCTTCAACATGTTGTCTGGCATCATCCCTTTCGCATAATCTTCTTCCAGTATATTTAATGTATGTAGATTCAAATTCATTGCCTGAACTAGGTATTCATCCAGCCTTTTTGAGAGCAGTTAAAATGTCAGCCCTGTCTATAACTCCTTCATTCTCCACATCAGCCAATCCTACAAGTTTGTTTGCTCATGTATTCCCTCTTAAATTCGAATGCCCTGGCACACAGATGAAACAGCAATTAATCAGGCCAGACTTCTTCAAAGGTAAAGGTAAAGTACGAGAGTTGAGTCGGCGTCTTAGCACACGAGTTTTCACCCATATGTGCTCGGTCGCCTATCCATAAGTGTTCGGAGACTTCTGAATAGTGTCGCTTCAAGCATCAAAACTCACATTGCGAGGCAGAATTTCTCACATTCCCTGAGTTCCACTATCCTGGTGTCCATTTCTACCAGCGGCTAGGTCGACCGCGGGGATTTTTTTTTTACCAACCACAAGTACAATTCACACTTCTTCCAGTGGGAATCGAACACGGGTTGTCCGAACATCGGTAGCCTAGTCGAGTGGTTTTCCCAACTCGGACACCGAGGCCCCCAGTCGAGTGGTTTTCCCAACTCGGACACCGAGGCCCCCAGTCGAGTGGTTTTCCCAACTCGGACACCGAGGCCCCCAGTCGAGTGGTTTTCCCAACTCGGACACCGAGGCCCCCAGTCGAGTGGTTTTCCCAACTAGGATACCAAGGCCCCCAGTCGAGTGGTTTTCCCAACTAGGATACCGAGGCTCCCAGTCGAGTGGTTTTCCCAACTAGGATACCGAGGCCCCCAGTCGAGTGGTTTTCCCAACTAGGATACCGAGGCTCCCAGTCGAGTGGTTTTCCCAACTAAGATACCGAGGCCCCCAGTCGAGTGGTTTTCCCAACTAGGATACCGAGGCCCCCAGTCGAGTGGTTTTCCCAACTAGGATACCGAGGCTCCCAGTCGAGTGGTTTTCCCAACTAGGATACCGAGGCCCCCAGTCGAGTGGTTTTCCCAACTAGGATACCGAGGCCCCCAAAGGATCTTCTTCCAAGTTCCTAAGCAACTTCTCCGAGCAAAGCCCATTTTCATCTTCCCAGGCATGCTGACTAAGTTACTGAGAAAGTACACGTGGGTAAAAGTATGTGCTATAAGCCAAGCTATTGCTTTAGTTTAGTGTCATGACATCCATCGCCAAACTATTTCTAATCAGGGTAAACGCATTATAAAAAAAAAAAAAAAAAAAGTAAAGTATCCCCGTCACGCCAAGTAGCGTATAGGGAATATGGTGTTAGTGACCATAAATTTTACAAACCTTCGGCACATGATTTTTGGGGTAATGTGGTCGGTATTGGCCGTTTTACTTTCCCAGAAAAAAATCCGGTACCCAAAGGCTGAATGAACCGGAAGCCGTCGGTTGGGGTCGAACCCTACCTCTTGTCCTTTGTAGTTCAGTTCACTAACCACTGAGGTATCACTGCTCCATAAACGCATTATGCTGAATTATGTAAGGGAATAACACCGAGAAAAGGTAGTGCATCTCAAAACGTTGCGTCCAAGCACTGTGAGAAAACAAAACTCAAAGATGAAGTAAAAAGTACCATCACTTCATCGGAGTACCAGTATTATTGTCCCGGTGCTCATAGCTTGCCTTGGCAACACCGCGAACATCAGCCCACCTAACCTTTCTACCTTTTCCAGAAACAATCTTTGGTACCTAATAGTTTAGATGTTACATGAGCTGCGATGCACTGTCGGGTTTGAGTTTAAAAAAAGATACTTGTAATCAAGCAAGATGCAATATGAAGACGCCATCTTTGGTATTTGATACTCCAGCAAGTATTCAGTCTTTAGTCTTTAGTTTCTAGTCACTTTTAAGAACTGTATTCTGTTTTATTTATTGTCGTTCCATTTGTAGACATTTCGATTGGCACGTTGGTTTTTTTGTTCTGTTCTGTTTTGTTCCCAAAGCTTAAACATCCAAGATATTATCATATCTTATACAGCTTTCTCTTTGTCCTATATGGTTTCCTTTTAATTGAATATTAATCATTCCCGGATCGTGGTCAGTAAACGAGTGCTGTAACCACTTATGTGAAGTTAAATTGGTGACATCATTGGCATGAATATGCAGATCTGCTGTAGAGTTGATAATACATTATATAGAAACAAGTTATCTAGTTACTGCTTTCAACTGATAAATGCTGCTCAAATATTGATTGAATTCTTGAGTTGCATTCTAAAAACTAGCTTTTCGTTGAGAGTACAGGCATGCATACAAGGATAGATACAAATGAAGTTAAAATAATCACATTTACTCACTTTAATTAACACGAAGTATAGACTTGTGACTCACAATGTCATGCTAGTCAAAATAGTACATTCGTTCGTTTCTAAAGCCGGATATAAAAAAAAATTAATTTAATTATTTCGTGATTTCAAGGTCAGCTGGTAAAGATATTGATTGACAGTTTGTTATTTTTGTCTTCATCAACACAATAGGTTTGTTCACGTAAGATGGACTTGAGACAAGAAATATTCTGTTGATTCTGTTTTCAAATAAGCTTAACAAGAAATGTTATAGTTCACTGAACTAATTTTGAATTGACAAGATGATAAGTTCTATTCCAATGAACGACTGAGCTACTTCCGTTTAAAATAAAGAAGATAAATATTAAAGGAACATCCACGAACTTTCGAGGTAACAGAAGGCAACTAGGCTGGCTAAAGAAAGTGGAAATCTAAAAAAATATAATATAGACACCACCAATGAGGTGACCACAAAAACATAGGTGACCAATGAGGTGACCACAAAACATAGGTGACCAATGAGGTGACCACAAAAACATAGGTGACCAATGAGGTGACCACAAAAACATAGGTGGCCAATGAGGTGACCACAATAACATAGGTGACCAATGAGGTGACCACAAAAAGATAGCTGACCAATGAGGTGACCACAATAACATAGGTGACCAATGAGGTGACCACAAAAACATAGGTGACCAATGAGGTGACCACAAAAACATAGGTGACCAATGAGGTGACCACAAAAACATAGGTGACCAATGAGGTGACCACAAAAACCATTATTTTCAAAACAATGGTCTCAGCAGCGAGGCCCGGCTTGAAACGTCATTTACTCATCGACGGAAAAAAACATGAGTACCTCCGAAGTCGGAGTTATCTGCCTGTGCGGCGAGGGACCCCTGTGCACACAGCTGCCAGGGAAAAATGGATTAACACGCAAAATTCAGTTTCTAGTCTCTAGGGACTTCGTCAGAGTTCAAAGCTGGCGAACGCAACAACAACAACAAAACAATTCAGGACAACAAAGACAAGGTCACAAGGATACCAGTCACTGAGTATTAAGGGGATGTGTTGGGGAAAAACCAAATAATCCTACTAAGCATCGCATATAAAAGGATCGTTGACAGTTGATAATAGAATAAAGCAGACAGTATGCCACTGTCTGGGATGTCAAAACGTTGAATTATTATAAATAAATAATGTAATAATAGTGTGATACAGCCCCATGGATGCTCGCCGTGTCACGGAGTTTGTTCTCTGTTTTGACAAACCTTTGATGGGGAAATAAATAGAAATCTTAATAGACGTTTGCTGATTACAGCTTTGTGATGTGCTGTTTTATGATATACTGTTTATGTGACATCCTTTACCACCTTTTACCCCTACGATATGTTGTATGGCATGTTTTTACCAGCTTTTACATACAAGAGACGTTACGGGACATCCCATGAGACGTCTTCTGGATCACCGACTGCTTTCTGAACAAGAACAAGGAAGAAGAATTTGTTCAGCATTCAATGCACACGTTTTTTCTTGTATATAAAGTGTGCCAGATACAAAAGCTGGGCTCATTAGAGTCTCAAAGCCTGAAGCTCTCTTCATTCAATCAGGCTTATGTGTCAGCATTTTTCCTGAAAAAATAATATTATAAGGACACACTATTTTACTCATTGGTGTCCTCTCATTCAGCTATTGATAACGCGCATTTATCGACACTTCAGTCATCTTAACAGATTTAAATAAGAAAATTCTTTCAATTTGTGAATAAATCGTATAGTTCTTAACTGCGTGTTACAATATTAATTTTTGTTACTTATACAGGACGCGCCAATTCAAATAATGTTAATTACTTGGTCTCAAACACGGGGATTTATAATACACTTTCGCTAAATTTCGTGTATTTGTTGGAAAAACAAACAAGTAATATAAGAAGGAGGCAATTTATAGTAATAAAAGAAGAAAACATAGCTAAAAAGGAATTGAATAAGCCCTCGAAAAAACTTAAGCATCAAATAAACAATATAAAATAATCATAAACAGCCAGGACAGTAAAAAAAAACATAAGTATCAAATAAACATATAACAATCAACAGACAGAACAGTAAAAAATAGTCAGTACTCATCAACAAACAGGACGGCTTGCCTGCGTTATATGTACAGCAGTTCTATCGTTGTGGTTTTCAATGAGCTAAAAAAAACACATCGAGTTTTGTCTTCCATGTGACAAACATAATGGACAACAAGGACATTCGATTGAATTTGTCGGAGAAATATTTTTCGCATTGTTATTTATTAATAAATTGAACAGCACTATGCTTTACACCATCAGGCCTCAGTGCATCCGCCTTCAGCGCGTATTTATTCGGGACTATTTGCCTACCTTTTGATTTTCCATTTCTTTTTTGTAGTAAAACAGCATTGGCTTGTAATCATCGTTGCTTTTCCGAGGAAAGTAATTCTTTTTTTTTCAAACTTGCGAGCTTTTCCTAGCTAGGTTTGATTCATAAATTAATTAATTAATATAGAGACAGTATTTGGACCCCTATTTTAGTGTTTGATAATTAAAAGAGACAAAGATGCATAGTAAAATAGATGACCTACAAGAAGACTTAAATAGATTTTACAACATAAACACACAATACATAATGACAATCAACGCCAGCAATATAAAAGTCATGAACATCGCAAAAAAAAAAAAATAATAATGTCCACACGGACGGCAGACAATTAAAACAACTGGAGGAATTAAAATACGTATGAATTCTAGTGACAAAAGATAATTCACAAGCAACAGAAATAGACTCATGATACATTAAGTAAAAAGTAAAGTAAAGTACCCCCGTCACGCCAAGTGGCGTATAGGGAATATGGTGTTAGTGACCATAAATGTTACAGACCTTCGGAACATGATTTTTGGGGTAATGTGGTCGATATTACGCCCGTGCCGCTTTACTTTCCCAGAAAAAAAAAATCGGTACCCGTTAAAGGCTGGGTGAACCGGAAGCCGTCGGTTTGGATCGAACCCTACCTCTTGTCCTTTGTAGCCCAGTTCACTAACCACTGAGCTATCGCGGCTCCATGATACAATAAAAGCCTGTCAAATCACAACTATAAACACTGATGCCCACAAGGAAATAGCTCCATAGGCCAAACGGGCACTGTAAGATACAATTTTCATCACATTGTAGTGCTACCAGCGCTAACTTGGACGCCAGATTCAAGAACAATAAGACAAAAATAACCACAACCGAGATGTGCTAGACTCACGACATGAAGCATCCTGAGCTATACGATCAGAAACGAGGTAGTGAGAACAAAATTGTTAGCATTAATTCCCACACAGAATACATAAAGAAACGACAGATAAAATAGTTTGGCCACGTGATAATACAGAAAGATCAAAACACAACTAGCCTTTAATAAATGTTACGAGAACACAAACATCAAGGGTCGACCTTATGATGAATTTATAGAAATACTTGAAAACACAACAGTGGCAGGCGCCAACAAAAACACAACAGTGGCAGGAGCTAACAAAAACACAACAGTGGCAGGAGCCAACAAAAACACAACAGTGGCAGGAGCCAACAAAAACACAAAGCACAGCAAATTAAAACCGCTCTCGACGCTGAAAGGCAAATTAGAATAAAAAGAGAAGAAGAAGATCATTAAGAGAAAAAGAGAGACAAAGAGAAGATAGGGTAGCTCAAGAGAAGACAACTGTGTTGCTTTATTCAGAACAATCAACAACAAAAAGTCACAGAGATTTATAGAAAGACATCGGGTAGTTATGAGGAAGATGATCGCCTACCTTATGCAGTACAGCATTGATTGATAATTGCGTATTTCTAAAACTGAATAACAAATCCTTCTTCTTCATTCTCTCATCTCAGCACTACAGAATATCCCATAGGCGCCCAGTCGTTTCGTACAAAGGACAACATCAACATAAATTAAAAACTCAGTGACATGAAGTGTTAATCAACAGTGGTATAGTATTCTATAAAGTGTTATAATACTATCTATCATCGTCATCAATTACCGTGCTCTACTGGCGTAGATGATCATGACTCTCCCCAACTTTCGATCTCGACAGTTATTTATCATTTCTGTTGTTGACCTTCTGCCAGACCATTCTCTTAAGCTGTCTGGAACCTGCGTTGCTTGAGCAGTGTGTAGATGTTCAGGGAGCGTCTGCGAGTGACGACCTCCATTTTCATCACGTTGTCCTTCCCGGTTATACCGAAAATACAACGCTGGCATCGCAAATAATGCATTTAGCCTTCTCTCTTACTTTGCATAAGTTGTCCATGACTCGCTGCCATACAAAAGGATACTGATAACATCAGCGTTGTAAACTGCGGCCTTTGTTTTAGTTGTCTGTTTACTGTCTTCCCAAATGCGCCTAGAAAAACGGGGTGAAAGTGGTAGCAGTCTTACCTCTAAAGATAATTAGTCGTTAATTTTTAACCCCTGGTAGAAATACTGCTGCACGACATCAAGTTTGTAGTTGTTGATAAATATTGCAAGTGCTGATTCGAAGTCCTGACCGAGTATATTAGTTTTATTTTATAAGCAAACTTATTGTGAGAGTGAAATCCTTGAAGACATACGAAAATCATTATTGTATGCTTCAGAGTTCTTCTTGAGTTTGTGTGACAAATGCAGCGTCGCCAGTAAATAATAAGTCTCTAACACTGATATGTGAATTAGGATGACCATATCTATACAAGTAAAACAGGACGGGTACAGTGACACCAACATGCATAAAAATAGGATGGAACGCCATTTTGACCATTCCAACCCTTAAATAACCTCCCATCATCATCAAGTACCTAGCCTTCTGACGTAGGTGATCATGTCTCTCCACAACTTTCGATCTCGACAATTATTTATTATTTCTGTTGTTGACCTTCTGCCAAGCCATTCTCTTAAGCTGTCTGGTATTTTTTTTTCTTTGCTTCCCTCTATCTCTTCGTCCCTCGATTTTTCCTGTTGTTACAAAATATTCCAGCTGTTCCCTTCTCATTACATGTCTAACCGGCATTGTTTCTTTATTGTAGCCGGTCTTCCCATGATGATGTTATGCTAAGAAATCTTACGATAGGTAACGAGGTGACATGCCAACCGCCCCTTGAACAGGGTTTATAAACAGTCCAATATGGTACACCGTCTTAGGCAACAGCACTCTTTCTCTGCTAGTGTAAAAATATGTACACACGACTCTTGAAATGAGGATGTTACTGCTCAGGCGATGATAAGGTTTGATGAGGTACATGAGCCGTGCTATGGCAACCGCACGCTGACTCCCTGTCTCAACTGTCAGGTTTCCCACATACTCAGCTCGTACTTCGGTTGCAACCTGGTCTTGCTGTACTGGTTTCTTTAATCTCCTCCTTATGTGTTGCCGCGACAACTCCCAATTCAGTCCAGCGCCCTGGCGTATATAACGATTGTTAAACAAATAGATAGCTGCACAATACTGATGTTGAAAAAGGCATATATCTTTATTTCGACAGCCCTAACAATGGCACCTATGTACAATTATTCACAGCGGCCAGCGGTTAACACATCTCGCTCGGCCATTCACACGTCAAGTCACAGAATTCACATCTCTATTAGATAATCTCGCATCTAGTCTTCTGTCTCTCTCAGCCTTACTAAAAATGTTCTTGCATCTACTAGGCTCCTACTAACGTGGCTCCTAACACTACTAACTACGACAACTTATGCCCAATGAGCTCTCCCGCTGACGCTTGATCTGACCGTCGTCTCTAATGTCCCTTATGGGGTAATACTCTCTGGAGCTCTCTACTACTAACTAATGCACTGTTTTTTTTATACACTAAAGACCTTCTTGTATCTCAACCCTAACTAACTACCTAATCTGCTACTAACCATAATGACTGTTGGGCTCTCTTAACTCCTTCAGGCTACCGCCTAATGGCGGCGCCGATCCTGTTCCTCAATTGAGTCTGAAATTTATCTGAAGAGCCTCCTTTCTCTCTCCGTGCATCGACTTAAATATCCCGTCTCCTAACCAATCAAAACTGATTTCCTCTACCTCTCTACCAATCAAAATATCTCAACGTCATCCACTCATTCCCATGTTTATAACCTTTCAATCATGAGACTCCTACTTTCCCTCTAACACTATTCTACTCATATTTCTTGTGATCGCTCCTCATTGCTATGCTTCCCCCATTCTCGTCACTATCCCTTACTCTCCTTCTCTCACCCACTGCTACACATGGACAAAAAATGATTGTTTTTTTCCTAATATTGGAAATTAGCTGTCTTTTTTCTTTGGCCTCTCTCAGAACGTTTTCATTAATCTTCTTAGCTGTCCATGATATTCTCAACATTCTTCTGTAAAACCACATTGCCTACAGTGATTTTCTTGTCTGTTGTCCATGGTTCACATCCATATGTTAAGACTGCCTATATATAATGTTTAAGAACTCTTTTTCTATTTTCTATTGTCAAAAATGGATTGCACAGTATCTTCCTCATTTTTTGCAAATCTTCTTTTGCCTGAGCCATTCTGCATCTCAACTCTGTTGTACATCTAACATAGAAGTTAACAATGTTCCTAGATATTTAAATTCATTTACCTGTTTTAATATTCTTCCACTTGTATTTATTGTGCTTATAGTGTTTATAGTGTTTATAGTGTTTATAAAACAATGATATTATTTTTGTATAAAGTGTTAGAATTTGTTATTAAACATTATTATAGAGCTTTTTTTAAATAAAGTGTAATAAAGTGTTATTGAACTGTGTTCCAATGAGCATTTATATTTTATTTGACGTCGTTCGCAGTGTCGTAAGGTCTGGTTAATTCTATCTACTGTTCTCTCCCTTGGTTATCTTTGTCTCTCACTTTCTCTTTGGGGTACATTGTATACACTTCGATTCTTGATATTTATTACTTCGTTGCCTGTTCAGATTCATTGTTTATTATTTATATTTGTTATTCGTTGCATTGTTTCAATATTTGTCATTCGTGTTATTAATTTGCAATGTTTGTATTTATCTTTCCTGTACCTGTTGAGCACTTATATGATAACTTGTGAGTGAATGATTGTATGAATATGTTAGTTAATTTGTTTAATCAATTGGATTGTCTTTTAGTTTGTTAGTACGTGAGCAAGTGAATTAATTCGTTAATTATTTAGCCGATAATCTGGTGATATATTTAGGTTGTAAGAAGCTAATCACAGACTGTTAATCAAATGCTGGAGACAAGGAGAAATACCTCATGATATGAGAAATGCAAAACGCCTGCATAGACTTGCAGAACGTGTTCTTCCCGAGTCTCAATGCGGCTTCAGAGCCGGGAGGTCAACCATAGACATGATTTTCACACTTAGGCAATTACAATAAAGATGTCGGGAACAAAATGTGCCGCTCTATATTGCCTTTGTAGATCTCACAAAGTCCTTCGACTCAGTAAATAGAGATGGGCTCTAAAGTGTGTTAGAAAGCATAGGCTGCCCACCTAAATTACTTAAGCTGATTATGTCCTTCCATGAAAACATGAATGCTAAAATCCACTTTGATGGGAGTTCATTAGAGAGTTTTAAAGTCAACAGCGGAGTGAAACAGGGATGTCGCCCTTCTGGTGTATTTTTTGCTGCCCTTCTAAATTACGCCTTCGAAAACAGCTCAGGAGATATTTATTTTCGCGCAAGGTCAGATGGCTCACTGTTTAACTTAGCACGACTAAGAGTAAAAACAAAAACAAATGGTGCCCTACTTAAAGAACTTTTATTTGCGTCCGATGCAGCCCTAGTTGCTCATAGTGAAGCCACCCTACAATCGCTGATCAACAACCTGGACAAAGTAAACGACCTTTTTTCACTGCCAATTGATGTTCAGAAAACAGTAATACAAGGCGATATCAAACCTCTACGAATCACTCTAACAGATTCTCCACTAGAATCAGTTCAGAAATTCACGTATCTTGGATTCACAATTACGCAAACCACTTCTCTTGATAATGAAATAAACAGCCGAATTGATAAGACAGCTACGACTTTCGGTAAACTAACGTAAAGGGCTTGGAACAACACGAAACTAACACTGAAGACCAAACTCTTAATATATCAAACATGTGTGCTTAGCACACTATTATATGAATCTGAAACCTGGACAACATACTCAAACCAGGAAAAAAGACTAAATGTCTTCCACATGCGATGTCTCCACAGAATAAGGCACATCAAATGGCAGGACAAAATAAACAAATTTACTGTCCTGCAGCGTGCTAAGACCCTAACAATCATGTTGATGTTCAAATGTCGAAGACTAAGATGGCTGGTATACGTCCAGCGAATGGAAGAAAAACACATCACCAGGCAAAAATTATATGGTGAACTAACGCACGGAAAAAGACAAATCGGCAGACCTAAACCACGATATAGAGATATCTGCAAATCATCTCTGAATGACTTTTCCATCTGTGAAAAAGACGTGGAACATGTAGCACGTGATCGCACATCATGGAGAGCATGTATAAGGAATAGCATCAATTGAGACTGTGGTTTGGTTGGTTGTTTAGTTGGTTGGTTTGGTTGGTTTGGTTTGGTTTGGTTTGGTTTGGTTTGGTTGGTTGGTTTGGTTGGTTTGGTTGGTTGGTTTGGTTTGGTTTGGTTGGTTGTTTAGTTGGTTTGGTTGGTTGGTTTGGTTTGGTTTGGTTTGGTTTGGTTTGGTTGGTTGGTTTGGTTTGGTTTGGTTTGGTTTGGTTGGTTTGGTTGGTTGGTTAGTTAGTTGATTGTTTGATTGCTTAGTTAGTTGGTTGATTAGTTGGTCAGTTGGTTTGTTCTTTGGTTGGCTGGTTGGTTGGTTAGTTGGTTGGTTGGTTGGTTAGTTGGTTGGTTGGTTGGTTAGTTTGTTGGTTGGTTAGTTGGTTGGTTTTTGGCTGGTTGTTGGTTGGTTAGTTGGTTGGTTAGTTATTTGGTTTGTTGGATGATTAGTTGGTTGGTTGGTTTGGCTGGTTGGTAACTTGGTTGATTAGTTGATTGATTCGTTATTTTGTTGACTAGTGGTAAGTTGGTTGGTTGGTTGGTTAGTTGGTTGGTTGATTATTTGAAAACAAAAGAATGCACTGATGTTTGGAAGCAACAAAAATGATTCCTTCCCCCTGTAAAAGTTTTGTAAACATGACGCTTGAAAAGGTTTTTTATATATCGCTTGTTCAAAGCAATAACCTTATAAATCGTCACAAACATAAACAAAAGATATAAACATATATACTTATATAAACATATTTTTTTTAAATTTCTATTTTATACATAATATTTGCAGTTCTAATTTTATTTTAAACCGATCTCTTTCATCTATTGTGATCTCCTCTATTGTGATCTCCTTATTACGTAAATATTGTCGTCTCTGTGTCTTGTGGCAAGATGACCATTACACTTTGGCTTCAAATGTCAGGTCAGACCAGGCGCACTTTTGTCAATATCGATTACCTCAATTTGAAGTTTCAGATCTTCTGTACTTTATTTGTGCGAGCCATCAACACTTTATCATTATTGGGCGGTAATTTGAGATCATTTTAATGGCAGATTATCGTCTAAATCATCTTTACCCTACCATTGCCCACTATGAAAGCATGTAATTCTAAATGAAGAAATATAGCATTTCAAAAGCAGAGCTGTTTGTCACTGATTTCTTGTTTGTTTGTTAGAGCACGCCAGCTTTATATATCAAGCTAAGTCCCGATGGGTGAATTTCATGTGAATTTCATTTGTTCATTTTTTTACATCGGCAACACTGCGCTTAGGTGTCCCTCGCCAGACAGGCAGATATTATCCGGCTTTGGGGATTATATTATTTCTCATCGTCGAGAGTTTTGATATTTCTGTGCAGAATTTTTTCCTATCAATTTTGTCCTTGAAGCGGGTATTTTTGGACTACTCTTTAACGTTTCCAACTGTCAAAAGGTCTTTAACGTGCGCAGCATGCAGACTTGCTCTTGTTTTTCGCCGTTATTCGAGAGGACTAAACATCGAATCTCTAGGTTTACCCAGATACTGAGGTAGGGTAAAGCCACGATGAAACCACGGATTGAGGGTAAAGCCACGATAAAACCACGGATTGAGGGTAAAGCAACGATAAAACCACGGACTGAGAGTAAAGCCACGATAAAACCCACGGACTGAGGGTAAAGCCACGATAAAACCACGGACACAGGTAAAGCCACGATGAAACCACGGATTGAGGGTAAAGCCACGATAAAACCACGGACACAGGTAAAGCCACGATAAAACCACGGACTGAGGGTAAAGCCACGATAAAACCTTGGACACAGGTAAAGCCACGATAAAACCACGGATTGAGGGTAAAGCCACCATAAAACCACGAACTGAGAGTAAAGCCACGATAAAACCCACGGACTGAG
Organism: Megaustenia siamemsis; assembly: GCA_032433765.1. Lineage (NCBI taxonomy): Eukaryota > Metazoa > Mollusca > Gastropoda > Stylommatophora > Ariophantidae > Megaustenia > Megaustenia siamemsis. The sequence goes on along the minus strand of JAVIAB010000050.1, from coordinate 59,142,008 downwards.
GGTAAAGCCACGATAAAACCACGAACTGAGGGTAAAGCCACTATAAAACCACGGACTGAGAGTAAAGCCACGATAAAACCACGGACTGAGGGTAAAGCCACGATAAAACCACGGACTGAGGGTAAAGCCACAATAAAACCACGGATTCGATCTGAAAAATTCCCACCGCCTGTAGTAAGATTCGAACTCAGGACCTTGATGTCCAGAGACCGACATCATACATCTAGACAACTCAGTCTCTCCCCTCTTCTCACCTACCCCCTCTTTTTTCATGATTTTTGTTCTTCATTTGTTCATTTCTTAAATAATACATGCGTATTTTATTTCGAGGTATATTCAAACAGTGTTGAGAAAGTCATATCTAAAAATTGTGAAATGTGTGTGGTTACAAAAGGTCCAATCATATCAGAATGTGCCTAAATGGTCACTTTGAAGAGGTTCTTCTTATGATTATGAATCTTCTAGCAAACATGAACCTTACGAGAAACCTCATACTTTTGAGAGATATGAAAAATGTGAACCTATTCGATAAATTACAAGGTTTTTTTTTACGTTTGGAGCAAATGTAGGAAATTTCAAACATCTTCACCGACAACATGCAGAACAGGCAGGCAGACAAACAGATAGACAAACAGGCGAACAGACAGATAGAAAGAGAGACAGACAGACAAGTAGACAGACAAATTGAGGCAGACAACAAAACAGACAAGCATATATATGACAGATATATAGGTAGGGAGGTGGACAGACAGACAGACAGACAGACAGACAGACAGACAGACAGATAGACAGATAGACAGATAGACAGATAGATAGATAGATAGATAGATAGATAGATAGATAGATAGATAGATAGATAGATAGATAGATAGATAGATAGATAGATAGATAGATAGATAGATAGATAGATAGATAGATAGATAGATAGATAGATAGATAGATAGATAGATAGATAGATAGATAGATAGATAGATAGATAGATAGATAGATAGATAGATAGATAGATAGATAGATAGATAGATAGATAGATAGATAGATAGATAGATAGATAGATATAGACGGGTAGGTAGCTAACTCTTTTGCTGATGTGGATGGTTATTGTAGAGCAAACATACCACAAAATGTCACCGATAAGAAAGACAATGTATGACAAGAGCATGAAAGTGAAGAAAACGAGATGTTGGTATGAAGGAAACGTTTTCAATAACACCCGTGCTAGAGACACATGTTGATCGTGCAGCGAACAACCCCCCTCCCACCCAAAAACACACAAATTACAAGACGAGTTTTGAAATACTAATACTTCACAAATATGTTTTGAAAATTATCCGGAAATGTGATGTTTCAAACGTAACGATATTATTTACAATGCCAAGTAAAATAGTTAAACAGAACTGTAACTATAATAGGTTTACTTGCATTATACTCGTTTGACTACATAACTTTTTATGCATTTCTTTTTTGCTAGATGCGGATTTGTTATTGTATGATGACTTGGTCCCTCCTTGATAGTTGGAGGTATCCATCCCTCTCGTTATACTTTGGGTGCTCTTGTTTTCCATTTTTCATGGTACTGGTCTTTGATGATGGATTTGGCTTCATCGTAGCTGACCAGATGGTTCTCTTGTGGTAATCTCCCTCCATCTTTAGTTAATTTGTCTGCGCGTTCGTTTCCGTGTATATTACAGTGTGATGGTATCCACTGGATGACCAGTGTCCGGCATTTGTAGTTTACAGACGAAACTTAAACTGCGCATTTCCTACATAGTACCAAATAATAACTCATATATTTTTAAAAAGCTGGAAATCAAAGTAAGACACTTGAAATGAAAGATCAAACTTTCGAATACAAACGCCTAAGTAAAGGATATCCCACATCATGTAATGCCGTATGTAGGTGATGTACATTTCACCGTACTAGGCCATAGCATTTGTAAGTAATGCGACCAATGCTCCACTTCAATGCCGCTGCGTTTACCTGCTGAATAAACCAGACACAAATCCCTCTATTAACTGTGTCGACTGAAGAGCATCAAAGTTATAGAATTCACGTTCGTTTTATTACCAAGTCAACACCTTACAACCACGCAACTGACGTTCTCGTATCACTACCTAAACTCACGGCCAAATTTAGGCCTAGGTTATATAAGATACGGTTAAAAAAGCTAGGGTTAATCAAGAAATTGGAGCAAACAATTTGAATCCTTCGACATATGGATCTGTTGAATAATGGGGAGAGTTGGGTGGAAGGAAAAGAAAACAAATAGAGAAGCTCTAAATCAGCTGAAAATGATAAAAAAGAATACCTAACACAACTCTAAAATTAAAAATTGAAATTTGTTGGACATGTGAAGAGACTTGTATCACAACTTTTAGAAATGTGTTGGTGGCCAGTGCTTGTTCTCGCTGTTGTAACATGACCAGCGTACTTTTCTAATAAGTTTTAAAATGTCCTCTTTATCTCACTGGCTTTTTCAAAATGTATTTCTTGCTCTCTTTAACCATCCATTGTATTCTTAAAATTCGTTTTTTATAAAACCAAATTTGTTCTTCCTCCAGTTAACTTCTTGTCTCTTCATACGGAACTATATTCTTGCGAACCTTATAATGCAGTTATTAGGTCAATGTGCCCATGCGCATCTTATATTCCAGAAAAAGTTCATATTTGTACCACACAAGCAATGAAGATATTCCCCTGAGGGATGGATTAGATATCCCCTGGAAAAAAATTGTAATAATCTTTTTTTTTTTTTTTTTTTTTTTTTTTTTTGGTTTGCCCACAGACTTCTCATCTCAGTTAATCCAGACCAGGTTTTGTAGAAAAGACGGGACTGTCTTTCCCACGTTTTCCTTCACAATAATATGAGTAGTTAACAACACTTTCCTCTTCAGCGTTAAGTATAGTTCTCACGCTGTTGGATTATGTAATTTGTGGTTGCTGATTACATTAATTATAGACTGACTATTATATTTACTTAGTTCATCATATATAAATATCCCTGTACGTCTTGTCAGACGGTTTAGTGGCGGCTATTGTACCTTTTTTGAGGTTTTCATTTTGTCGAACAGCTTCTCTCATGGCCTATTCTACCAATGTTTGACAAACAGATTCGATCACATAATGAACAACTCAGGCCCACTTGTCCACAAGGTTTTCCATCTTTTTTGATGAGTCTTTTTTTTCTTCCATGTTTTTAGTACAGCCTCAAATAATGTAACGCCATTTTTTTAAACATGCTCTCCGTGATGTGCGATCTCTTGCAAGATGTTCCCAGTCATTTTAACAGATGAAGAAGTCATTCAGAGATGATTTACAAATATCTCTCTATTGTAGTTTCGCTCTGCCGATTGGTTTTTTTTCTATGTCTACTCTTCCTGGGCACAGAATATGGAGATAGTGCCTTACCCAGTCCCTCTACTTCACTCTCGACTTCGTATCAAGAATTCCCGAAGGAGCGACGATATTCATACGTGAATAACATAGTTCCATCATATGGGATTAATATTATGTTATTATTTCGTTTCTGTTTAGTTTCAGTATGAGAAAGTAATATGAAAAGTGGAACATAAAAAGTGAGAGTAGATAGAAGACAGTTTGAGCAGTTGCCATATAACAACGTTATAGGAGTGTGAGCTATATAGTTTTAAAATACAAAGACCGCTTGTTGATTAAGCAAACAAACACGTTTTAAATTATTATTAGATATGGATAGGTGGATCGCTAATGATCGGCGTCGCCGCGACAATCATCCTCGCAGTAAAAGACGCACTCACACACAAACGTACACGTCATCATCAAGTACCGGGCCTGCTGGCGTAGTTGATCATGTCTCTCCATAACTTTCGATCACGACAGTTATTTATCATTTCTGTTGTTGGCCTTCTACAAAGCCATTCTATTAAACTGTTTGATATTTTTTATCTTTGCTTCCCTCTATCTCTTCGTCCCTCAATTTTCCCAGTTGTTACAATATATTCCAGTTGTTCTATTCTCATTATATGGCCAAAAAATGATGATTATTTCTTCCTAATATTGAAAATTAGCTCTCTTTTTGCTTTGGCCTCTTTCAGAACATTTTCATTACTCGTCTTAGCTGTTCATGGTACTCTCAATATTCTTCTATAAAACCACATTTCTACAGACTCCAGGGATTATCTTGTCTGTTGTCCTATTGTCCATGATTCACATCCATATGTTAAGACTGTCTCTACGTAACATTTAAGAACTCTTTTTCGTGTTTCTATTGTTAAAAATAGATTGTATAGTATGTTCCTAATTTTTTGGAAAGCTGCTTTTGCCCGAGCCATTCTGCATCTCACCTCTGTTGTACATCTTCCGTCCGAGGTTAACAAAGTTCCCAAATATTTAAATTCATTTACCTCTTTTAATATAATTCAACTCGTCTTTATTTTGCACTGAGGTGATGTCTTTTTCTTTGTTGTTACCATTACTTCTGTCTTTCTGTTATTAAGGCCGAGTCCTTTATTTTTGTTTTCTTTTACTATAATGTCTAACATTTCTTGTCACTAATTTTCACTCTTAGCGATTAAGGCTGTATCATCAGCATACATTAGTTTATTTATATTATGACATCCAATTGTTATTCCAGGCATGCCCCTTATGGATCTTAAAATAATCTCACTATACATATTAAACAAATCTGGCGACAGCACACAACCTTGTCTAATACCCTATAAAAACATACACATACAGCCATCAAAAATAATAGCTTTCGTCATTGCTAATGTGTATTTTCATTGTACCCAACCTAGTGTTCGTAAGTATTTCACTCTCTTTTCTCTTGACATAGGAAATGTTCTCTTTTCTCTTGGCATGGGAAATGTTCTCTTTTCTCTTGACATGGGAAATGTTCTCTTTTCTCTTGACATGGGAAATGTTCTCTTTTCTCTTGACATAGGAAATGGTCTCTTTTCTCTTGACATAGGAAATGTTCTCTTTTCTCTTGACATAGGAAATGGTCTCTTTTCTCTTGACATAGGAGATGTTCTCTTTTCTCTTGACATAGGAAATGTTCTATTTTCTCTTGACATAGGAAACGTTCTCTTTTCTCTTGACATATGAAATTGTCTCTTTTCTCTTGACATAGGAGATATTCTCTTTTCTCTTGACATAGGAGATGTTCTCTTTTCTCATGACATAGGAGATGTTCTCTTTTCTCTTGACATAGGAAATGTTCTCTTTTCTCCGGACATAGGAAATGTTCTCTTTTCTCTTGACATAGGAAATGGTCTCTTTTCTCTTGACATAGGAGATGTTCTCTTTTCTCTTGACATAGGAAATGTTCTCTTTTCTCTTGACATAGGAAACGTTCTCTTTTCTCTTGACATATGAAATTGTCTCTTTTCTCTTGACATAGGAGATATTCTCTTTTCTCTTGACATAGGAGATGTTCTCTTTTCTCATGACATAGGAGATGTTCTCTTTTCTCTTGACATAGGAAATGTTCTCTTTTCTCCGGACATAGGAAATGTTCTCTTTTCTCTTGACATAGGAAATGGTCTCTTTTCTCTTGACATAGGAAATGGTCTCTTTTCTCTTGAAATAGGAAATGTTCAACATAGCTCATTTCAACATAGTTCATTTAAACAGTATTAATGAGGCCTGTCGGAGTGAATATTTAAGAAATTTGAACCATTTCGAAATAGGCTGAATAATTAAATTTTTTTTTTTTAACATTAAAAATGACTGAGAATTGTAATCCAAATGCAAATATTTTTTTTTTTTATTTTCAACTGTTCGTTTTAAAATTAAATTTGAGCATGGGACCTACGTTTTATTTCCCGTTTTCGATAGAACTAGGCACGAATCTCGTTACTCTGAGGTCAGAGTCACTTAAAGCAAGCACAATCTCATAGCGTGGGGTTCAGTCTAGGTGCTTTCGACGTACAGCAAGCACCACTAAATGTTAGATCCTAGAGTTGTCAAGTTAGGATAGTGTATATTTCAAAAATATTAGAATACATTTGATTATTAAAAAATAACATAATATTAAAATACTTAACCATTGAAGAGAAATGATTAATAAACACCATCGTACCGGCGAAATGAATATAATACAACCACTGCTATGTCAGGAATGAAGAACAATTGAAGGATTAGTCCCTGGAAGACGAGACTGAGTAGACCAAGATGAAGGTGGTTTCAAGACATCAAAGAGATCTCGAAATTGACAACAGAACAATGGGAGATCTTACAAGAGAAAGAATTCCCTTCAGACAGGCTGTGACTGTCAGCAAAATTCTACAAAGCACGTGCAACTAGATAATATATCAATGCAATATAATACGGGAGGTCAAAAAGTAATGCACACCAATTTTTTTCTCGGCTAATAAAAAAGATAGGAATATGAAATTTTGCACACTTGGAATATGACATGTTCCAATTATGTGTACCAAATTGCACAGCATTCTGATAAATATTACGCAATCTATGAACCGTTAAAATGGAGCTTGTCAACAATGTCCGTTACAAACAGCGAATTGTCATAGAATTTCTGGTTGCGGAAAAAGAAACTGTGGCAAACATTCATAAACGACTGTGTGCAGTGTACAAATGTTCTGCAGTCTATAGGAGCACAGTTAGTCGCTGGGTTCAGAGAATTAAAGCTGCAGAAAGTGTACGAGTGGAGCTGCATGATTTACCGCGTTCTGGACGTGTTGCCTCGGCTACCAGCACAGACATGTTAAACCGGGCTGATGCCATTATTCGTAAGGATAGGCGTATCACTAGTCAGCAATTGGCATTGCAGCTTACAGTCAGCAAGGGAAGTGCAATCGCAATTTTTAAAACTCTCGGATATTCAAAGATTTGCGCTCGATGGGTTCCTCGGTGCCTAACAAATGATCACAGAGTTCAAAGGAAAACATTCTGTTCTGAATTGTTGGAGCGTTTCGGTGTTGAAGGAGAAATGTTTTTGTCAAAAATTGTTACCGGTGACGAAACGTGGGCACATTATTATGAGCCTGAAACAAAAATGCAGTCAATGGAATGGCATCATCCGCAGTCACCAAAAAGAAAAAAATTCAAAACATCTCCATCAGCCGGAAAGGTGATGATCACTGTCTTCTGGGACATTGATGGTGTGATTCTTGTTGATGTAATAACAAGAGGTGAGACAATCAACTCGACAGCTTACATCAATACACTGACAAAACTCAAAAATCGGTTCCACAGAGTTCGGCCTAATAAGCCATCTGCAGATTTGTTGCTTCAACATGACAATGCACGCCCTCACACAAGTCTGGTAACAAGGGGAGCAATCAACAAATTTGGTTGGACTGTACTGCCCCATCCTCCTTACAGCCCTGATCTGGCTCCCTCAGATTTCCATCTGTTTGGACCACTCAAAAAATTCCTGCGTGGGACACACTTTGACAATGATGAGGGTGTGATCCGTGCAGTTAAAAAATGGCTACGCGAGCAGGACAAAACTTGTTACAAACGAGGCATTCATGACCTAGTTTCGCGTTGGCGTAAGGCAATACGCTTGGACGGAGATTATGTTGAAAAACAGGTAGTGTAAAGGGGATGTTCAGCTACAATCTGTGAAAATTTCACACATTTTGCCCGAATAGTTTCCGAGAAAAAAATTGGTGTGCATTACTTTTTGACCTCCCTACGTACATATAAGATGTACCATATACATATAAGATGTACCATATACATATAAGATGTACCATATACATATAAGATGTACCATATACATATAAGATGTTGTTATAGTGTGACTCAGTCATGAGCGATAATGGAAGAATAGAAGAATATGACGATAGACAGAAGAATAAAAGAATGAGGCGACGACGATGTGAAGTAGGATAGCTTTAGGCGGCGTAGCAAAGACAATCTTCAGAGGATTAGCAAGGAGACGTTAAGTCTACCCAACTCAGTCCCTGAGTTGTAATCAACTCTTAGATTACAGGTAAAGGCGCACAGATGTCCGGTCTGTAGCTTGTAGGTTATGTAACTCGACGAAGAGGGCGATAAGCTCCAGTCGCGCAGGTGTGGACACTGAGTAGATTATCACTAAGACTAGACCGGAAACTCTTATATCGGCAGACGCCTTGAAGTCCAGAGAAGACCTGAGATGAAATCGGACAATTAAACTGCCCCGCGTAAACAAAGGGCCAAGGGAGGAGTTATGTTGTAGGTTTTTAGTTGTGGGAAAAGGTTTGAGAAGATTGACAGGTTGTCGATTAAAGTAATAAACTATGGACATGGTCAAGAAAGGCGGAGTTAAGAGAGATAGTGACGGTCAAGAGACGTAGGTTAGGCCGTATCAGTGGTCGGGGGGTGTGGTCACCTGGGACTTAAACCCCGAGACCCTGGGAACTAGGTAGATTAGGAGAGGAGAGGCCCAGAATGCTTTTGGGGGCGAGGAGCAGTAGCTAGAGAGACATTTAGCTACACTCGGGCAGACTCAGCTATACTCAGCCAGACTCGAGACAATTCGGCCACACTCGGCCAGACTGAGCACATTCAGATACTAGTTCCTCAGCACTATCAGAAAGAGACAGGCAGATGTACTTAAGAATACTATACGGAGTATACGGTCAACAAGATAGATAGATAACCACAGATAGAACTTTATGAATACGAAACTGCCACGCACAAACGTTATTTGACAATTCACCAACGCCTGTCGGCTATGTCCAGTAACGACAATTTGTAATGCCACAAGTAGAAGTCATCAATAAAAACGTTGTTTATACTTGTACTAAAAAGATTGATGAGTTATATATGTGTGTCAAAGGAAAGTACAAGTAGTAAAGTCAGAGTAAAGAAGTTTGAAAGAAACTCTGCAACATCTTATTATTACTTTCTGTTGCCGTGACGCAGGATTCTATTCTTTAGAAAGGACCTGGAGAGAAAAAAAAAAGAGTAAGAATTTTCTCTTAATTAACCAAGACGTCCACCTACGTACTTCCAGTATAACCAAGAAGTACTTCCAGCAACGAGTGCCGTCCTCATAATTTGCAAGTACCCATGAAGTTGAGCCTAGTAATGTGTTTGTGTACAACACACCAGCGAACCTTGTCTACAGAAGTTAATCAAGCCTAGCCATCTGTGTCCAAAATAGTACATCGAAGTCCAGCGTAAGAATGGCTGCCTGTTTGTGAGACTACACCCTGTGTATCTTAAAATCCCGAAGAAGCGACTAGAAGTGCCAACCCGCAGTGATCTTTCCCCGAGCTATATCAAAGTAGAAGTGAACATTCATATTCATAAAGTAGAACTTCCTGTAAGGAAAGAAGTAAAAGTGAAATAGACAGAGAGAACAAAATGTGAAAATGATGTCCACATTGAGAACCTGAAAAAGACTAAGTAGTTAATTATTGTTTTAAATTAGTATATTATTGTGTAGTTGTTAGGATGTTACATAAGTGTGTTAGGTATTCCATGGACTTCAGAAGCATGTAAGTTGGATTTTTCTTATATATTTTAGAGATGCATATGATATGTTGTAACAAGGTTGTGTGAAGTAAATAAGTTTTTTCCTTGAGTGTTAGTGGAAGAAAGTAGAAATTCTTTGACTGATCTAAATAACTTGTGTGTTAATTTATACTTAATTTATAATTAATTAATTAATTATCAAGATGAAGAGAGGCATGACTCCCACTTTGCAGACCCTGCAAGAAATTAGTAGAGTCATCACCGGTTTAGAAAATAGTTTTAGACAGCAAGAAATGAGTGCCAGTATCTCAAATTACTCTGGCGACCCATCCATGTTCAGACAATGGATGGCAGAAATTGAAAAGTATGCTCTCATTTTTCCTATAAATGAGGAAGACAAGAAATTAATAGCTTTTAAAACAAGTAGAGGCGAAGTATCTGACTTCATCCAGAGAAGGCTAAAGAATGAACCTTCAAGCACATGGAAGTCCCTCAAGATAGAATTAAAAACTAGGTATGCTGCTGTAGGAGATGCCTACACTGCTTTCATACTTTTGAGGAAGTTTAAACAAGAAAGAGGAGAGACAATAACTGCTTACAGTAATAGACTTTTAGAGCTAGCAGAGGAATCTGGTTTAGATACTGACAGTTTTGGTAGACAATTAATAGAGACTTTTATAGATGGACTAATATCCACAGATCTAAAACTACACTTAGCGAGGCTGAACCCTGAGACGCTAGATGAAGCGATTAATATCTCTATTAAAGAAATCGGGTTCATGAAGAAATTGAATTTAAACCTACCTGAAGAAAGCCCAACCATCAGTGAATGGTTTAATAAAAGAAAAATAGTAGAAACGCCTAGGGAAGTTAATCAAGCGAGTAATAGATGGAGAAATAAGGGACGACTAGGTGAAATGAGTAAAGAAATATATGCAGTGAGAAGGGAAACAAGGCATTTTCACGGAAGAAGATTACCACCCCAGGAATCTAGGTGGAGATGGAAGGACAAAAGACAAACTGATGGACGTAAGAGCTATGAAATAAATAGTGTAGACAGGATTGAAATGAATAAAGTGAATTGTAAATCAAAAGTTTGGGCACAGCATGTTAATCAAACACCCAGGCGTGGTTGGCAAGATCCCTCTGGAGTCAAAGAGAAGCGCGCAACCAAGCACGTGGATGCGAGAACGACCAAGTGGTCCAAATCAAACGGCCCAAACATCAAGACAAACAGGCTGTCTAGCCTGAAACAAAACAAATTAATCAGAAAGGAGAAGGAATTAGAGGGAATGGAACAGAATTTAGAAGATAAGTCGAGTCATGCGATCAGCAATAAAAAGAATGTATGTTAGTGAGAATTAAAGAGACTGAGAACAGAATGATCGACAGTGCTACACAAACAGAAGGTACTGATAGAGAAGTATTGGTGACACAGGTTAGCTGCGCACAAACACAGACTGTAGAGGTTAGAGGACAAACTAAACATAATGATAAGATAACACAAACGAGGGAGGTGAAGAAACAAGTTAGAGACGCCTGTGTGGCTACAAACATCCTAGAAGATGTGATATCAAGAAAAGATGCCGAGATAAGAATTATGGAAAAGAGAAGTGAAAGAGATGAGTTGATGCTACTAGAGCTGAAAGACACAGTAGATAGGCTAGAGTGCAAAAACAAGTGTCTAGAGACAAGAATTAAAGAGCTTGAAGAACAAGAGTCTGAGACTGACAGACACAGTGTATGTATGATTCGAGAAGTTGATGAGATGAAAGCACAGAATAGCCAACTTTTAGGTGAAGTTAAAGTGTCCAAGGATTTAGTTGTAAGTTTAAGAAAGGAGAAATCAGAAGTAGATGACAAAGTAAAGAACCTAATACGAGAGAAGTCTGACTTAGAGGAAGAGGTAGCGTCTCTAAGGCGAAAGAAATCTACTACAGAAAATTTGAAAAAGGAAAACGAGAAAGGGAAACTTGATAGGATAGAACGCAACAGTGATACAAATAGTGTAGAGGTTGTAAGTAAAAGTGCTGAGAAGAAAATTAACGAACTTGCAGTGTTTCATGCATTAAAGAAAGCAGCTGATAAATATGCGCGTGAAATGGACAAGGAATTAGAGGATATGGCAGATGGGGTAAAAGGTAGCAAGAAACGTCCTGAAACTGACAGATTGCCTACAATACGAGAAAGGAGGGTTGCTGCCATAAATGAAGAGTTTGAAAAGACCCAAATAGAAAAGGCAGAGCAAGTGAAATTTTGGCCATTGGGAACACCAGAACGTGATGCCATTATCGCTGAAAGAAGAAGAAAAGACGATGAAAGAGTCAAAGTAGACCTGCCTTTTGCCATACGATTGGGACGACGGCAAGAGTTTTTTGACCACCAGAAAGAAATAGATAAAGGTAACAAATTCAGAGAAGATCATAGGTCAGAAAGAGGAGACCTGACAACCACTAGTGATGGAAGAGATAAAAGATACAAAAAGAAGAAACATACATATTAAGAATTGTAATTATTTTACTTGTGGATGTTGTAACTAATAATGTATATGAGTCTACTAACTTTGAGACGAATTTTATATGTATAATGTCAGTGTGCACTGAATGATGAGTAGGAGTCTGTAAATGTACTGTTGCTTTAATGAGGAGACAGAACTATATGTATGAAGATGTTAGTGAGTCACCTGAAGTAAACAAACAAAATGGTAACCATGTTTACATCGGTTTAAAAAGTGTGAGTCGAGTTAAGAGAACTTAGAATTTACAGGAAATAGAGGAAACTAAGAAGAGACGAGAGAGTCAGTGACCCGAGTTGGAGAGACTCTATGAGTTATATAGGAATTCCAAATGTGGAACAGCACTGTGAGATGTACAGATGTATGTATGAAGTGTGTTGTAGATATTTTGATGGAAGTCTAGACAGACTAGATTCTGTATCAAATTTAAGTCATAATTTTGATTGCTATGTGTTTGAGATTACTCTATGCTTCAATGTTCGGTCTGTCCAAGACTGTGGGGTGTATGATTTGAGGAGAAACATGTTGTGAAATGCACATTTTTTAAAAAGACAATTTTATGAAAATGTAATTATATGTTGACGGGGTGAATTGCCTAAAATTTAGGAATATGCGGGGAGAAGGAACAGATAAGAAGACTGTCGACCCGACATGAGTTGACCAGTAAATTAAGCCTGTGGGCTAAGAGGTTCTGTAAGAAAGCGTATTGCTATGCAGACAACTTTATTAGCAGTGCCAGAAGAGCACGTGTTCAGGGAGAATAAGAGAACAGAGTAGACGGGTCTTGTTTCTTTTTCAGAACTGGCACAGATATGATGCCGAAGAAAGACTAAACACGTCTTATTAGGCAATTAAGAGAGTACAAGCGAAGGCCGATCGAGCCTTAATTATTTCAGAATTGATGTCTCCACAAAATGTTTTGCATACATGAGACACATATTGTGTCACAAAGATGTTTATTGAATGTTATGATACTGTTGTAGAATTATGAATGTTGTATATGTAAACACCAATTACAGAAACTACCAGTTTAAATTAATAGACGGAAAGGAATGTGGGTTAGACATAGACAAAACAGACGCTGACCTCAATTTAGCCGGCCTACATTCAGGCTATGTCCAGAGTGAGTGACGTTAGTCAGAGGCTTCAAAGCAAAACTAAAAAATGTTGTAAGATGATTGTATACATGATGAATTTTTTTTCAGATTCCAGTTTATAGATGTTGAATTTGTATTTCTAATTGTTGTAATAATTGATGTACAAGTATAATAATTGATATGCGAATGAGAAAAAGGAAATTGGTTAGCCCATTAAGGAAGTAGAAAGAGAGCAGTCACACTATGTTTTTATTTTGAGTTAAATTGATCAATGAATAGACCAATTCAACTGAAATGTTGAGGGAGATATATGTTATAGTGTGACTCAGTCATGAGCGATAATGGAAGAATAGAAGAATATGACGATAGACAGAAGAATAAAAGAATGAGGCGACGACGATGTGAAGTAGGATAGCTTTAGGCGGCGTAGCAAAGACAATCTTCAGAGGATTAGCAAGGAGACGTTAAGTCTACCCAACTCAGTCCCTGAGTTGTAATCAACTCTTAGATTACAGGTAAAGGCGCACAGATGTCCGGTCTGTAGCTTGTAGGTTATGTAACTCGACGAAGAGGGCGATAAGCTCCAGTCGCGCAGGTGTGGACACTGAGTAGATTATCACTAAGACTAGACCGGAAACTCTTATATCGGCAGACGCCTTGAAGTCCAGAGAAGACCTGAGATGAAATCGGACAATTAAACTGCCCCGCGTAAACAAAGGGCCAAGGGAGGAGTTATGTTGTAGGTTTTTAGTTGTGGGAAAAGGTTTGAGAAGATTGACAGGTTGTCGATTAAAGTAATAAACTATGGACATGGTCAAGAAAGGCGGAGTTAAGAGAGATAGTGACGGTCAAGAGACGTAGGTTAGGCCGTATCAGTGGTCGGGGGGTGTGGTCACCTGGGACTTAAACCCCGAGACCCTGGGAACTAGGTAGATTAGGAGAGGAGAGGCCCAGAATGCTTTTGGGGGCGAGGAGCAGTAGCTAGAGAGACATTTAGCTACACTCGGGCAGACTCAGCTATACTCAGCCAGACTCGAGACAATTCGGCCACACTCGGCCAGACTGAGCACATTCAGATACTAGTTCCTCAGCACTATCAGAAAGAGACAGGCAGATGTACTTAAGAATACTATACGGAGTATACGGTCAACAAGATAGATAGATAACCACAGATAGAACTTTATGAATACGAAACTGCCACAATGTACCACTAAAAATAATAAATAAAAATAGTAATTACATCAATGACTCACGCGTTAACAGAATTGTGCCATTACTATATTTTGCACTTAAAACGAATGAGTGTATTGATATTATGATCTATCTTGGGAGCCGCGATAGCTCAGTGGTTAGTGAACTGGACTACAAAGGACAAGAGGTAGGGTTCGATCCCAACCGACGGCTTTCGGGTTCACCCAGCCTTAAATGGGTACCGGATTTTTTTTCTGGGAAAGTAAAGCGTCACGGGCGTTTTACCGACCACATTTCCTCAAAAATCATGTGCTGAAGGTCTGTAAAATTTATGGTCGCTAACACCATATTCCCTATACGCCACTTGGCGTGACGCGAGCTCTTTACTTTTTACTTTACTTACTAAAAATAATAAATAAAAAGTCATTACATCAATGACTCACGCATTAACAGAATTGTGCCATTACTGTATTTTGCACTTAAAACTAATGATTTTATTGATGTTATCATATATCTTACCTTCTTCTCTTTCTCTGTGTTCGATTGACAATTATTTATCTACATTAAAAATATATTCTCAGTCGTAAAGGGACGCTATGTTGGCATTGATGCGTTGTGTCGTGGCTTACGTCAAATTACCGTATCTGCTTCATTTCTCGCTATCCGACATTAATACAGTAATTTGGGTTCACGCTGTCCTCTCCAGGTCATCGTTACCTAACGTGCCCAAATGCTCCTATCGGCGAGATCAGGAATTATTTTGTGAATAAGCATGGTATCCAATATCAACAGCACACCACAACTTATTTGTGTAATTTGGAGGCTCTGGCGTACAAAACCATCAACTAATTTTATTCTCGTCGATTACTGCAGTTGTGTGTCGACAATTTTACGATTTATGTTCTTTTTGTTTTGTTTTTAAAGTGTTTACCCACCTCCTAACTGCTTCCAAAATGATAGCCTCCTCTCCATAAACATTTAAAGAGTACTTTAGACTCATAACCTTCAGTTTCTGTTCTGACATATTCAATCGCGGCTCTTGGCGCCTTGTGTGTATCAGGTACGTCGCCATTTCGAAAACTAATCCAACAACAAAACCATCTGGTATCAAATTGCTGCCAAAAAAATAATTGTTGTTTTGTTTCAGAAAATTTAGACATTATTATCTGTGATTTTCAAAGTATAATCGTATATTATTAGCGAAAGAAAAATAGGGGTCAAAATCTATCAAGTGACATAGAATCGTAACAAACATCAAGGGAACTAGAAGGAATAACTTCAGGGGCAAGTATTCAGTCCTACGGGAGATACTTGTTTTAATATGAAAATACAGATAAACAATTTATCTCCAAGTTGTGTTCGTAACTCAGAGCAATAGTCATGAGTACACATGCGTGAAAGATATCGCTAATGATAGCTACTTTGTTGGTAGCTGAGTTGGCCGTGTGCTTTAGCGTTTGGTTCTCGTAGCAAGGCGCTATGACGAGTGTACGGTTTTGAACCTGCTTCGGATCGTCAATTGTTCTTTGTTTTTTTTTCTCCTGTTGTTGATTATTTGTTTGTTTGTTTTTTTTTGCGAATTTTGTAAACATAACTCTTCCCCTGAAGGTATTAGCTGATCTATCACTTCGGAAATTCCTCTCTATAATATTTATTTATTGTTACATGTCTCCAAAATAAAAGGAAACAGAGAACTAACATATCAGTATGGTATGGCAGGAAAACAACAGCTAAACTGACAAATAACTGAAGCGACATATGAAAACATCTCTGGCACAGATATGTGTCATGTGCCATACCGGTTGGCGTATACGATCATGTCCTTCCACAATCTTCTATCTACAGTGCAGAGTATCAATTCTGTTGTCAGTTTTCCATGCCATGACACCAAGCTATCTAGTATTTTCTCTCTTTGTCGTCAACGATCTCTCTTTCCTTGTACTTTGCCAGTTGTAACCAAGTATTCCAACTTTCCGCTTCTCATGATGGGCCCGAAAAATGTTGATTATTTCTTTCTGAAGTTTTTTAGGAGCTTCCTTTTTGTGTTGGCCTTTTTTGAGAATTTCCTCATTGGTCTTTTTAGCTGTCCAGGGAACTTTCAACATTCTTCTGAGAAATCCCATCTCTGTGACATTCAATTATCTTTTCATTTGTTTGCTTACGGTCCGTGATTCGCTTCCATAGGTTAGAATCGGCACTATTATATATCACCGATGAACTCTCTTTGTCGCTTCTGTTTAATGTAATACGCATTAAAAATATTTTATGAAATTAATAACATAGTTCAAAAATATGAATGCTATTTTTATTTGTCATGTAAATAACGTGAGAAGAAAGAAACTTTGAAAACATAATTTTTCTGACTTGTACGACAACTCATTAATGCCTACTGCGTGCACAATAGAGTGAGAATATTTCAATTTAATATTCTACGACTAAAAGTAGGTTGTGCGATTGAAACCTAGAGTCCACGAAAAATTTGATTTGTTTTCTTTTTAAAATTTATAACACGAAGTCTGCAGGATTTAGCTGTTGGATTCACTTCAAATTTTGGCTGAAATCTGTGTTCAACATTTTTTACTTGTGGAGTTTCTGTAAATATTGTGATTTATTATCCATCTCTTTGTGTGAGTAGTATTGTATTTTCTACATGTATCCATCATTTCATTCTTACGTTAGGTCCAGCATTATTTTGAGGTCATTGAGGACGGTCAGACAATGGATCGGGCGGACATCATCAATGCCCTCCGGGAAGTGGGAAGGACACAGGACTTCGACAACCATGAGTCCACGTCACTCCCTCGGATGAAAGAGATGGGAGTTAAGATGGGGAAAGCCAGAAACTATAAACTTAGTGGGCGTGTAAGAAGACTAATTAAACAACACAAAACTGGAGTCGTCCGTAGCTGGACACTTCGAGACTTGATGAGGAGGGGATCTGAGCACCTATGGACATGTTCGGAGTGCAATGATGATGACCCGCTAATAACTCAATAACTCAATATTTTGAGGTTTTCATGAAGGTTTATTATTTAGATAGGCTAGAAAGGTTTTCCTACCATAATCATATTTAACATGTCCAATTGTTCGACATTATAAAGATCCATATTGGGGTTAGCAATCATATTCGCAAATAATAAACTAACAACTGGATGACACGAGGTTTCATGTGGTGGACGAACAAGGCATGTTTAATTAATCTAATATTTGCTTTCATGTTTGTTTATTCTTTGCTATCTAAAACAACCAGATACAGTTATGATCTGTGAACTACAAAACAAAATGTCTCTATATTACTTAAATCGTAAATTTTCTTCTTCTACTTTCCTTCCTCATTTGACTTTCAGCGTCGAGGGGAGATATAATTTGCGGTCTTTTGCTCTTCTGTTCGCTTCTGCTGCTGTTATGTTTTTTAGTACTTCTAATATTCCATCAACCAATCTTTTTCGTGGTCGACTCTTGGGTCTGGTATTCTTGTAACGTTTATTGGTGGCTCGTTGTGTTGTGTTTTGATCACACTGCCTTGTCACATGGCCAGATAATTTTATTTGTTGTTTCTTTATATATTCTATTGCGGGGGCTATTCCTAGCTTTTTTCTCAATTCTTCATTTCTGATCTGATATGACGTCATGTGAGGCACAAAGATGGAGCTTGATCGCGTCCGAGCGATGGTTTAAACAATGTTGACTTTGAACATCATGCTATCTGTTATCCCAGCGAGTTCGTTAACCACCGCTGTAGATCAAGTGTTTATTCTGCAGGCTTCGTTCGCAACCTTGGAAGTCAATGACCTAATTTGTGCAGCCGGTTGGTTTGGGGCGAATTGTACGTTACATTGTCACTGCTATAATGACTCAGTTTGTGACAAAACTACAGGGACATGCCCAAACAATGACAGTTGTCAGCACGAATATTTCGGACCCCAGAGTCAGTACTTGGATCTCGTTTACAAATACGCTCAAAATCTGAACCTACTTTCCTGTTTGATAACAACGACACTACATGTAATCCGGACACAGATTCTACATCAGTTGAGGCAACTCTCAATAAATCGTTGCCGTTCTCCTGGTTTAGGATTTATGTGAATGACTTAACCAATCCGGACAGTTTCACGGTAAAACTAAATGGTTCTGCCTCATGTAACAATGAATCACGGGTTGTAGGTAGTTCGCACGAGATTGATGTCTTTTGCTCTGGGGCTGGTCTGATCGACAAGTTACGGATTGAAGGGGCGATAGTTGCAAATATCTGCTCCATCTGCATTGGCGGGGGTAGGAATGTGGCTCTCAAACAGAACACAAATCAGACCGACACATTTAATGCTTGTTATACAGGAGACGGATGTGGACCAGACGCCGCAGTTAATGGCAAAACAAAGATCAATCTCTATGACAATGACTGCACACACACACAATTGAGAAGTGGAACCAATTCTGTTTACTGGTATCTGAACTATGCCACGCCCCAGAAGACTCACGCCATTCGAATTTATCATCGAGCTAGCACTATGATTCGGGTAAAGAATGCCACTCTACAGGCTTTCTCTGACAGTGGCGGTGTAGTGTTCCACTATAATGAGACATCATACCCAAACATTTCTGTGAACACTATTGTAGTCACCACACAATTCGACAATGGCACAAATTAAGATTGAGTTCTCACCGAGCATTTCGCAGGCCGACAGTGCACTGACGGTCAGTGAGTTGCAAACATTTACAGACACCTATTGTCTGGACGGGCATTCTTGGTGGTTTTGTGCAGTGTGTAGTGGGTGCTGCAAAGGCTACAACGTCATCATCGGTACGTGTCACGGCAACTGTTCACATGGGATCTATGGACACGACTGCTCCGGGTCTTGTCTTATGTCTGTCATTTATGTGAGGAAAAATCCAGAAAATGCCTACAATGTAAACGTCCTGGCTATACCTGTAGTGACACATGTCCCGATGGTAATTTTGGGCTACAGTGCAAACAGACGTGTTCTGATGGCTGTGACATCATATGTGACTCGGAAAGTAAAGACTGTACGTGCAAGGAAACGTACTACGGATCAGACTGCACTCTCAAATGTCCGGACAACTGTTTCAACGACACCTGTGAACAGTCAACCGGGAACTGTACATGCAAGGGAACGTTCTACGGGTCAGACTGAACTCTCAAATCTCCGGACAACTGTTTGAACGAAACCTGTGAACAGTTAATCGGGGCCTGCGTCTCGAATGTCGATGATTCCCACGTTAAGAAGAGTACTACAACAACTCAAGCATATGGATACCATAATGTATTTCTGTGCTGGACATGGTTCATTTCTTGGTGTTTTTCAGTGAAGCCATGGCTCATATCTTGATGTTTGGTTATTTATTTAGTTATGGAAGGCCCCGGTATCACTGCAAACGAATTAAAATTCATAATTGCTCAACCGTCCGTGCCAGTGGAATCATCTGAATTACTAACTCATCTCCAAAACAAAGAGAGGTAGCTGTAGTCATCATCATAACAGTCTCAGCACACGCCAAAAGACATAAGGCGAAACTGCACAGAAAGTGAACACAGCCAACTGTTCTCTGTCATACGATATCAGCATTCATCGTAAACCATTGGAATATCGAAACATGATCAACACGGATGATACACACAGCTCACGGTGTGCACAGAGGACTTAACTCAATAGCTCCTGCAGCAAGCCGGACTTGGAATATGCGGAAACTGCAACAAGGAACACTTTTCAGACACAGCAATTAAAAGTTCCTGACGCCTAACCGTCATATTGACCGGTATTCCAACGATGACGTATATTGAATTGCAATCAACACAGAACACACTATCACGCACACTGTAGAGGATTTCAGATCACATGCATGTACTCCGCTTCACCGGGGAAGTTCCCAACAGTGGAACTGTTTATCTATACACTGATCTGCATTGGAAAGATAGAATTAACAATCTTTCCGGCTCAAAAAACGTAACAGTGAACGTTGACGCAAACATGACCGTGCCATCTTGTAACCGGAAGTCCTTGTGTTTCTGTGCTAGCCATGGCTCATATCTTAGCTTGTTTGCTGGCCATTGCTCATATCTTGGTGTGTGTCATGTTAGTCATATCTCATATCTTGGTGTGTCCCTGTTAATCATGCCTCATATCTGTATGTGTTTATGTGTTGCGTCATATCTCATACCTTAGTGTGTATCTGTGTTAGTCATGTGTCATATCTTTGTATGTGCATGTTTGGGTTAGATATCTCATATCATTGTGTGCATGATTATGTTAGTCACATCTCATTTCCTTGTGTGTGCATGGCTATGTTAGTAACATCTCATATCTTTCTGTGTGCATGTCTGTGTTGGTCATATCTCATTTCTTTGTGTGCATGTCTATGTTAGGCATGTGTGATATCTTTGCGTGTGCATGTCTATGTCAGTCATATCTCATATCTTTATGTGCATGTTTATGTTAGTCATGTGTCATATATCTTGATGTGTGTCAGTGTTAGTCGTGCCTCGTAAGTAGTAGTGATGGCTGTGAACTCAGGGGAAAAGTGGAATAACATGCACCGAAATACAATAGATTTGGCACCGACTTTGCACCGACTTTGCACCGAAAAAAAAATTATTTTTTTTTCGAATTCGCGATTTTTTCGAACTTCATTATTTTTTTTGGGAAAAAATTTGTTTTTGGGTGTTCGTCAGTTTGTCGAAATGGTTCACTGCGTCTGTAACCGCAGGTAAATTCAATAGAGACTCGGTGCTAATCCGTGTCCGGTGATCGCGCTCCGTGTCCGGTGATCGCCGCTCGCTGTGTGTTAGAAATTTGTGAAAGAGTATTTTAAAAGAGTATGTGATAAATAAAAAATACGAAATGTTTCAAAACGTTAAGAAATATAGTTAAATGTGATAAAACTGATTTTTAAAAAAGGCGAAATAATAAAAACTATGAAAAAAAATAAGTTAACATACTGACGGAAAACTGTATGTTAAGTCAAGAAACTGGAATGACATGGCAGCTTTTGTTGACTGGGCTAGTGGTACTTGAGGAATGCTATTGTTAGGAAAAATCGCTTACAAGGAATCGTGGTCATTGTTAGGAGCTGACGGTCATTGTTATGCATGTAACTGAAACAAGTAAAAATTCAGAATTATTTAAAAAAATATGTATTTGTGAAAAGAAACTCAGAATTATGAGGGTGGCATATGGCGTTAAGGTAGTCTCGAAAACGCTTATGCTAACATCAACTACACGCCCTTTTCTGTTAACCAAGGGGACCTCACTCAGAAACTTAGGAGGCAAGGGCAGAAACCTAGGAGACAAGGGCAGAAACCTAGGAGGCGAGGGCAGAAACCAAAGAGGCAAGGTCAGAAATCTAGGAAGTTTGTTAGAAAACAAGGAGGGAAGGTCAGAAACCTAGGAGGCATGGTCAGAAATCTAGGAAGCTGTGTTAGAAAACAAGGAGGGAAGGTCAGAAAGGACATGCTCACCTATCGGAAATTTTGTCCCTCATATGCTATTTCAAAAGTTGTCTTCGTCAATTTAGGGAAGGTCAGAAAACTAGGAAGCAAAGGCTGAAAACAAGGAGGGAAGGTCAGAAACCTAGGAAGCAAAGGCTGAAAACAAGGAGGGGAGGTCAGAAATCTAGGAAGCTGTGTTAGAAAACAAGGAGGGAAGGTCAGAAACCTAGGAGGCATGGTCAGAAATCTAGGAAGCTGTGTTAGAAAACAAGTAGGCAAGGTGAGAAAACAAGGAGGGAAGGTCAGAAATCTAAGAGGCGAGGGCAGAAACCTAGGAGACAAGGGCAGAAACCTAGGAAGCAAAGGCTGAAAACAAGGAGGCATGGTCAGAAATCTAGGAAGTTGTGTTAGAAAACAAGGAGGGAAGGTCAGAAACCTAGGAGGCATGGTCAGAAATCTAGGAAGCTGTGTTAGAAAACAAGGAGGCGAGGGCAGAAACCAAAGAGGCAAGGTCAGACATTTTCATTATTTGGAGTCTTTGTATTACCTTCTTAGTGAGATTCTCTACGTGTTTCTTCAAAAAGCTACTCTCATTCTCATACTA
Organism: Megaustenia siamemsis; assembly: GCA_032433765.1. Classification (NCBI taxonomy): domain Eukaryota; kingdom Metazoa; phylum Mollusca; class Gastropoda; order Stylommatophora; family Ariophantidae; genus Megaustenia; species Megaustenia siamemsis. The sequence continues at coordinate 59,119,745 of JAVIAB010000050.1, read as the reverse complement.
GTTAGACACATCGAACCGTTCGTTATTTCTAAAGCCAAAAAAAAAAGTTTGGCCAAATCACTAACAATTTACCCACAGAACAAAATAAATATAGACTCATATTAAAAAAAGTCGACCTCAAAACCATAAAAATCTACTCCCACACTCATCTAAAAGTTACACCAAAACCGCACGAGATTTGCACCGTGTCCGGTGATCGCCTCGCTCGTGTTAGAAATTTGTGAAAGAGTATTTTAAAAGATTATATTTGTGAAAGTGATAAATAAAAAATACGAAATGTTTCAAAACGTTAAGAAATATAGTTAAATGTGATAAAACTGATTTTTAAAAAGGCGAAATAATAAAAACTATGAAAAAAAATAAGTTAACATACTGACGGAAAACTGTATGTTAAGTCAAGAAACTGGAATGACATGGCAGCTTTTGTTGACTGGGCGGCTAGTGGTACTTGAGGAATGCTATTGTTAGGAAAAATCGCTTATTATTGTCAAGGAATCGTGGTCATTGTTAGGAAAATATGCTGACGGTCATTGTTAGGCATGTGACTGAAACAAGTAAAAATTCAGAATTAATCAATATTTAAAAAAAAAAAAAAAAACTTAAAATGAAGGGAAATTTAAAATATAGGCGATCGCGTAAATGATTGGGTCGCGGATCTCGCACTACATTTTTGTGTCGTGTAGTAAGGTGTGCTAATATTAAATAGTGACGCTCGCTCTTTCTCATTCAATGAAAAGCAAAACAAAATTCTATATTTCACAACTTTATTAATACATCATATATATATATATATTGTTGATAATTTTAAGCGTCTGGGTTTCCTCCCTCCTGTTTTGGTGGTACTGTTTGTTAAATGTCTATCAAACACGGGTGCATAGGAAGTTTCATTAGCCTTCAAAACACAACCGCCCTCCATTTTGACAAAACCTTGATCAAAGCTGGAATAGGTAATCGAGGACTTGGCTGAAACATCCTGGTCATCCATACTGGCTGCCGGAGCTGTCGTCTGATTAACAAGAGTGAGGTCCCTTGGTTAACAGAAAAGGGCGTGTAGTTGATGTTAGCATAAGCGTTTTCGAGACTACCTTAACGCCATGTGCCACCCTCAACACCATCCTCTCTCTCTCTCTCTCTATCGCATATCCAAGCTAACTCAAGTCAAATAAAAAATCATCACCAAGCCACACAAATTGACACATCATCATCATGTGCCACCCTCAACACTATCATCATCATCATCCACCCTCATCACTTTTCCTATCATCATCATGTGCCACCCTCAACACCATCCTCTCTCTCTCTCTCTCTCTCTCTCTCTCTCTCTCTCTATCACATATCCAAGCTAACTCAAGTCAAATAAAAATCATCACCAAGCCACACAAATTGACACATCATCATCATGTGCCACCCTCAACACCATCCTCTCTCTCTCTCTCTCTCTCTCTCTCTCTCTCTCTCTCTCTCTATCGCATATCCAAGCTAACTCAAGTCAAATAAAAATCATCACCAAGCCACACAAATTGACACATCATCATCATGTGCCACCCTCAACACTATCATCATCATCATCCACCCTCATCACCCCTTCCTATCATCATCATGTGCCACCCTCAACACCATCCTCTCTCTCTCTCTCTCTCTCTCTCTCTCTGTCTCTCTCACATTCATGGTCAAGTCAAATAAAAATCATCATCATGTGCCACCCTCAACACCATCATCCCTTCATGTCCTATCATCATCATGTGCCACCCTCAACACTAGCATCATGTGCCACCCTCAACACCAGCATCATGTGCCTCAACACTATCATCTTGTGCCTCAACATCACCCTTCAAGTCCTATCATCATCATGTGCCACCCTCAACACCATCATCAGCCCTTCAGGTCCTAGCATCAAACCACACAAAGTATCAACCAGCGAAATTCTCTCTCTCTCTCTCTCTCTCTCTCTCTCTGTCTCTCTCACATTCATGGTCAAGTCAAATAAAAATCATCATCATGTGCCACCCTCAACACCATCATCCCTTCATGTCCTATCATCATCATGTGCCACCCTCAACACTAGCATCATGTGCCACCCTCAAAACCAGCATCATGTGCCTCAACACTATCATCTTGTGCCTCAACATCACCCTTCAAGTCCTATCATCATCATGTGCCACCCTCAACACCATCATCAGCCCTTCAGGTCCTAGCATCAAACCACACAAAGTATCAACCAGCGAAATTCTCTCTCTCTCTCTCTCTCTCTCTCTCTCTCTGTCTCTCTCACATTCATGGTAAACCAAAACAAAATAAATCACTAAGATTTTACCACCATAACACACAAATTTAGGGTCATATTAAAAAAAGTCGACCTTAAAACCATACAAATCTACTCCCATACTCATAAAAGTTAGACACATCAAACAGATAATTACTTCCAAACTCAAAAAAAAAAAAAAAAAGTTAGACCAAATCACGCCTCGATCGTTCTCTAACATTCCCTCGATCGTTCTTTAACATTGCCTCCAGCGTTCTTTAACATTGCCTCCAGCGTTCTCTAACATTGCCTCCAGCGTTCTCTAACATTGCCTCGTTCGTTCTCTAACATTGCCTCGTTCGTTCTTTAACATTGCATCCAGCGTTCTTTAACATTGCCTCCAGCGTTCTGTAACATTGCCTCGATCGTTCTTTAACATTGCCTCCAGCGTTCTCTAACATTGCCTCCAGCGTTCTCTAACATTGCCTCGATCGTTCTTTAACATTGCCTCCAGCGTTCTTTAACATTGCCTCCAGCGTTCTGTAACATTGCCTCGATCGTTCTCTAACATTGCCTCGATCGTTCTTTAACATTGCCTCCAGCGTTCTCTAACATTCCCTTGCTCGTTCTCTAACATTTTCATTAGTTGGAGTCTTTGTGTTGCCTTCTTAGTGAGATTCTCTACGTGTTTCTTCAGGCTCAATTGTCAGTCTAGTTGTATTCCTAAAAAATCTACTTCCATACTGATACTAGTTAGACACTATGATCAGATAGTTACATCCAAATCGCAAACATTTTACCCCAGAACACAAAAATGTAGGGTCATACTAAAAAAGTCGACCTAAAAATCCCAAAGGGCAGAAACTTAGGAGGCAAGGGCAGAAACCTAGGAGACAAGGGCAGAAACCTAGGAGACAAGGGCAGAAACCTAGGAGGCGAGGGCAGAAACCAAAGAGGCAAGGTCAGAAATCTAGGAAGTTGTGTTAGAAAACAAGGAGGGAAGGTCAGAAACCTAGGAGGCATGGTCAGAAATCTAGGAAGCTGTGTTAGAAAACAAGGAGGGAAGGTCAGAAAGGACATGCTCACCTATCGGAACTTTTGTCCCTCATATGCTATTTCAAAAGTTGTCTTCGTCAATTTAGGGAAGGTCAGAAAACTAGGAAGCAAAGGCTGAAAACAAGGAGGGAAGGTCAGAAACCTAGGAAGCAAAGGCTGAAAACAAGGAGGGGAGGTCAGAAATCTAGGAAGCTGTGTTAGAAAACAAGAGGGAAGGTCAGAAACCTAGGAGGCATGGTCAGAAATCTAGGAAGCTGTGTTAGAAAACAAGTAGGCAAGGTGAGAAAACAAGGAGGGAAGGTCAGAAATCTAAGAGGCGAGGGCAGAAACCTAGGAGACAAGGGCAGAAACCTAGGAAGCAAAGGCTGAAAACAAGGAGGCATGGTCAGAAATCTAGGAAGTTGTGTTAGAAAACAAGGAGGGAAGGTCAGAAACCTAGGAGGCATGGTCAGAAATCTAGGAAGCTGTGTTAGAAAACAAGGAGGCGAGGGCAGAAACCAAAGAGGCAAGGTCAGACATTTTCATTATTTGGAGTCTTTGTATTACCTTCTTAGTGAGATTCTCTACGTGTTTCTTCAAAAAGCTACTCTCATTCTCATACTAGTTAGACACATCGAACCGTTCGTTATTTCTAAAGCCAAAAAAAAAAGTTTGGCCAAATCACTAACAATTTACCCACAGAACAAAATAAATATCTATCTATTGTCCTTTCGAGCCGAAGACGGCACATAGGGCAGAACCACAATCTCAAAAACAGAAACCTTGCGTGCCTAAATGGCACATATTGCAGAGATCACTGCTTCTAAAATCTATGGTCTGTTTCCATAACAATGCTTTTTACAATGACAGCTTGTCAAGCCATCGATCAATCTCCTTAGTCGCCTCTTACGACATGCCTGGAAGGTCACAGTGTCACTATTCTTTACATCCCACGTAATGAGGCCCCGGTAACACACGGGCGGAAATAAATATAGACTCATATTTAAAAAAGTCGACCTCAAAACCATAAAAATCTACTCCCACACTCATCTAAAAGTTACACCAAAACCGCACGAGATTTGCACCGTGCAAAAATATGCACAAGTTTGACACGCGCACCAGTTTGGCACAATGCACCAATATACATTCCCATACCAAAAAAAAAAAATTACTTAAAAATCACTTTTATGATTGTTACGCCCTTTACGAATGTGCATTGTGCCAAACTGGTGCGCGTGTCAAACTTGTGCATGTTTTTGCACGGTGCAAATCTCGTGCGGTTTTGGTGTAACTTTTAGATGAGTGTGGTAGTAGATTTTTATGGTTTTGAGGTCGACTTTTTTTAATATGAGTCTATATTTATTTTGTTCTGTGGGTAAATTGTTAGTGATTTGGCCAAACTTTTTTTTTGGCTTTAGAAATAACGAACGGTTCGATGTGTCTAACTAGTATGAGAATGAGAGTAGCTTTTTGAAGAAACACGTAGAGAATCTCACTAAGAAGGTAATACAAAGACTCCAAATAATGAAAATGTCTGACCTTGCCTCTTTGGTTTCTGCCCTCGCCTCCTTGTTTTCTAACACAGCTTCCTAGATTTCTGACCATGCCTCCTAGGTTTCTGACCTTCCCTCCTTGTTTTCTAACACAACTTCCTAGATTTCTGACCATGCCTCCTTGTTTTCAGCCTTTGCTTCCTAGGTTTCTGCCCTTGTCTCCTAGGTTTCTGCCCTCGCCTCTTAGATTTCTGACCTTCCCTCCTTGTTTTCTCACCTTGCCTACTTGTTTTCTAACACAGCTTCCTAGATTTCTGACCATGCCTCCTAGGTTTCTGACCTTCCCTCCTTGTTTTCTAACACAGCTTCCTAGATTTCTGACCTCCCCTCCTTGTTTTCAGCCTTTGCTTCCTAGGTTTCTGACCTTCCCTCCTTGTTTTCAGCCTTTGCTTCCTAGTTTTCTGACCTTCCCTAAATTGACGAAGACAACTTTTGAAATAGCATATGAGGGACAAAAGTTCCGATAGGTGAGCATGTCCTTTCTGACCTTCCCTCCTTGTTTTCTAACACAGCTTCCTAGATTTCTGACCATGCCTCCTAGGTTTCTGACCTTCCCTCCTTGTTTTCTAACACAACTTCCTAGATTTCTGACCTTGCCTCTTTGGTTTCTGCCCTCGCCTCCTAGGTTTCTGCCCTTGTCTCCTAGGTTTCTGCCCTTGCCTCCTAAGTTTCTGCCCTTTGGGATTTTTATGTCGACTTTTTTAGTATGACCCTAAATTTTTGTGTTCTGGGGTAAAATGTTTGCGATTTGGATGTAACTATCTGATCATTGTGTCTAACTAGTATCAGTATGGAAGTAGATTTTTTAGGAATACAACTAGACTGACAATTGAGCCTGAAGAAACACGTAGAGAATCTCACTAAGAAGGCAACACAAAGACTCCAACTAATGAAAATGTTAGAGAACGAGCAAGGGAATGTTAGAGAACGCTGGAGGCAATGTTAAACAACGATCGAGGCAATGTTAGAGAACGATCGAGGCAATGTTACAGAACGCTGGAGGCAATGTTAAAGAACGCTGGAGGCAATGTTAAAGAACGATCGAGGCAATGTTAGAGAACGCTGGAGGCAATGTTAGAGAACGCTGGAGGCAATGTTAAAGAACGATCGAGGCAATGTTACAGAACGCTGGAGGCAATGTTAAAGAACGCTGGAGGCAATGTTAAAGAACGAACGAGGCAATGTTAGAGAACGAACGAGGCAATGTTAGAGAACGCTGGAGGCAATGTTAGAGAACGCTGGAGGCAATGTTAAAGAACGCTGGAGGCAATGTTAAAGAACGATCGAGGGAATGTTAGAGAACGATCGAGGCGTGATTTGGTCTAACTTTTTTTTTTTTTTTTTGAGTTTGGAAGTAATTATCTGTTTGATGTGTCTAACTTTTATGAGTATGGGAGTAGATTTGTATGGTTTAAGGTCGACTTTTTTTAATATGACCCTAAATTTGTGTGTTATGGTGGTAAAATCTTAGTGATTTATTTTGTTTTGGTTTACCATGAATGTGAGAGAGACAGAGAGAGAGAGAGAGAGAGAGAGAGAGAGAGAGAGAGAATTTCGCTGGTTGATACTTTGTGTGGTTTGATGCTAGGACCTGAAGGGCTGATGATGGTGTTGAGGGTGGCACATGATGATGATAGGACTTGAAGGGTGATGTTGAGGCACAAGATGATAGTGTTGAGGCACATGATGCTGGTGTTGAGGGTGGCACATGATGCTAGTGTTGAGGGTGGCACATGATGATGATAGGACATGAAGGGATGATGGTGTTGAGGGTGGCACATGATGATGATTTTTATTTGACTTGACCATGAATGTGAGAGAGACAGAGAGAGAGAGAGAGAGAGAGAGAGAGAGAGAGAGAGAGAATTTCGCTGGTTGATACTTTGTGTGGTTTGATGCTAGGACCTGAAGGGCTGATGATGGTGTTGAGGGTGGCACATGATGATGATAGGACTTGAAGGGTGATGTTGAGGCACAAGATGATAGTGTTGAGACACATGATGCTGGTGTTGAGGGTGGCACATGATGCTAGTGTTGAGGGTGGCACATGATGATGATAGGACATGAAGGGATGATGGTGTTGAGGGTGGCACATGATGATGATTTTTATTTGACTTGACCATGAATGTGAAAGAGACAGAGAGAGAGAGAGAGAGAGAGAGAGAGAGAGAGAGGATGGTGTTGAGGGTGGCACATGATGATGATAGGAAGGGGTGATGAGGGTGGATGATGATGATGATAGTGTTGAGGGTGGCACATGATGATGATGTGTCAATTTGTGTGGCTTGGTGATGATTTTTATTTGACTTGAGTTAGCTTGGATATGCGATAGAGAGAGAGAGAGAGAGAGAGAGAGAGAGAGAGAGAGAGAGGATGGTGTTGAGGGTGGCACATGATGATGATGTGTCAATTTGTGTGGCTTGGTGATGATTTTTATTTGACTTGAGTTAGCTTGGATATGTGATAGAGAGAGAGAGAGAGAGAGAGAGAGAGAGAGAGAGAGAGAGAGGATGGTGTTGAGGGTGGCACATGATGATGATAGGAAGGGTGATGAGGGTGGATGATGATGATGATAGTGTTGAGGGTGGCACATGATGATGATGTGTCAATTTGTGTGGCTTGGTGATGATTTTTTATTTGACTTGAGTTAGCTTGGATATGCGATAGAGAGAGAGAGAGAGAGAGAGAGAGAGGATGGTGTTGAGGGTGGCACATGGCGTTAAGGTAGTCTCGAAAACGCTTATGCTAACATCAACTACACGCCCTTTTCTGTTAACCAAGGGGACCTCACTCTTGTTAATCAGACGACAGCTCCGGCAGCCAGTATGGATGACCAGGATGTTTCAGCCAAGTCCTCGATTACCTATTCCAGCTTTGATCAAGGTTTTATCAAAATGGAGGGCGGTTGTGTTTTGAAGGCTAATGAAACTTCCTATGCACCCGTGTTTGATAGACATTTAACAAACAGTACCACCAAAACAGGAGGGAGGAAACCCAGACGCTTAAAATTATCAACAACCGGACAGTAATATATATATATATATATATATATATGATGTATTAATAAAGTTGTGAAATATAGAATTTTGTTTTGCTTTTCATTGAATGAGAAAGAGCGAGCGTCACTATTTAATATTAGTACACCTTACTACACGACACAAAAATGTAGTGCGAGATCCGCGACCCAATCATTTACGCGATCGCCTATATTTTAAATTTCCCTTCATTTTAAGTTTTTTTTTTTTTTTTAAATATTGATTAATTCTGAATTTTTACTTGTTTCAGTCACATGCCTAACAATGACCGTCAGCATATTTTCCTAACAATGACCACGATTCCTTGACAATAATAAGCGATTTTTCCTAACAATAGCATTCCTCAAGTACCACTAGCCGCCCAGTCAACAAAAGCTGCCATGTCATTCCAGTTTCTTGACTTAACATACAGTTTTCCGTCAGTATGTTAACTTATTTTTTTTCATAGTTTTTATTATTTCGCCTTTTTTAAAAATCAGTTTTATCACATTTAACTATATTTCTTAACGTTTTGAAACATTTCGTATTTTTTATTTATCACTTTCACAAATATACTCTTTTAAAATACTCTTTCACAAATTTCTAACACGAGCGAGGCGATCACCGGACACGGAGCGCGATCACCGGACACGGATTAGCACCGAGTCTCTATTGAATTTACCTGCGGTTACAGACGCAGTGAACCATTTCGACAAACTGACGAACACCAAAAAAAAATTTTTTTCCCAAAAAAAAATAATGAAGTTCGAAAGAATCGCGAATTCGAAAAAATTTTTTTTTTTTTTTTCGGTGCAAAGTCGGTGCAAAGTCGGTGCCAAATCTATTGTATTTCACTGCATGTTATTCCACTTTTCCCCTGAGTTCACAGCCATCACTACTACTCTCGTATCGCTGTTTGCATGTCTGTGTTGGTCACATCTCCTATCTTTGTGTGGGGATGTCTGCGTTAGTCACCTCTAGTGACTCAGGCAGATGGTGCTCATTAACCTGGGAGGGCCGACCACCTAAGGGCAGAATCCCCCTACAGAAAAGATCATCTGCTGCCTTGCAGGAAGATTGGGACAATCAAAGGCTAAGGAATGCAAACCGGAATAAAATGCTGGCTGAAATCGGATGCACTGGACCACTGGCGCAGAACACAGTGCAACGTTTTAACGGGTGTTCAATCAGAGTGGATCTTGCAGACTCTAATTGTGATGTTCTGTCTGTGGGGGCGATCAACACACTTAACCGATCAACACACTTAACCTGACAGCTGACTTCATGTGAGAGTCTGGAATCCTACTCTGATTGAGTCCTGATCGCAGAGAGAGAGAGAGAGAGAGAGAGAGAGAGAGAGATTTCTGATCTTGTCTCTCAAGCTGTTACCTGTCATTCGTCTAGCACATTTAATCTCAGTAGAGGTTATTTTTCTTATTGTTCTAGCATCTAGGGTCCAGGTCTGGCATTGGTAGCACAATGTTGGGATGAAGATTGTATTGTACAGTGCCCATTTTGCCTCTAGAATTGTTTTCTTGTTGGACAATAGTGGTGATAGCTGTCCAATAATTTGACAAGCTTTGATGCATATTGAGTCTATTTCTGCTGTTTGTGAATTATCGTTTGTCACTAAACTTCCTAGGTATTTGAATTCCTCTACTTGTTTTAGTTGCCTGCCTTCTATAGTTATGTTGATGTTCTGCTTATCTTTCTGTTTATCTCGACATCCGTGACTTCTCTTTTTTTTATGTTGATTGATTTTCATTTTCTGCTTTGTGCCTGTGTTGTTGAGTTTTGTTTAAGTGTTCTTGTAGGTCTTCTATTGCTTCATGTATTAGTGCAAGATCATCTGCAAATAAAAGCTCGTTGATCTCCTCTGTCTCTGAAGTGTTGGCTAGCTTGCATATATAGTCCATGTATGTAATAAACAGTAGGGGGAATAGTACGCACCCCTGTCTTACACCTGATCTAACTTCGAAGCGGTCCGTGTAGCCTGCTACTGTTCCGACCCTGCAGCTGCTGTTGATGTAGAGACTTTTAATTAGGTTGATTAAATGTTGACTTACTCCGTATGTTGTTAGCATCTCACACAGTTGTTTTCTGTTTACTCTGTCGAATGCGTTTTCCTGCTCAATGAAAGCTATGTACAGATTTTGATTGTGTTCTGTCGTTTTTTTCTGCAAGTTGTTTTAAGTGAATAGAGTGTCAGTACATCCTCTTTTTTTTCGGAGCCCCATTTGAGAATCGCTTAACTGTAGTTCTATTATTGGTCTCATCCTTTTTTCCCACAATTTTGGCGTATAGCTTTCCTACATGGCTGAGAAGAGATATACCTCTATATTGTTTGCAGTCTCTTTTGCTACCTTTCTTTTTCCATATTGGTGCGATGATTGCCTGTTGCCAGTCTTCTGGGGCTTTTTGTTGGTACCATGTATTCAGTATGTGTGCGTTCTTGCGTGGTTTTTGTTGTCGTATAGGTAGTTGTTGTCATGTTTAATAGGTCTTGAAAATATTCTTTCCATCTCTGTTGCATATGTTGGTTATTTAATATTGTGTCTTTGTCACTTATGACCTCAGTAGGATCATGGTTTTGTTTTCTCGCTCATCGTGATACTACAGTGGCTAAACCTGTTTCCTGAGTTTGTTTTTAGAATATTTATTACTGCATTTTTCTCGCTATGAAATTAACCAATCGATATCTGAAAATCTTTACCTATTTAGGCATTCATCAATTTCATTATATCTTATATCGATTATAAATTCTAATGCATTATTTATCACTGTATTTCTTCTACTAGCAATATTTCATGAATTTATTCATGTTCAATTTATATTTAGTATTACATACCTTTAGATACATCACGTTCTCACCTCTGAAAGTGACCTGCAAGTTTCATCTTTATATTTAACTATTTAAAAAATGGAGGTATATACGAGAATCGAATATGAAATTACGATGACGTGACAAGACAGAGATAGTTACCAAAACTCACATCCCTGACGTATACCACATTGATTCCCCAAAGCAATTTCCTGTCTGACAACAAAATTACAAAAAGAAACGATTCAAAGATTATCTCAAAGCGTTTCTAAACGTCGTCAATACCGGGTTGACTTTTTTAGAATTCTACCACAGAATTGCTCGATATAGTGAGGTGTCATTGCTATAAGTTCCTGTTTCACAGAGATACTATGAGGTACACTGTCAGATATGGTGGAACTGTAAAAGCAAGAGTTCTTAAATGCTATGTAGCGCAAGTCTTGACATATGGAAGTGAATCATGCACAATAGGACAACTGACAAGAAAATCACTGGAAGCTGTAGAAATGTGGTTTTACAGAAGAATGTTGAGAATACCATGGATAGCTAAGAAGAGTAATGAAGACGTTATGAAAGAGGCCAAAGCAAGAAGAGAACTAATATCCAATATTAGGAAGAAACAATCATCATTTGTTGTTCATGTAATGAGAAGAGAACAGCTGGAATATATTGTAACAACTGGGATAATTAAGGGACGAAGAGATAGAGGGAAGCAATGGGAAACGATACCAGACAGCTTAAGAGAATGGCTTGGCAGAAGGTCAACAACAGAAATGATTAAAAAAAAAATAACTCTCGAGATTGAAAGTTGTGGAGAGACGAGATCACCTACCCCACCAGGCATGGTATTTGTTGTTGATGATGATGATGATGATGATGATGATAAACACAAGTTCTGTACAATAGTCTAACAAGCTTAACATTGCGTCATTCTGATATTGGAAAAATCAAGTGTAAGAGAAGTTGCGCGACAAAACAATAGCTACAAGTAGTTACAATTAAGTTCGACATCTGCCTGTTACCAACGGTGGATGAAGACGCGAAATGTCGCACATACGCAGCTCCCTTTCGTGCTTGCAATATCTATCATAAGTGTCACGGGTCCACATTAGTATGGTTACATCCATAAACATTCACTTTAGCCTTATAAACTTACAATGGAAAACTACTGTCCATAGTGTCCTTATCTAATTGTATATAGGGTTGTATATTGAGCTGGAAAAGAAAGCTCGCATGCCCAGTGCAGTCACAAATATGATTTCGCAAAAACATTTTTATTTCAACCGAGATATTTTGTTTTCCCGAAATGTAATTCAGACCCCCGTTCTCATTGTTTAGAGGGCAGATTTTTATCGAGTCGACCACACGCTGTTAAAGAAAATTAACGAAATACCACAACAGCTGCAGTATTACATGACCTGATTTCACAACTTCTAATATTTAAAAAAAACTAATGATAAATAGTATATTTGTACCATACCATCTGCCTGTTATTAATGCTAAACACGATCCCAGTCTAAATTGCTGAAAAGTAGCATTACATATGTGGTGTGATGTTCTTGATATAAAACACTTATAACGCCAGAACAGAAACAATGTATACGGATATAACGGAATATCCTTGGAACTACTTCATATACCAAACACATCATCCTCATGTATTATGTCTCCACCCGATGGCTGTGTCGTCACAACTTTTTATCTGTTCAAATCTTTGTCACTTCTATTGTTGACTTCCTACTACGAGATTCTCTCAAGCACTCTTCTTGTATATATTTTATTTTCTCCTCTTCTCGCTACCTCTTTTCCCTTCATTTTTGCCAAGTTGTCAAAATATTGTCTGCCTTGTTTATTACACCGACACGGTCACCAAAAATGATATTTATTCCTTCAGATTTTGTTTTGTCATTGCCTCTTTTAGAATATCCTAGCTATGCTAACTAAAACATCAGAAAAACACACAGGAAGGTAACTAAAAATACAACAGAGAAACAAATCAAATTTGAATAAAAAACACAAAAGAGAATTGTATAGAGAAAAATGTAAAGAAATAGAGGATGCTTTAAGAGAAAATAATAGCAAAACAGGGATATAAACTATTTTTTAAAAATTTACTGCTGATCGTTAAAATAGATAATAAAACTCGATAAATTAGAAAAAATATTTCACCAAAGCACGTGATATTACCCATCGATGGACGAAATAGTCGTTCGAACAGTATATAACTCAAAGTAACGGAGATCTAGCTGTTCTACAGTGCCCACAGCTCACAGTCTGCCACCCTTTATTTCTCGATGAATTTGAACCAAGCGGTGAAAGACTCCAAACAAGGGAAATATTCTGACCTGGAAAACATTCCAGCTGAACTGTTTCAGGCTGGGGAAGAAGACCCTGATAAATGCACTCGCAGTTATCTGCAAAAATATCTGGTAGATTGGGCAGTGAACATCAGCAGAGATCCAATCCTTAATTATTACTGTTCCAAAGAAGGGAAATCTGCGCCATTGTCCCAATTACAGAACCATTAGACTTATCAACCATCCAAACAAAGTAATGTTAAAATTCGTACGCAATCGAATAAAACCGCATTCAGAAAAGATCATTATAATGGAACCGGCAAACTTTCCTGCAGGTCCAAGTACAATATAGAAGATCTTAAATCTTTTATATCTCTGCGAGAAATAACTCCAACACCAACAAGACTAACATCAAGTTTTCATAGACGCCAAAGAAATAATTGAAAGAGTTTGGCATGCAGTCCTGCTGTGGTCGACGATGAGGGTGTGTAGCTTTGTTGACAACATACTTCGCGGTATGAAACATTTCTACGACATCGCAGCATGCGCAGAACTGATCTATGGAGACTGGTTAGAGTAGTTCAAAATGGCAACTGAAGTACGATAAGGCGTTTACTCTCTCCTATCTTATTCAACATCTTCTTGTAAAGAATCACACCACGTGCTACCGACGACCGTGAAGGTTATATGAGTATTGGCTGCAGAACTTCTTTTGCGATCATGGCTCATTCAAACTAGGATTCCGGACTCTCTTATGAAGGCAGCTGTCTGTTTAAGTGATTCGGTTTCTCTTCCAGGGAGGTGGGTGTTGACCATATTGTCCTTCTCAGGTCTGGGTACTGGGGGCAGGTTGCAGAACTATTTATAACCTGCGTTTTGCTGATAATATCGAAGGTTTAGATTGAGCAGAACAGAGCTGATACGATGAATTGATAAAACAGCTTCTCCATCTAGCATGGATAGCAATGCTAAAAAAAAAAAAGACATGACCAATCACCAACGACACCTGGGGGCATTGATGCAACAATGAAAATAAATGGGCAGAATCTAGGAGAAGTTGACTGATTTAAATACATGGGATCAACTGTCAGCGATGAAGTCTCAAAATCTGAACTATCGGCTAAAATAGCGCAAACTACAGCAGCCCTTACAGAAACAATAGTAGGACAGTTAAGAGCATCCCGCTTTGTTCTAAAATCAGGTTGATGCTCACTCTTTCTGTATCAGTTTGTCTATATGCCTGCGATACATGGCACACTTATAACAGAGCTACAGAAAAGAATACAGGCTATGGAGATATAATGTTATCGTCTAGTTTTGGCCATCTCTTACTTAGATCGTACCACGAATGCAAATGTTCGTTAAAGAATACAACATATAATCGGTGTATATGACGATTTGTTGACTATTGTGAAGAAGCAAAATGAAATGGTTTAACAGCGTTTCTCAATCGTCTGACTTAGCAAAGACTATTTTTAAGGAATTTTTAAAGGAGCGAGAAAGACAGGTAATTAGAGAAAGAGAGGTAGTTAGATAAAGAGAGGTATTTAGAGAAAGAGAGATAGTTAGAGAAAGAGAGGTATTTAGAGAAAGAGAGATAGTTAGAAAAAGAGAGGGGAAAATAACATCAAAGAATAAACAGGCCTCGAGATTGACTAAGTCTGTCAATGGTGCCCCGACGACACCCAGGGTTATGGACTGAAGAAAAAGATGAAAGTTTTTTCTATTTAGCCTCGTTTGTATTCTCAACGTTCATTTCTAAAACCATATTTACGTGGTCTCTAAACATGCACTTGACTGTTGCCCTTCTGTTCATAATTCATTTCCAAAACCATATTTAGCGATCCCTAAACGTGTACTTTGGGATTTCTCAGAAGAGTGTTGAAAGTTCCCTGGACAGATAAAAAGACCAATGAGGAAGTTCTCAAAAAGGCCAACACAAAAAGGAAGCTCTTAAAAACATCAGAAAGAAGCAATCAACATTTTTCGAGCACATCATGAGAAGAGGAAAGTTTGAATACTTGGTTACAACTGGCAAAATAGAAGGAAAGAAAGATCGCGGACGGCAAAGATAGAAAATACTGGATAGCTTGGTGTCATGGCATGGAAAACAGTCAACAACAGAACTGATACGATGCACTGTAGATAGAAGATTGTGGAGGGACATGATCGCCTACGCCAACCGGCAGGGTACATGATGTTGATGAAACGTGTACTTATTTGTTATCTTATTGTTTATAATTCATTTCCAAAACCATATTTAGTGATCCCTAAACGTGTACTTGACTGCTGCCTTTCTGTTCAGAATTCATTTCCAAAACCATATTTAAGCGATCTCTAAACGTGTACTTGATTGTTGTCTTATTGTTTATAATTCATTTCCAAAACCATATTTACATGGTCTTTAAACATGTACTTGACGGTTGTCTTATTATTCAGAATTTATGTTCAATTGTCAAGACTGGCTCTAAAGAATAATCAGGAATCCCCATGTTACATTTACAGATATCCTTGTAGAATAAAATAAGTCTTTCTTTATTTAAGGAGCTTCAAATATTTCTTTTGTCGACAGCTATCTCTTTATATACAATAGAATGTCTTTATGAATTTATGAAGTCTATATTCGTAACAGGTGGTCCAGCCACTTTAGACGACGTTACTAGAAGATATTGAATATATGATACTTGTACCCATGAATTTTCCAGCACTTTAATTTTTTACTTTATCCAGGAGACACGAGATCTTTGCGCACGTGAAAAGCGTTCTATTTTTTTATCTTGTGAGTTGAGTAGCCGCCAGTTATCATTAGCATAACATTGTGTGCTTAATGCGCGTGCTTTGTATATAGCGACTTTGTATTGATGGTCAGTGTGTTGTTATCCCCACACTCTCAGTACCAAAACAGATAGTGTTGCTGAGGTAATGTCACTTTTTGTAGCTTTACATTCGGTCAGTGATTATCGGTAGTAGTGGATCAAAGATACCCATTTCTTTTTTACATCCTTCATTTTGTAGCATCTTACGATAGCGTTTGGAACTTCTGCACAAAAGATTAGTCACTTTTGTCATATTTTTTTTTATGCTGCGAATCTATTTAACAAGATTTGTAATTCACTTTCTAAGTGTATAACCGAATTTATAGCTTTCTGATTAGTATAATACTTTTCTCTTTTTTTTCCTTTATCTTCTTTGTCAATCTAGATCAGATTTTTTTTTCGTTCGTCAACTTTTACCTCTGACGAAGTCCCTAAAGTCTGGGAAATGAAATTTGCTTGTCAATCCATTTTCCCCTGGCAGCCGTGTGCACAGGGGTCCCTTACAGCACAGGCAGATAACTCCGACTTCGTAGGTACTCATATTTTTTTCCGTTGATGAGTAATTTACGTTTTAAGCCGGACCTCGCTGCTGAGACCAGGGGTGGTTGCCGCAGAGAGAATAAAGAAAGATAGACACCCATTGGTGTTCAGAAGATGTGTTTTAAAATTATCTACATAACTATTGTTGCCATATATAAAATTATCGAGGAAATGTTGTGAAGAAGACAAGACAACAATTTGTAGGAAGAAAACGTAAAAAGGTACAAGAGTAGTTGCTTGCTTGCGTTCGCCCGATGACTCAAGTATTCTAGACTACAGAATTACTCTTCATCATCCGCCCTTAAAAGGACGTTAAGTGGGTGTGTCTGCGTTGTGTTGTGGTTTACAGTATAACTGTGATATTTGCGCCTTTCGGCCCAACACATCCGACTTCAGCACGGTACAAGAGTACTAACAATTATTCCTTTTCTTTTTATTTTAAGAAAGCTAACAACGATAACAAATTTTTCATTAGAGATATAAAAATAGCAGATCAATTTTGAAATTTATATATTTTTCTACATTTATTTATTACAAAGATCATGTTTTAAACTTAATAAAGAAGAAATTGTGCCATTTTCAGTTAGACATTACATTCATAAGCAAACTGTACCAAAGTACATTTTTGACGTGTGAATATGAGTATAATTATTTAAGTGTTTGCGCTAATAAAAGATGAGAGATAGAAAGAAGCGATGAAGCAGGAGGGAGAATGTGAAAGTAGAAAATATGAAAATAATTATAGTGCAAGGATGAATGAGGGAAAAAACGAAAAAAAAGAGTGGATAAAAAAATAACGGAATATTCTTTTCAACGCTTGCAAGAAATCCGAAATTAAGAAATTACGAACAGGAAGCAGAATAGATCAATAAAAAGCAATCCATAAAATTTAAAGCGACCTAGGCAACACATAGGTCTCAGTGAATGTGAGAAAGTGCTTTCCCTCGACATCGATCACATCATTTATGGACACATTAGGTCAATAAATAGAGCAGATCAATGGAGTAACAAGGATACCGCTTTACAGGAGAAAAAGCTGCAAAAAATGAAGTTTGCAAACAAAGTCGTTATCATTATCATGCATTCACATAGAGTTAAGATTTAGTAGAAGCCTCCGTCAGTCTATCTATCTTTCGTTCGCCTGAAGTATTGTCTATATCTGCAATGTCGTTTCCTGTATAAATGTTACTGTCTTTTGTAATTTTTGCAGTTGCCCATATAGTTTTGTCTGTAGTGTTGTATCTATGGGCCAATGGATTTTCCTCAGTCTACTATATTCAGTGCAGTCTTGAAGTATGTGTTCAGCAGTCTGGGGCGTCTGTCCACATGTTCAAGTAGTTGAGGTGCCGATCTTGAATTTTGTATACATGTGACTATGGAGTCGATTGTGTCCTGTTCTGAGGCGTATAATGATAACTTGTTCATATTTATTCATATTATGAAAGGCATCCTGATGTGGGGCTTGTGGTCCTCTGATTGATTTGATTATCTGTTTCTTATGATGGTATGTAACCGGTGTATCTAGTTGTGTGCATGTTGAACCTTCCTTTGCCAACTGATCTGCTTTCTCATTTCCTGGTATTCCACAATGAGATGGGATCCACTGCAGGGCAACCCTGAGGTGCTTGCAGAGTTCAGTCAATAAAGTCTGCAGATGTGGTAATTTTCTGGATTGTTGTGCCTGAAGTACTGATGTTGCATCTGTCAAAAACACTACAGGCTGCGGGCTAAGATTAATGTTCAGCAGTTTTTCTATTGCCAACTTTATTGCTTGTATTTCTGCATCATATTTGTGACAATATTTCCCTGTTGCTATTTTATTCATTTCCCTAGTGTTATTTGGGTACTCTATATATGCACCTGCTCCCCCATTTTTTACTGCATTCTGTGCTGATCCATCTGTATACACATTTGCCTCCGTCAGTCATAGTTGACTGTATTAGTCTCCGTCAGTTATAGTTGACTGTAGTGGTCTTCGTCAATCATAGTTGACCATAGTAGTCTCCGTCAGTCATAGTTGGCTGTAGTAGCCTCCGTAAGTCATAGTTGATTATGGATTTTGCAGCGCCCCTAGAAATGTTAATTTTTCTTTTCTTTCGCCGTGTATTCTCTTTTTCTAAGAATCTGTCTGCATCTTGCTTAAGTTGAAACTTTAGAGTGTGTTTCCAAAGATTGCGGACTGCAGCTATTTCTTCCCAGGCTACATGGTTTATATTCAGAGTTTTCATGTCACGTTTACACACGTGTAACATGTCACGTTTAAATCAAAGATTTGGGCGCCCCCTTAGTTGTTTTACCATCTGATAGATGTCCATGAATTATATATCTTTTGGTATGTGGTCATCGTAGTGTAAGCTGCCAAGCCAGCAGAACCTGCGTTGTTGGAGCAGTGTGTAGATGTTCGGGGGGCCTGTGCGAGTGACGACCTCCATTTTCATCACGTTGTCCTTCCCGGTTATGCCGAAAATACAACGCTGGCATCGCAAATAGAATGCATTTAGCCTTCTCTCTTGCTTTGCATAAGTTGTCCATGACTCGCTGCCATACAAAAGGATACTGATAACATCAGCGTTGTAAACTGCGGCCTTTGTTTTAGTTGTCTGTTTACTGTCTTGCCAAATGCGCCTGGAAAAACGGGTTGAAAGTGGTAGCAGTCTTACCAATGCGGATGTCAATTTTTGTATATAAAGATAGTTTATCGTTGATTTTGAACCCTGGTAGATATACTGCTGCACAACATAAAGTTTGTAGTTGTTGATAAATATTGCAAGTGCTGATTCGAAATCCTGATCGAGTATATTAGTTGTATTTTATAAGCAAACTTATTGTGAGAGTGAAATACTTGCAGAAATACGAAAATCATTTTATTTGCTTCAGAGTTCTTCTTGAGTTTGCGTGACAAATGCAGCGTCGCCAGTAAATAATAAGTCTCTAACACTGATATGTTAAATAGGATGACCATATCTATAAAAGTAAAACAGGACGGGTACAGTGACACCAACATACATAAAAATAGGATGGAACGCCATGTTGACCATTCCAACCCTTAAATAACTTCCCATCATCATCAAGTACCGGGCCTGCTGGCGAAGGTGATCATGTCTCTCCACAACTTTTGATCCTGACAGTTATTTATCATTTCTGTTGTTGACCTTCTGCCAAGACATTCTCTTAACCTGTCTGGTAATTTTTCTCATTGTATCCCACTATCTCTTCGTCCCTCAATTTTTCCAGTTGTTACAATATATTCCAGTTGTTTTCTTCTCATTACATGGCCAAAAATGATGATTGTTTCTTTCTAATATTGGAAATTAGCTCTCTTTTTGCTTTGGCCTCTTTCAGAAAGTTTTCATTACTCTTCTTAGCTGTCCATGGTATTCTCAACATTCTTCTGTAAAACCACATTTCTACAGACTCCAGTGGTTCATGATTGCACAAAGAAGTTACGGTGGTTTTCTGTTGCCTTTCGTCGGTTTGTTTACGGTTGGTTCCACTAGTCTCTGTCCAAAATGTTTCACCCATAATGCAGTGGGCTTATTTTACTTCGGGGTAACCTCCCTTAGCCTTTTACTCCCCCGAGCTTACCTGCAGGGCAGCCACAGGTTGTACTGTTTACTGCATACAGCAGCAGGTAAAATTACCCTACCTGACACAAAAAAACAACCTCTAACGGCTACAAACATACTGTTGTAAAACCATTTATTTTCCAATAGATCAAATGGACTCCAGTGTCTAAAACCTACAACCGGGTGTTTTTATATAAATAAAGGTTTACCAGAACTCCATCGTCTCATCTCAGTAATAATGTACAAGTCCTCTAGAGCTCTTATGTAGCAATATTTCTTTCGTAATTGACATAAACCATAACATGACGGCAACTCTAGTTTTTAAGTAATTTTCAAATTTGCAATTTTTTACGTCGGAACTATACAAGTCGTGTTAGTTTTCTAAAACTCGCTCCGGTTCGTTCCAGTAACAGAAAGGAATAGCACACAATAATAAGGTTCACAATGACGAAAGTCACTGTAGCTAGTCTCACTTCACTGACTCCAATGACGAAAGTCACTGTAGCTAGTCTCACTTCACTGACTCCAATGACGAAAGTCCCTGTAGCTAGTCTCACTTCACTGACTCCAATGACGAAAGTCACTGTAGCTAGTCTCACTTCACTGACTCCAATGACGAAAGTCACTGTAGCTAGTCTCACTTCACTGACTCCAATGACGAAAGTCACTGTAGCTAGTCTCACTTCACGGACTCCAATGACGAAAGTCACTGTATCTAGTCTCACTTCACTGACTCCAATGACGAAAGTCACTGTAGCTAGTCTCACTTCATTGACTCCAATGACGAAAGTCACTGTAGCTAGTCTCACTTCACGGACTCCAATGACGAAAGTCACTGTATCTAGTCTCATCTTCACTGACTCCAATGACGAAAGTCACTGTAGCTAGTCTCACTTCATTGACTCCAATGACGAAAGTCACTGTAGCTAGACCTTCCACTAACTCCCGTGACGAAAGTCTTTATGGCAAGGCCTTTCACTGAATCCACAGATAATAGACCTCTGTATTTGAACTATAGAGAAAACCCTCATATTCGAGTGTTATTTTAGTGTAAATTCTATAAAAGGGAGCCGCGATAGCTCAGTGGTTAGTGAACTGGACTACAAAGGACAAGGGGTACGGTTCGATCCTAATCGACGGCTTCTGGGTTCACCCAGCCTTAAATGGGTACCGGATTTTTTTTCTGGGAAAGTAAAGCAGCAAGGGCGTAATACCGACCACATTACCCCAAAAATCATGTGCTGAAGGTCTGTAAAATATAGAGTCACTAACACCATATTTCCCTATACGCCACTTGGCGTGACGGGGGTACTTTTTTTTTTTTTTTTTATTCTATGAAAACACTCCTTTCACTTAAACATGTCGAATGTGCTACATAAAGAATGCTACCATCTTCGACAAAGTTTACAAAATTATAGTAATTGTTGATCTGTAAAGTGATTGTTTTATTTCAAGAATTAACAAATAATCAGATTTGTTTTTAATGTACTGGAAGGCACTTAATTTACTCAAATACAAAATTCGTTTTTGTTAAATTATAAATTAAGTTATAATTTTCAACAAAATCCATTTTAGTGTGGTTTTGAAATAGATGTCTCTCTCTCTCTCTCTTGCTCTCTCTCTTTCTCTCTCTCTTGCTCTCTCTCTTTTACTCTCGCTCTCTCTTGCTGTCTCTTGCTCTCTCTCTCTCTCTCGCTTGATCTCGCTTGCTCTCTCTCTTGTATCTCTCTTTTACTCTTTCTCTCTTGCTCTCTCTCGTGTGCTCTCTCTTGCTCTCTCTCTCTTGCTCTCTCTCTTTTACTCTCTATCGCTTGCCCTCTCTTGCACTCTCTTTTGCTCTCTCTCTCTCTCTTTTACTCTCTCTCTCTCTTGCTCTCTCTCGCTTGCTCTCTCTCTCTTTTACTCACTCTCTTGCTCTCTCTCGCTTGCTCTCTCTCGCTTGCTCTCTCTTGCTCTCTCTCTTGCTCTCTCTTTTTTACTCTATCTCTCTTGCTCTCTCTTGCTCTCCCTCTTGCTCTCTCTTGCTCTCTCTCTTTTGCTCTCTCTCTTTTACTCTATCTCTCTGCTCTCTCTCACTTGCTCTCTCTTGCTCTCCTTCTTGCTCTCTCCCTCTTGCTCTCTCACTCTCGATCTATCTCTTTACTTTATCTTATATCCTTCGGGTGTCGAAGGAGATACAAAGTTCTAGCTCTTGACCTTTATCCATCCTCAGTCATCGTTAATTGATGTTGTAGCGTTTCTCGCTTGGATGTTGTCAGTCCATCTTACTCTTGGTCTACAACAGCTCTTCTTTCATCTCTACTTTTAATATATATTTTGTATGATCTAGAATCTATTGGCACCCTTTACAGACGAGCAAAACATGTTATTGGGTGTCTCTGTATGTAGTTCAGAACTGAATCAATGCCCAATATTTCTCTTATGACGTCATTTCTAATTATGTCTCATATGGTAACGCCAAGAACTCTTCCGTTTTAATTCCCTAGTCTTCTGTAATCAATGTTCCTGTTAGCAGTGTTCCTATAATCAATGTTCCTGTTAGCAGTGTTCCTATAATCAATGTTCCTGTTAGCAGTGTTCCTATAATCAATGTTCCTGTTAGCAGTGTTCCTGTTAGCAGTGTTCCTGTTAGCAGTGTTCCTGTAATCAATGTTCCTGTTAGCAGTGTTCCTGTTAGCAGTGTTCCTATAATCAATGTTCCTGTTAGCAGTGTTCCTATAATCAATGTTCCTGTTAGCAGTGTTCCTGTAATCAATGTTCCTGTTAGCAGTGTTCCTGTAATCAATGTTCCTGTTAGCAGTGTTCCTATAATCAATGTTCCTGTTAGCAGTGTTCCTATAATCAATGTTCCTGTTAGCAGTGTTCCTGTAATCAATGTTCCTGTTAGCAGTGTTCCTGTTAGCAGTGTTCCTATAATCAATGTTCCTGTTAGCAGTGTTCCTATAATCAATGTTCCTGTTAGCAGTGTTCCTATAATCAATGTTCCTGTTAGCAGTGTTCCTATAATCAATGTTCCTGTTAGCAGTGTTCCTATAATCAATGTTCCTGTTAGCAGTGTTCCTATTATCAATGTTCCTGTTAGCAGTGTTCCTATAATCAATATTCCTGTTAGCAGTGTTCCTATAATCAATGTTCCTGTTAGTAGTGTTCCTATAATCAATGTTCCTGTTAGCAGTGTTCCTATAATCAATGTTCCTGTTAGCAGTGTTCCTATAATCAATGTTCCTGTTAGCAGTGTTCCTATAATCAATGTTCCTGTTAGCAGTGTTCCTATAATCAATGTTCCTGTTAGCAGTGTTCCTATAATCAATGTTCCTGTTAGCAGTATTCCTATAATCAATGTTCTTGTTAGCAGTGTTCCTATAATCAATGTTCCTGTTAGCAGTGTTCCTATAATCAATGTTCCTGTTAGCAGTGTTCCTGTTAGCAGTGTTCTTATAATCAATGTTCCTGTTAGCAGTGTTCCTATAATCAATGTTCCTGTTAGCAGTGTTCCTATAATCAATGTTCCTGTTAGCAGTGTTCCTATTATCAATGTTCCTGTTAGCAGTGTTCCTGTAAACAATGTTCCTGTTAGCAGTGTTCCTATAATCAATGTTCCTGTTAGCAGTGTTCCTATAATCAATGTTCCTGTTAACAGTGTTCCTGTAATCAATGTTCCTGTTAGCAGTGTTCCTATAATCAATGTTCCTGTTAGCAGTGTTCCTATAATCAATGTTCCTGTTAGCAGTGTTCCTATAATCAATGTTCCTGTTAGCGGTGTTCCTATAATCAATGTTCCTGTTAGCAGTGTTCCTATAATCAATGTTCCTGTTAGCAGTGTTCCTATAATCAATGTTCCTGTTAGCAGTGTTCCTATAATCAATGTTCCTGTTAGCAGTGTTCCTATTATCAATGTTCCTGTTAGCAGTGTTCCTATAATCAATATTCCTGTTAGCAGTGTTCCTATAATCAATGTTCCTGTTAGTAGTGTTCCTATAATCAATGTTCCTGTTAGCAGTGTTCCTATAATCAATGTTCCTGTTAGCAGTGTTCCTATAATCAATGTTCCTGTTAGCAGTGTTCCTATAATCAATGTTCCTGTTAGCAGTGTTCCTATAATCAATGTTCCTGTTAGCAGTGTTCCTATAATCAATGTTCCTGTTAGCAGTATTCCTATAATCAATGTTCTTGTTAGCAGTGTTCCTATAATCAATGTTCCTGTTAGCAGTGTTCCTATAATCAATGTTCCTGTTAGCAGTGTTCCTGTTAGCAGTGTTCTTATAATCAATGTTCCTGTTAGCAGTGTTCCTATAATCAATGTTCCTGTTAGCAGTGTTCCTATAATCAATGTTCCTGTTAGCAGTGTTCCTATTATCAATGTTCCTGTTAGCAGTGTTCCTGTAAACAATGTTCCTGTTAGCAGTGTTCCTATAATCAATGTTCCTGTTAGCAGTGTTCCTATAATCAATGTTCCTGTTAACAGTGTTCCTGTAATCAATGTTCCTGTTAGCAGTGTTCCTATAATCAATGTTCCTGTTAGCAGTGTTCCTATAATCAATGTTCCTGTTAGCAGTGTTCCTATAATCAATGTTCCTGTTAGCGGTGTTCCTATAATCAATGTTCCTGTTAGCAGTGTTCCTGTTAGCAGTGTTCCTGTTAGCAGTGTTCCTATAATCAATGTTCCTGTTAGCAGTGTTCCTATAATCAATGTTCCTGTTAGCAGTGTTCCTATAATCAATGTTCCTGTTAGCAGTGTTCCTGTAATCAATGTTCCTGTTAGCAGTGTTCCTATAATCAATGTTCCTGTTAGCAGTGTTCCTATAATCAATGTTCCTGTTAGCAGTGTTCCTATAATCAATGTTCCTGTTAGCAGTGTTCCTATAATCAATGTTCCTGTTAGCAGTGTTCCTATAATCAATGTTCCTGTTAGCAGTGTTCCTGTTAGCAGTGTTCCTATAATCAATGTTCCTGTTAGCAGTGTTCCTGTTAGCAGTGTTCCTATAATCAATGTTCCTGTTAGCAGTGTTCCTGTAATCAATGTTCCTGTTAGCAGTGTTCCTATAATCAATGTTCCTGTTAGCAGTGTTCCTATAATCAATGTTCCTGTTATCAGTGTTCCTATTATCAATGTTCCTGTTAGCAGTGTTCCTATAATCAATGTTCCTGTTATCAGTGTTCCTATTATCAATGTTCCTGTTAGCAGTGTTCCTATTATCAATGTTCCTGTTAGCAGTGTTCCTATTATCAATGTTCCTGTTAGCAGTGTTCCTATTATCAATGTTCCTGTTAGCAGTGTTCCTATTATCAATGTTCCTGTTAGCAGTATTCCTATTATCAATGTTCCTGTTAGCAGTGTTCCTATTATCAATGTTCCTGTTAGTAGTGTTCCTATAATCAATGTTCCTGTTAGCAGTGTTCCTATAATCAATGTTCCTGTTATCAGTGTTCCTATAATCAATGTTCCTGTTAGCAGTGTTCCTATAATCAATGTTCCTGTTATCAGTGTTCCTATTATCAATGTTCCTGTTAGCAATGTTCCTATAATCAATGTTCCTGTTAGCAGTGTTCCTATAATCAATGTTCCTGTTATCAGTCTTCCTATAATCAATGTTCCTGTTAGCAGTGTTCCTATAATCAATGTTCCTGTTATCAGTGTTCCTATTATCAATGTTCCTGTTAGCAGTGTTCCTATAATCAATGTTCCTGTTAGCAGTGTTCCTATAATCAATGTTCCTGTTATCAGTGTTCCTATTATCAATGTTCCTGTTAGCAGTGTTCCTATAATCAATGTTCCTGTTAGCAGTGTTCCTATAATCAATGATCCTGTTAGCAGTGTCCCTATAATCAATGTTCCTGTTATCAGTGTTCCTATTATCAATTGTTCTTTTAGCAGTGTTACTATTATCAATGTTCCTGTCAACAATGTTCCTATTATCAATGTTACTGTTAGAAATGTTCCTATTATCAATGCTCCTGTTAGCAGTGTTCCTATTATCAATGTTCCTGTCAACAATGTTCCTATTATCAATGTTCCTGTTATTAATGTTCCTGTTAGAAATGTTCCTATTATCAATGCTCCTGTTAACAGTGTTCCTATTATCAATGTTCCTGTCAACAATGTTCCTATTATCAATGTTCCTGTCAACAATGTTCCTATTATCAATGTTCCTGTTAGCAGTGTTCCTATTATCAATGCTCCTGTTAGCAGTGTTCCTATTATCAATGCTCCTGTTAGCAGTGTTCCTTTTATCAATGTTCCTGTTAGCAGTGTTCCTATTATCAATGTTCCCGTTAGCAGTGCCCCTTTTATCAATGTTCCTGTTAGCAATGTTCTTATTATCAATGTTCCTGTTAGAAATGTTCCTATAATCAATGTTCCTGTTAGCAGTGATCCTATAATCAATGTTCCTGTTAGCAGTGTTCCTATAATCAATGTTCCTGTTCGCAGTGTTCCTATAATCAATGTTCCTGTTATCAGTGTTCCTATAATCAATGTTCCTGTTAGCAGTGTTCCTATAATCAATGTTCCTGTTATCAGTGTTCCTATAATCAATGTTCCTGTTAGCAGTGTTCCTATAATCAATGTTCCTGTTATCAGTGTTCCTATTATCAATGTTCCTGTTAGCAGTGTTCCTATAATCAATGTTCCTGTTAGCAGTGTTCCTATAATCAATGTTCCTGTTATCAGTCTTCCTATAATCAATGTTCCTGTTAGCAGTGTTCCTATAATCAATGTTCCTGTTATCAGTGTTCCTATTATCAATGTTCCTGTTAGCAGTGTTCCTATAATCAATGTTCCTGTTAGCAGTGTTCCTATAATCAATGTTCCTGTTATCAGTGTTCCTATTATCAATGTTCCTGTTAGCAGTGTTCCTATAATCAATGTTCCTGTTAGCAGTGTTCCTATAATCAATGATCCTGTTAGCAGTGTCCCTATAATCAATGTTCCTGTTATCAGTGTTCCTATTATCAATTGTTCTTTTAGCAGTGTTACTATTATCAATGTTCCTGTCAACAATGTTCCTCTTATCAATGTTACTGTTAGAAATGTTCCTATTATCAATGCTCCTGTTAGCAGTGTTCCTATTATCAATGTTCCTGTCAACAATGTTCCTGTTAGCAGTGTTCCTATAATCAATGTTCCTGTTAGAAATGTTCCTATTATCAATGCTCCTGTTAACAGTGTTCCTATTATCAATGTTCCTGTCAACAATGTTCCTATTATCAATGTTCCTGTCAACAATGTTCCTATTATCAATGTTCCTGTTAGCAGTGTTCCTATTATCAATGCTCCTGTTAGCAGTGTTCCTATTATCAATGCTCCTGTTAGCAGTGTTCCTTTTATCAATGTTCCTGTTAGCAGTGTTCCTATTATCAATGTTCCCGTTAGCAGTGCCCCTTTTATCAATGTTCCTGTTAGCAATGTTCTTATTATCAATGTTCCTGTTAGAAATGTTCCTATTATCAATGTTCCTGTTAGAAATGTTCCTATTATCAATGTTCCTGTTAGAAATGTTCCTATTATCAATGTTCCTGTTAGAAATGTTCCTATTATCACTGTTCGTGTTAGTGATTTTCCTTTTATTATTGTTCATAGTAGCAATGTTCCTATCATTATTCTGCAAAAGCAGGTTTCTAAAAAATGAGAAAGATACTGTACAATTCTTTTTGAAAATAAAAACAGGAAAAAGAGTTCTTAAATGTTATGTAGAGCCAGTCTTAACATATGGATGCGAATCATGGACAATAGGACAACAGATACGAAAATCAATGGAGGCCGAAGGAATGTGGTTTTACAGAAGAATGTTGAGAATACCATGGACAGCTAAATAGAGTAATGAAAACGTTCTGAAAGAGGCCAAAGAAAAAAGAGAGCTAATTTCCAATATTAGAATGAAACAATCATCATTCTTTGGCCATGTAATGAGAAGTGAACAGTTGGAATATATTATGACAACTGGGAAAATAAGAGACGAAGAGACAGAGGGAAGCAAAGATAAAAAATGATACCAGACAGCTTAAGAGAATTGCTTGGCAGAAACTCAAGAACAGAAATGATAAATAACTTTCGAGATCGAAAATTGTGGAGAGACATGATCACCTACACCAGCAGGCCTGATACTCGATGATGATTATCATTATTCTGTTTTGCTATCTGTTAGTGCTGGCGTGTTTATTGTTCTTTTCCTCTCTCCGTTTGTACCTCGTTTGAGGAGTCATTATTGACTACTTTCATCACTTATTATTTTAGCATGAGTAAACAGAACAGGATATATACAATAAGTCTACAAGTGTGAATAGTTAATATTCTGTCGATTTGAGATTGTGTTCATTTTGTGTTACTATTTACGAGTGTTCGTTCCTTGAAGTCGTCATATGATAATTATTTGTGTTTCCCATCACATAAAGAAAGATAATATCACAGTCAGTTTCAAAATTACATCATTTGTTACAATTCTTATACTATTATAATTTAAAAAATTATTTGTTTTGAAAGTTATTTTTTTTAACATAAAAAGCCTTAATACCAGTATAACCAGCACATATTCTTTCTAGGGGGCCTCTGGAACCTAGTTGGGAAAACCAACCGACTGGGCTAACGACGTTCGGACAACCCGTGTTCGATTCTCGCTGAAAGCAGTGTGAAATGTACTCGTTGCTGGACAAAAAAATACCCCGCGGTCGACCCAGCAGCTGGGAGAAATGGGTACCAGGGTATAGTTTGACTCTGGGAAGGTGAGGAATGCCGCCTCGCATCGAGAGTTTCGATGCTTGAAGCGACACTATCTAGAAGTCTCCGAACACTTCTGCATAGGCGGCTTAGCACATATGGGCGAAAGCTCGCGTGCTAAGACGTCGATTCAAGTCTCGTACTTTACCTTTACCCTACCTTTATATACTTTCTATCCACAATATATTTCCCATAAGCATATATTCACTCGCTTATACATTAAAGATATGTTTGCTCATAATCAATTTCATGTGTTTCTGACGATATTACTGTCTTGAATTTTGTTTTCACAGAATGGTAATACTTTTAAGAAATAAATTATTTCTTGAATTTAATTTAGCATCTTGAGTACTTTAAAGAAGCAATTTTTATTTTAAATCTTGAATATAATTCTGCATCGTTCCTGTATCTCAACATCCTCAGGGAGATTCTTAATGAGACAGCGATGTACTAAAATTGATTGACATGTCATCGAAATATTATAGACTTAAGGCTTAAATGTTATTATAATGTCGGAAATGTGCATCATATTTATTTTTAGATAAAAACACTTCCTGGATAAAACAGCTTCAGGTCAGTCCCATTCTAGATCCCCTTCATTCGAAAACCAAATTTCCGTATTTTTAAGTTGCCCGTTTTATATTTCATAATTATCTTCGGAAAATGAGAATTAAAACGGGGTATTGGGGGCGGGGGATGTAATTCTCTGCACCTTAATGGAGTATGAGACTAACCTAAGGCATGTTACAATACGAAATATATTAGTTTTTTTTTTAAAGATGTTGAAATATGAAAAGTAAATATAACGAAAAGACGTAATAGACAGGGGCTATTTAGTTTATGAAACAATTTTAACTAAAAACTAGAAACGTAACCAAATATGATCATGCGGCATTTAAGAAAAAGGAAAGTCGTGGAAGCTCTAAATGGAGACAGGGATAGAGTCAAAAGAGGAAATTACTGGTTACTATGTGGAAAAGTATGATGATACAGTATTAATTGCTAAGAGTGAAAATGGGTTGCATGAAATGTTAGACAGTATAGTGAAGAAAAGCAAAAAAAAAGGAATCGGCCTTAATAGCAAAAGGATATAATTAATGATATCAATAAAGAAAATTTCATCATCACAATGCACAATAAAGACAAGAGGAACAATATTAAAACAGATAAATGAATTTAAATATCTGAGAATAGTGTTAACCTCATATGCTTGATGTACAACCGAGGTGATATGCAGAATGGCTCAGGCAAAAGCAGCTTTCCAAAAAATGATGATGATACTGTGCAATCCATTTTTGACAATAGAAACAAGAAAAGAGTTCTTAAATATTTCTGTTGAGCCAGTCTTAACATATGGATGTGAATCATGGACATTAGAACAACAGACATGAAAATCACTGGAGGCTGAATGTGGTTTTACAGAAGAATGTTGAGAATACCATGGACAGTTAAGAAGAGTAATAAAAACGTTCTGAAAGAGGCCAAAGCAAAAAGAGAGATAATTTCCAATATTAGGAAGAAACAATCATCATTCTTTCGCCGTGTAATGAGAAGGGAACAGTTGAAATATATTGTGACAAATGGGAAAATTAGGGACGAAGAGATAGGGAGAAGCAAAGAGAAAAGATACCAGACAGCTTAAGAGAAT
This sequence comes from Megaustenia siamemsis, assembly GCA_032433765.1. Classification (NCBI taxonomy): domain Eukaryota; kingdom Metazoa; phylum Mollusca; class Gastropoda; order Stylommatophora; family Ariophantidae; genus Megaustenia; species Megaustenia siamemsis. The sequence continues at coordinate 59,089,500 of JAVIAB010000050.1, read as the reverse complement.
GACATGGCAGAAAGGCGACAATAGTAATGAAAAATAACTGTCGAGATCGAAATTTATGGAGAGACAAGATCCCCTACGCCAGCAGGCATGGTACTTGATGATGATGTTGAAAAATAATAAACAAATATGACTGGTCGATGTACAATGGAATATACTGGGAGTATTGGAGATTACGGAGATAGTGTTTGTATGTGAAAGATAGAATAAAAAGGGATAGCAATACTGAGTGTGTGAAAGAGAAGAGGTGGAGAAAGACGAAATTAGATAGGGAGAACGTGTGTGAAAAATTGAGAGAGGCAGCGTGAGTGAGATGGGCAAGAGAGTGTGTGTTTAGATTCTCAGAGAATATGGGAGAGGTAATATGTGTGAGAAAGAATATGTAAGAGCGTGCGTGAGTGAGTTGGTGTGAGGGGGAGAGTGAGTTGATAAAGCGCTAGACAGTGTATTTGAGAATAAAACTGAGAAAGTATGTATGTGTGAGATATGATGTTTGCGTGAGAAAGGCTGAGAATATACAAGAGTGGGTGGTAGAAACCTGTAAAAATCTGTTTAAGAATGCATGTAACAGAACACGAAAGAGACAGACAGACAGAGGGTCTCGTATATAAATTATATTTATCTGGTTATCTACTGAACTGGTGAAATGCCAGAATCAGAGCAACTTTCATTAAGTGCCGACATTTATGCACTGAACATATTTTTATATTCGTAATTCCTATTGTGACATGCACAAAGCAGTAAACTCAATGATGCACGTGTATAATTAATGTTAGCGTTTTAATACCGTATCAGCTGCAAGTGATTAATTATTAAATACAACAAAAATACATTTTCAAAGACCATCCTCAGACTGTTTAGCTTAAGTTCACGACTGTAGAGTTTCTAGTGTTATCAGTTCAAATCATATCAAATTATGTTTTTTTATTTTAATTTGCAATAACATGGACGAAGAAGACATTGACACTTTTTATAAGGAGCTAGAAGCGACCATGGAACAGTGTAAATCCCAAGAAATAACTATTATATCAGGGGATTTCAATGCAAAGGTAGGAACAGCTAAAATGCAAAATGTGACTGGGGAGCATAGTCTTGGAGAGACGAATGATAGAGGGGATAGATTGATAGATTGGGCAAAAACACATGAAATGATTATAGGTAACACCTTGTTCAAACAACACCCTAGGCGACTATGGACATGGCAAAGCCCAGACAAAAAAGTACACAATCAAATTGATTTTATACTGGTACAGAGAAGATTCAGGAATGGGCTAACATCTGTTAAAACAAGGCCAGGAGCAGATTGTAATAGTGACCATGTACCAGTACTTGGAAAGATAAGAATAAAACTGCGGAAGGCACAGAAATAACCAAGAAATATAAAATTAGAACTAGATATGCTAAGAGTAGATAAACAGATGAGTGATAAGTACAGCACGATAGTACAAAATATATATAATGCTATTGAGAAAATACAGGACATCCAGGAGCAGTGGGAAATGCTCAAACAATAGATTCAGCAAACATCAAAAGAAGTAATACAAGTGACTAAAAGAATCAACAAAAAGAAATGGATGACAGAAGAAATATTACAACTAATGGACGAAAGAAGAAAACATAAGAAAGAAGAACGGACATACAAAATATTGCACAAAGAGATCCAAAACAAGTGCAGTGAAGCAAAGGAAGGATGGTTAAAACAGAAATGTGAAGAAATGGAAAAACAACAAAAGAAAAACTCAAAATGTATGCACAATCAGTTAAATAAATTAACAGGAAGAAAAGAAGTCAAAGTTTCAGGATGTGTGAAATCAAAGGAAGGAAATATAATAATGGGACAGGAGAAGACAATGGAAAGATGGACAGAATATATCAGTCAACTCTATGATGATGAAACACAAGAATTAAACAATTCAAATGAAGACACAGGACCACCAATAATGCAGAGTGAAGTGGAGGACGCAATTCAACACATGAAAAGAGGCAAAGCTCCAGGTCCCGACAATATAACAATCGAAGAGATAAATGCATCAGAAGAGCTGGGAGTACAAGTCATAACAAAATTACTCAATGACATATATAACACTGGACACATACCTGAAGATCTACTAAAATATATATCTGTAGCCATACCGAAGAAGTCAGGCGCCACCTACTGTGAAGACCATCGCACTATTAGTCTCATGAGCTATATGACTATAATTATTACTAAGAATCATCATGAGGCGTGTAAGGAACAAAATAAAACCAGGAAAAAGTGAGGAACAATGTGGATTTGCGGAAGGAAAGGGGACTAATAATGCAATATAGAATAATGCTCTATGGAAAGATCGATAGAGGTAAAGAAAGATCTATATATGTGCTTTATAGACTACACGAAAGCATTTGACGAAGTAAAGCATGTGGAAATAATAAATATGCTGGAGAAATTAAACATAACATTGATGGCAAGGATCTGCGAATCTCTCTCTCTCTCTCTCTCTCTCTCTCTCTGCGATCAGAACTCAATCAGAGTAGGATTCCAGACTCTCACATAAAGTCAGCTGTCAGGTTAAGTGTTATGATCGCCCCCACAGACAGAACATCACAATTAGAGTCTACAAGATCCACTCTGGTTGATCACCCGCATTCGATTTCAGCCATAATTTTATTCAGGTTTGCATTCCTTAGCCTTTGATTGTCCCGAATCTTCCTGCAAGGCAGTAGATTATCTTTTCTGTAGGGGGATTCTGCCCTTAGATGGTCGGCCCTCCCAGGTTTACGAGCATCATCTGCCCGAGTCACTAGAGGTGACTAACGCTGACATGCACACACAAATATATGAGATGTGACCAACACAGACATGCACACAGCGATACGAGGCATGACTAACACTGACACACATCAAGATATATGACACATGACTAACATAAACATGCACATAAAGATATGAGATATGACTGACATAGACATGCACACACAAAGATATGACACATGCCTAACATAGACATGCACACAAAGATATGAGATGTGACCAACATAGACATGCACACACAAAGATATGAGATGTGACTAACATAGCCATGGACACAGGGATATGAGATGTGACATACACAGACATGCACACACAAAGATATGAGATATCACTAACCCAAACATGCACACACAAAGATATGACACATGACTAACACAGATACACACTAAGATATGAGATATGACTAAACACATACACACATAAAGATATGAGACATGATTAACACGGACACACCAAGATATCAGATATGACTAACATGACACACACCAAGATATGTGCCATGGCCCGCACGCACACACACACACACACACACACACAAGCTAAGATATGAGCCATGGCTAGCACAGAAACACATCAAGATATGAGCCATGGCTAGCACAGAAACACATCAAGATATGAGCCATGGCTAGCAAAGAAACACATCAAGATATGAGCCATGGCTAGCACAGAAACACATCAAGATATGAGCCATGGCTAGCACAGAAACACATCAAGATATGAGCCATGGCTAGCACAAAAACACATCAAGATATGAGCCATGGCTTCAAGGAAAAAAAACCAAGAAATGAACCATGTCCAGCACAGAAACACATTAAGGTATCCATACGCTTGGGTTTGTTGTAGTCGGCAGACTCTTCTTAACGTGGGAATCATCGACATACGAGACGCAGGCCCCGATTAACTGTTCACGGGTTTCGTTCAAACAGTTGTCCGGAGATATGAGAGTGCAGTCTGACCCGTAGAATGTTCCCTTGCACGTACAGTTCCCGGTTGACTGTTCACATGTGTCGTTGAAACAGTTGTCCGGACATTTGAGAGTGCAGTATGATCCGTAGTACGTTTCCTTGCACGTACAGTCTGTACTTTCCGGGTCACATATGATGTCACAGCCATCAGAACACGTCTGTTTGCACTGTAGCCCAAAATTACCGTCGGGACAAATGTCACTACAGGTGTAGCCAGGATGTTTACATTGTAAGCATTTTCCGGATTTTTCCTCACATAAAGGACAGGCACTAAGACAAGACCCGGAGCAGTCGTGTCCATAGATCCCATGTGAACAGTTGCCGTGACACGTACCGATGATGCCGTTGTAGCCTTTGCAACACCCACTACACACTGCACAAAACGACCCAGATTGCCCGTCCGGACAATAGGTGTCTGTAAATGTTTGCACCTCACTCACCGTCAGTGCACTGTCGGCCTGCGAAATGGTCGGTGAGAACTCAATCTTAATGTATGCCATTGTCGCTTGTGTGGTGACTACGATAGTTTTCCCAGGAATGTTTGGGTATGATATATCATTATACTGGAACACTACACCGTCACTGTCATAGAAAGCCTTTAGAGTGGCATTCTTTACCCGAATCATAGTGCTAGCTCGATGATAAATTCGAATGGTGTGAGTCTTCTGGGGCGTGGCAAATTTCAGATACCAGTAAACAGAATTGGTTCCACTTCTCAATTGTGTGTGTGTGTGCAGTCATTGTCAGAGATTGGTCTTTGTTTTGCCATTAACTGCTGCCTCTGGCCCACATTCGTCTCCTGTATAACACGCATTAAATGTGATGTGTCGGACTGATTTGTGTTTTGTTTGAGAGCCACATTCCGATCCCCGCCAATGTAGATGGAGCAGATACATGCAACTATCGCCCCTTCAATCCGTACTTTGTTGATCAGCGAATCATAAAAAACATGTACTGGCAACAAACAGAAGCTATACGAATTAACAACCAAACAGGACAATTTCAATTGATAAAACAAGGAGTCAGACAAGGCTGTGTTCTGTCGCCGGATTTTTCACTTTACAGCGAACATATTATGAGATCAATAGTAGACAAAAAAAAAGGAATTGAAGTCAAAGGTCACAACATAAATAATTTGCGATATGCGGATGACACAGTCTTAATAGCAGAGACCGAGAATGAGCTACAAGAAATGATAGATATAATAGTAAAAGAAAGCAACAAGAAAGGTCTCAGTCTGAATAGTAAGAAAACAGAAGTAATGGTTATATCGAAGAAACAATCATCACCATCATGTAGCATAAAAATAAACAAGACAAATCTGAAACAAGTGCAACGTTTGAAATACTTGGGCACAGTGATAACATCAGATGGGAGATGCAACACAGAAATAAAAAGCAGAATAGCTCAGGCCAAAATAGCATTTCAGAAAATGAAAGATATCTTATGCAACTAATCTATGTCAATAGAAATGAGAAAGAGTTGCTATATAGAACCAATTCTGACCTATAGAAGCGAATCATGGACAATAGACGAGCAAATGAAAAGATGATTAGAGGCCACAGAGATGTGATTTCTCAGAAGAATGTTGAAAGTTTCATGGACAGCTAAAAAGACCAATGAGGAAGTTCTCAAAGAGGCCAACACAAAAAGGGAGCTCTTAAAAAAACATCAGAAAGAAGCAATAAACATTTTTTGGGCACATCATGAGAAGAGGAAAGTTGGAATTCTTGGTTACAACTGGCAAAATAAAAGGAAAGAGAGATCGCCAGACGACAAAGAGAGAAAACACTGGATAGTTTGGTGTCACGGCATAGAAAACAGTCAACAACAGAACTGATACGATGCAATGTGGATAGAAGATTGTGGAAGGACATGATCGCCAACGCCAACCGGTACGGCACATGATGATGATGATAACATGGACAAGTGTCTTAACAATAGTTTGCTATTATTTAGTTTGCTAAGAGTGAAAATGAGACAGACACCATCTGTCATAAACAAGTGTCTTAGACAAATAAAAGTAATATTGGAAGGGAAAATACACGGTAAAAGAGGTAAAGGCAGACCAAGACTAACATGGAAGAGTAACATCAAAAGATGGACAAGTCAACCTACGACAATCTGCACCATCAAAGCAAGAGACAGAGTGGAATGGCGCTCCATGGTAGCCAACCTTCGATGCGGAGACAGCACTCGATGTTGATGATGAACATGGACAAGAAAACATGGGCAGTCTTATAACAGCTTGACTTAAAATTTGTATAGGCCATTCGCTCAAAATGCCAAGACTTGCCTTAAAGTGGACTCCATATGAAAGGAGAGGAGATATAGACCAAGATAAACCAGTCGAAGGGAAAAGGTAGTAGTAATGGAAGAGATGAACAGTAAAGGTCAGATTTTGGAAACCATTCGACGAATGGACACAGATTGCGAAAAAGAAAGAAGCTTTGATGGTGCCTCATAAGACTGGTACAAAACTTAAATGCCACCAACTAAGTTGTAAACAAAGAATGAAAGATGAACACGACTCAGCGTTCTTTATTTTCGTAATTTTTATTTAAACGATTTACATAGACAACATATACTTTTGCTGTTTTTCCAGCTTAATAACGTTTTAATTAAAAGAAATACATAAAATAATTCGAAACCATAGATTACTACAGTAAACTACATGGCAAGAAAAGACAGTCTCAGAAAATGGCTTGTAAGGAACACTACCTCACTATGAGAGACATAAAGAAATAATGGTGTAAGGAGAAGGACCTGGCAAGAAAATATCAAATCAAAAACAAAGATGGAAGGAAAACTATCTGACAAAACGAGATAGAACCAGAAAAAAAATATAATACGAAAACTATCAAACAGGCCAAGATAGGATCAGATACAAAAATGAAAGAAAAACTATCTGGCAGGGCAAGATAGAATCAGAAATAATTCTATCAAGAAAACTTCTTAACGCGAGACGTAATCAGAAAACGACGCTGAAAGGAAAGCTAAATAATAATAAGAAGCAGATCAAAAAAAATAGAGGACGCTATCGAGGAAAAGGCGGAGCAGCACCTGATTACGAAAAAAATCAACAAATTCATCTGGGCATGAAATAGAATCACATCAGACACCAACTGTCATAAACAATAATACTTCATTTCAATGGGAAAATAGGTACAAATAATAGTCCTATAAGAAAAGGCATATCTGGCATCTCCATGAATACAATGCACGATCATCATCAGCTACCATGCCTGCTGGCTTGGGTGATCATGTCTCTCCACAACTTTCGATCTCGACAGTTATTTATCATTTCTGTTGTCGCCCTTCTGCCAAGCCATTCTCTTAAGCTGTCTAGTATCTTTTCTCTTTCCTTCTCTCTATCTCTTCGCCCCGCAGTTTTCCCAATTTTCCCATTGTATTCCAACTGTTTCCTTCTCATTACATGGCCAAAGAATGATTATTGTTTCTTCTTAATATTAGAAATTAGCTCTCTTTTTTTTCTTTGGCCTCTTTCAGAACGTTTTCATTACTCTTCTTAACTGTCCATGGTATTCTCAACATTCTTCTGTAAAACCACATTCCTTCAGCCTCCAATGATTTTCGTGTCTGTTGTCCAATTGTCCATAATTCACATCCATGTGTCAAGAATGGCTCTACATAACATTTAAGAACTCTTTTTCTTGTTTCTCTTGTCAAAAATGAATTGCACAGTATCTTCCTCCGTTTTTTTAAAGCTGCTTTTGTCTGAGCCATTCTGCATCTCACCTCTGTTGTACATCAACCATATGAGGTTAATATTATTATCAGATATTTAAATTCATTTACCTGTTTTAATATTGTTCCTCTTGTCTTTATTGTGCATTGTGATGATGGCATTTTCTTTATTGATACCATTACTTATGTCTCTTCTCTATTAATACTGAATCCTTTATTATTTTGTTTCCTTCACTATAATGTCTAACATTTGTTGTAACTCGTTTAAACTCGTAGCGATTAAGACTGTAGCATCAGCATACCTCAATTTTTTAAAAATATTATTACCAACAATTGTTATTCCGGGCATGTACCTTATGAATCTTACAATAACCTCACTATACATATTAAATAAATCTGGTGACAGCACACGACCTTGCCTAACACCTTGTTTTATTTGCTGAAACATTTCCAGTTGATTTTCAGTTCTTATGGCGGCTGTTTGTTGCCAGTGCATGTTCTTTATTATTCTTAGATCTTAGATCTTACGTTTATGACTTCTAAAATTTTGATTACTTCTTGATGCTTTACTTTGTCAATTGGTTTGGTATAATCTATGAAACATAGGTATAGATCTGTTTTCACCTCTATGACTTTTTCTACAAAAGATCTTATAATGAATATGGTATTTTTTTACCTTTTACCTCCAACAAAACCACACTGTTCGTCATTAACTTATGGACTGATTTTGTTTCGCACTCTTCGTATGATGATTCTTAGACATATCATAGTCATGTGACTCATTACCATCGCATTCAATTCACCAGATTACTTTGGTAGTGCTATTAATATTGATTTTAGCAGCTCGTCTGTTATATATCCGCTGTTGCAGACATCATTCAATATTTGCGTTATTATTTCTACTCCAAAATCACGCATGCTTGTTTCAACCTCTTCTTTAGTTATATTATCAGGTCCAGGAGCTTTCCTACTTTCACATTGCGCAAGACGATATCCACTTCTTCTTTGAGTATTTCTGGTCCTTCCCCATTATCATTAATATTTACTTCTGTTCGTTCATCATCATAAAATCTAAATTTAACTTGAAATTAACTGAGGCTCTTTTTGGCTGTTTTTAATTTTACTCTAAGCTTTCCTACAACTGGTACACGATCACTATTGTAATCTGCCCCTGGTCTAGTTTTCACACATACCAGACTGTTTTTAAATCTGTTGTTTATCATTATGTGGTCGATTTGATTACGTACGTTATCTCCTGGGCTTTTCCATGCCCACAGATGTCTTGGATGTTGTTTAAACCAGGTGTTTCCTATCATCATGTTGTGTGTTCTTGCCCAGTCAATAATTTTATCACCCTTTTTATTTCTTTCTCATAAACCATAGTAACCAACCACTTCTTTAATTTTTTTTCCCTTTCCTACTTTTGCATTGAGATCCCCTAGAACTATGATGTTTTCATGTCGTTTGCATTGACGAAGTACCATATTAAGCTCGTGGTAAAATGTATCAACTGTTTACTCTAGACTGTCTGCTGTTGGTGCATAAACTTGTATGAGATTAATATCTATTGGCTTTCCATTCAATTTCACTAATAGGTGTCAGTCAGATATTGACCAAAAGCTTTTCACTGTTCTTGCTCTTTCTGCATCCAAGATGATACCTACTCCTCTTTGGTGTTCAGTAACTCCTAAATAGGTGATTTTATGTTCATCAGAATATACCTCACATGATACAGTGTATCTCATTTTACGCTGTCCTAATCCCTATTAACGTTGATGTCGTGCATTCTATAATTGTGGTGATCCATGATTATACAACGAAATTATGAAGGTGGTTTTCTGTGGCCTTCCGTTGATTTGTTTATTGATGACCCCGTTAGCCTTTGACTAAAACACCTCACGCACAAGACAATGCGGTGGCTTTACTTTATGGTACCCTCCGTTAGCCTTTTACTCTCCCGAGCATATCTGCAAGGCAGCAGGGCAGCCACAGGTTGTACTGTCTACTGCATACAATGCACGATATACACAACAAAGTAATGAGTTAAAAAATGTATTACTTATAGATTTTGAAAGACTACTGAGTTGGAGTAATGGAGGCATAAAGACTTCTTCTTCTTCTACCTTTCAGCTCCCTGTGGAGCATAGGTCTTCAAACAAATATTTTCCAAGTCGTTCTGTTTCTTGCCATTCATTTAAGATCATTCCATGTCTTCCCCATCATCTTCATCTCTGCTTCTATCTGTCTTCTCGCCTCGGAAGTTCCCCATATAATAATATTTATGTATTATTATTTGTACCCAGTATATAACCACTGGGAACTACTATTCGTGCTGTTTCGTCCAATAAATGTTTGTCTACAACACAAGTATTCAGCCCTACTGGGAGATACTTGCATTAATAGGAAAGTACAAATATACAATTTATTTCCGGTCTGTGATCGTTACCCTATGCTATAGTCATTGAGATCGCCTTTCGTGGAAGACACTACTGCAATAGCCAATTTTTTAGTTGGCTGCGTGGCAGTGTACCAAGCGTTCGGCTTCTCGTGGCAAGGCGCGGTGCCACTGAGTACGGGTTCGATCCCACTTCGGACCATATATTGTTCTTCGTTTTTTTCTATTGTTGTTTGTCTGTCAATTTTTCCGAGTGCTAACACATACTTCTTTGTTCTATTATTCCCTATTATCGCCTCGGAAGTTCCCCATATAATAATATTTATGTATTATTATTTGTACCCAGTATATAACCACTGGGAACTACTATTCGTGCTGTTTCGTCCAATAAATGTTTGTCTACAACACAAGTATTCAGCCCTACTGGGAGATACTTGCATTAATAGGAAAGTACAAATATACAATTTATTTCCGGTCTGTGATCGTTACCCTATGCTATAGTCATTGAGATCGCCTTTCGTGGAAGACACTACTGCAATAGCCAATTTTTTAGTTGGCTGCGTGGCAGTGTACCAAGCGTTCGGCTTCTCGTGGCAAGGCGCGGTGCCACTGAGTACGGGTTCGATCCCACTTCGGACCATATATTGTTCTTCGTTTTTTTCTATTGTTGTTTATCTGTCAATTTTTCCGAGTGCTAACACATACTTCTTTGTTCTATTATTCCCTATTATCGCCTCGGAAGTTCCCCATATAATAATATTTATGTATTATTATTTGTACCCATTCTTTGGTCTTCCTCTTTGTCTTTTCCCCTGGGGATTCCAAAAAGGGCATGTATAATACTCTCATTCTCCTATCCAGCGCCATCGTCTTCGCTGTATCTCTTTATCCACTGGTATTTGACTGGTACATTTCTATAATTCTATGTTAGTGATTTTGTCCTGCTATTTCCATCCTAGAAAGTTCCAACATCAACGAGCTACTATTTGCAGATGATCAATGCCTAATATATGAGGACGAAAACCTGCTACAACAACATATAACATCTCTAGATAAAAGTTGCACAGATTACAGTATGAATATTAACACAGCAAAAACAGATGTTATGAGAATAAGTAAATTAAGACACCCATTAAACATTAAGATCAAAGATAAAGAAATAAAACAAGTAGAAGAATTCAAGTATTTGGGCACAATGTTCACAGAAGATGGAAAACTAGAGAAATTGACATGAGAATACAAAAAGCAAATGCTGTCACATACCAGCTTTCACCATTGCTAAGACATCCAAACATTTCTATGCCAGCTAAACAACAAATGATAAATAGCATTTTCATACCAACTTTGTGCTATGAAAGTCAATCACAATTAAGAAAGATAAATACATGTGAGAAGCGATGCTTGAGAAAAGTAACAAACAACACAAGAAGAGATAGAATACCAAATGAAACCATAAGAAAAATAGTAGGAACAAAACCCTGCCAGGAATATATAGAACAACAACAACTTAAATGGTTTGGCCACCTGGTCAGAATGAATCCTCACCAAACACCATCAAGGGCGTTCTTCTCGAGATTACATGGAAAAAGACCAAGAGGAAGACTCAGAAGAAGATGGATAGATGCAGTGACAGAGACATGTAACAACAAAGGAAAATCATTAATTCAGACAATTCGAGCAGCACAAAAACGACAAATGATATAAACCATGACACCTTTTAGGTATCAGTGAAAAGAGAAAAGAAGAAAGAGGAAAGAAGATTTCCATCCTTTTATTCTGCGTAAGCATCCATTAATGAAAGTCTGCATCTTCATGATTATCAATTTTGTTGTTCTCCACGTTTCACAGCCATATAAAAGGACTGACTTAAAATTGGAGTTGAAATTTTTTTTTTTTGTATTTAACCCAATTTCTTCGGACTTCCATATGTTTCATAGTGCAACAAAAGCTTCTCTTGTTTTTGATATCCTTATTTTGGTATCATTTTATGTTCCTCCTTCTTTATCTATATTACAACCCAGATATATGTAAGATTGTACGTCTAGTAGAGGTATTTCTCCTAATTTTATTTGGTTATTGCGCACTGCATTAATTATCATAATGTTGGTCTTATCTTTATTAATTTTCAGTCCTAGCTGTTTTGATCTTTTAACAAGTATGCTCATTGTATTCTGCATCTATTGATGGCTATGTGATAGGAGAGCTATGTCATCAGCAAAGTCTAAATCATCAAGTTGCTTTGTCAGTGACGAATGGATTCCATTTCTGTTTTGAGTTATTTTCATAATTCAATCTAGACTTCCGTTTCTAAGATGGCGGATCTAGTCCACGATCTCTCGATCGCTGTAGAAAGTGCATTAGATGTCTGATTAATTTCGGTTCTCCATTGCACTTTTATGCATTAAAGTCAGGAGGATGATCTACTTATTACATCTGCGCTGATAAAACAATGTCGTACGCCGGCAATATACCATTTTCGTCAAATCAAGTGTTGTGAATGCGACCTTCCATCGTCCAGGCTTGTTCTGCGCTTTACGCCACATTTGTGCTTTTAATGACCGTTATTGGATTTGCTTGACCCAAGTTATGTCCATGTTATTCATTAATGTGAAATGCTTCGTCAGCCGCAGTTTTATCTCTTTGGGGAATTTGCACCGTGTTCTGTTCGTCGTGGGCTACATTCACTAGAGTAATCAGGGTTCTAAAAGGCGCGTCAGTGCAGTGCGTCCGACATTATTATGTGTGCTACGTCATCGTAATAGCTCATCGTAAATCCCTAGACCGGCGTTACGCTAATCTTACGGTCTGTTGTTTGATGTGCGACGGGATAACCTGACGGCTAACTGTGTGTTTATATGTTCGAAATTGGAGTCAACAACGATAGCCTAACATCATCAAGCGCTATACATTTTTAAAGAAATATGACGATCATCACTTTCGGGAAGGACGTGAACTTCTGGTATATGGTGGATAGGCGGCAGAAACCATTGCAGACTATGCATGAAAAGTGTTCCTTTGATGCAGTTTCCTCATATTCCAAGTCCATGGGGGACTGTTTGGTCTCGAGGCAAGACACCAGCCTCGGGACAGAGAGGTTGTGGGTTCAAATCTCGGCTACACCGGTTGGGTTTTTTATTTATGATTTCTCTCTGCGACAACCACCCCTGGTCTGAGCAGCGAGACCCAGCTTGCAACGTCAGTTAATCATCGACGGAAGAAAATGAGTACCTCCGAAGTCGGAGTTATCTGCCTGTGCGGCGAGGGACCCCTGTGCACACGGCTGCCAGGGAAAAAGGGATTAACACGCAAAATTCAGTTCCTAGTCTCTAGGGACTTCGTCAGAGTTGAAAGCTGTCGAACGCAACAACAACAACAACATAATCCAATCTATGGCCAGTAGAAAGAGAAATGGAGACAGAAGGCACCCCTGCCTTACTCCTGTTCTTTTTTCAAATGCTTCTGTAAGCTGACCTTCATGCACCACACTACATTTCATTCCATCATACATTGTTTTTATCAGGTTAATAAACTTTATGGGGATTCCGTAATGACTCAGCAACTTCCAAAGCACTCTTCTGTCTAAGCTATCAAATACCTTTTCGTAATCTATGAAAAGTGGGAACTGTAGTTCAAAACTTTGTTCAACTATTATACGTAGAGTAGTTATTTGATTAGCACATGATCTGTTCTTCATAAAACCTGCTTGTTCATCTCTCAGATGTTTCTCTATGGCCTCTTTTAGTCTCTCCAGAATGATTCTGCTTAATATTTTTTTCCTGGCACTGATAGTAGCATAATTCCCCTATAATTTGTGCACTCCTGTAAACTTCCTTTCTTTGGTAGTTTGAAGAAGTCTTTCCAGTCTTTATGTATCTCTTCCCTCTCCCAAATTTTATCTTATAGATTATGTAACATCTTGGTAGAGGTGTTAATATCTGCTTTGATGGCTTCCGAAGGAATTTCATGTGGTCCTGTGGCTTTACCATTTTTTAATAGCTAGATGGCTTTCATTATTTCTTCTTTGCTTGGTTTTCTACAGTTAGCGTGTAGCTCTTCTTCTGCTGGTAGTATATCTGGAGGATTATTTGAGCCGAGTCTGTTAAAAAGTTCTTCAAAGTGCTCTTTCCATCTCTCCATTTGTTCCCTTATATTATTAATCCGATTTTCATTCTTATCTTTAATAAAGGCATTGATCTGTTTGTATTTTCCACTTAATTTCTTTGTGTTGTTGCACAGTTCTTTCATATTCTCTTTATTTCTGCTTTCCCCTTGTCTTTTGTTTCACCCCCTCTCCGATTCCTCTGTTTGGATTACCCCCTGTTAGGTCCTAGTAGTTTTATGAGACCTTTTATTTTCTCCTTCTTCCGCTCTTTGTCGCAGACATACCGTACCTGAGCTATTGTTTTGGTGTCTATTTATTTCGACCGGTGTTTTCACACTAGTCAGGCTTTACCCGCCATTTCTTCTCCCCCCCAACCCCCAACACACCCCCCCCCTTTCTCTCTCTCTTAATTGTTTTCCCACGATTATTTTATTGCGTTCTTCCGCCATGTGGTGTTCCCCCGCCTAGTGTCATACATATATGATATATAGTCATTCTTTCGGTTCCTTCACGGCGGACAGACAAGTTGTTTGAGCTAAGTGAAAAAAAAATTTATATACGTTGTACGATATATTAGTCACTTTTTACTATCGACATTTCTAGCTCTTCCTTATTTCTCTACTCTTTCTATTTTACATATCTTGACACTCATTCTACCCCCCTTCACCCCCCTCATGTAGCCTCCTTTCTTATTTCAACATCCTACTCTCTTCTTTTCTGTCCACCTCTCCATTCATCTAATCATCATCTAACATGTAGTTATAGATAATTGTGCTTCACCGTTTGTTATCGTTGTCATTGTATTCGGAAGAAGGCCATAGGCCGAAACGTCAGTTTTGTGTTGTGTTCCTTCCTTGTAAAGCTGTCACCATACCTTAGAGTGTTTAACACTCCCCACTCCCCATCTCTGCTTCCACTGCCTCTTTAGCTAGTTCATCTATATATTTTCTCTTATCACTTTTAATGCATCTTCTCATTTCATTGTTCACCTCTGTGTAAGCTTCCTGTGTCTTGACTTTATTACTTCTTGTTTTGCTTTTATTTATGTCTGCTTTCTTGTTCTTTCTATCTTTAATTTTATCCAGTGTCTCTGCTGTCATCCATGCCTTATTCTGGCGTTCTCTTTTCCCCATTGTTTCTTCGCATTTCTCTTTCCAGATATCTTTTACCTGTTTGCAATGATCTTCCATATTTATTGTATTTTCTAGTTGTTAGATGACTTGTTGGAGAAAAATAAAGTAATGACTGCAAAATTCTGTATGTGAAAAGAAAAGAATGGAATTATAAATCACAAATTTAATCAGATCCAAAACAAGCCCAAAACATTAAGCAAAATTTCAACTCCAGAAATAGCAATTTAGTTAAAAGTCATGAATATACATTGATTAAACTCTCCATTTTGATGATGTAAAATTAGATAGTCCATTTAGTTTGTCTTTAAATGTTCGACTGTCTGAGGTTTGGTGGAAACTATTTTCGTTACCGCGATAAAACACACAATTTGATTAAACTTGGTCGTTTTAAAGCAAAAACAAAAAAACGTGCGGATTATTCGAACATTTTCTTTTCCGTCTGTGCACGGAGCAGTTGTCTATTTTTCGATTTCGCTATCCACTTTCATAACCTTCAAACCAAATCAAACAATTCGTGTGTGAGTGCTGATCAGTTGTCTACTTATTATTTCCTTTAGTTTGTGTGAGTACTCTTCTGTAGTTTCTTCTTCGTATTCTCCTGTTGTCTTTTTTTCTACCGAGAAAAAAGCACCCAACCGGGAGTACTCAAGAAATAACATGATCAACTCTTTGTTTTAGCGTTCAGAAACTCTCACCGGAGCTAAGAGATCATAAAATCATGCTAACACAGTAGCTGTTTATGAGTACTAATGAAGCCAAATTGTTATTGGTTAGTGGTAAACAGATTAGTTAAATTGCGTTCCAGTCATGGCATTTAGTGTTCAGTCATAAATCGGGGGTAAAAGATGGAGTATGTAACACGTTGTTAATAGAACTCAACGCTGGTTCACTCTCACAGTCTATGCGATCTACTATGTGCAGACAGACTCTACATTCCTGGAGTTTCATTAGTGTTCTTACATAAAAGACAGCTGTTCTATTTACAGACTGATCAGGTAACAATAAGGTACCACAACAGGATATGTGTTAAGATAGTGTTAAGACTTTTTTTTTTAACGAGAGCCAGGTGCATGTTGTATGATTGTATGTCAAAGAAAGTCATATAAACGTTATAATAAAAAACGTGGCTGAGAAAAAAAAATAAGAATAATATTATTATATATCACTGTGGAGGCGAAGATGCGCCTCACTGCAGCAGAGCTGGAAGTTGTCAGTGACCCACAGCTGATGGCTTGCGCCAGGATTGGTGAACCAGAACCATCCAGAATCTGCTCCACCTCTCCGTGGTGCCTCCAATAACAGACTAACCAGTCTAGTCTGGCCAAGCGAGTAGGGATTGAAGAGGGAAGACAAACCGGTCCTCAAGAATGTCGTGCTGAAGTCGGATGTGTTGGGCCGAAAAGCGTAAATATCACAGTTATACTGAAAACCACAACACAACGTAGACACGCCCACTTAACGTCCTTGTAAGGGCGGATGATGAAGAAGTATACTCCTTTATTCATCGGGCGAACACAAGCAAGCATATATCACTGCTTGTGTTTGCTGCTTTTAAAAACAGCAGTTCTTGATACATTATCATGCCGCATGTTTCCTAGATTCTTTCTTAGACATCTCAGGTGGAATGTGCTGAGTTGATGTGATGAGCAATTGTTGGCATGTCCCACTACCATGTAGAGGAGTACTGCGAATGTATGTATATGTTATAGAAACATAATTGAGACTACTTGAACAACTCGACAAAATCGATGTTGTGAATGTAGGCAGAACGAATCAGGTTTATTTAGCGGATTTTTTCATTTTTTTTTTATGTTACTCACGCACGACGCCATTCTTGTCTTCTAGATTATAATAAGACAACTTGAAAACAGATAATCCTCGCTTACATTTTAATCTTTATTCGGCTTCAACGAGTAATAATTTAATCAATTTATCCCTCAATTTTTCTTTATTATGCAATGACGTCATTACGTTTTTATTTAATTCCGTCTCGTTTTTCTTATTTTATAATAGATCTATCTGACAATTATAGCCCGAACTTCTTATATATATTTTTTTTTATTTCTAAGAAAAGCTGATTTTGGAATTGAAGCGTTTTGTTTAAGTTGCATCGATATCTAGACCTTCAAATAAGAGAGAGGATTGAAGGAAAAACTTATCATTTTTTTTTTAAAAAGTTGTTTTATTAAAGTGAATCATTAGTAAGTGGAGAAGTTTTTGGTTTTTGAGATAATTGTTTGTAATTCCCTAGATGTTTAATGAAAAGTTGAGGGTGGCGATGCGATTTGATTTGTATTAAATTCGTTCAGTTGAACCCTACCTCTTATCCTTTGTAGTCCAGTTCACTAACCACTAAGCTATCGCGGTTCCCAAATATTGGTGTATAGATATCGATATTTTGTAGTACCGAACAGCATTGATATTTATGGTTATGATTAGTCGAAAACCCCGGTATCACCGCAAACAAATTAAACAACCGCCCTGTCAGGGGAATCATCTGAATTAAAACTCATCTCATTCTTCTTCTTCTTCTTTCCTTCCTCATCTGCCTTTCAGCATCGAGGGCAGATATAGTTTGAGGTCTTTTGCACTTCTGTTCGTCTCTGCTGCTGTTATGTTTCCTAGTGCTTCTAATATTCCATCGATCCATCTTTTTCGTGGTCGCGCCTTGGGTCTGGTATTCCCTCAACATTTATTGAAGGCTCGTTGTGTTGTGTTTAGATCTTTCTGCCTTGTCACGTGGCCAAACCATTTTATATGTTGTTTTTTTTTAAATATATATTCTGGCGGTGGCTATTCTTAGCTTTTTTCTCACTTCTTCATTTCTGATCTTATCTCTCAGACTGTTTCATGTCATTCGTCTGACATATTTCGTTTCAGAAGAGATTATTTTTCTTATTGTTCTTGCATCTAGGGTCAAGGTCTGGCATTGGTGTTACAACGTTGGGATGAAGATTGTATTGTATAGTTCTCGTTAGTAGTATAGAAACCTGTACACGCTAGCCGTTCCTACATTTTCTTGCGTTAGATGCTGCGTTTTTTTGTCTACATAGAAAGTATACACGCAGATGCGTTTTTTCCGGATATAAAAGTATACACGCAGCAAGACGGATCGCTAGGACTAAAGATTAATAGAGATAAGACCAACATTATGAGAACTAATGTAGTTGGCAATAACCAAATAAAAGTAGGAGAAATACCTCTACTAGACGTACAATCTTATATATATCTGGGCAGTAATATAGATAAAGAGGGAGGAACAGAAAATGATACCAAAATAAGGATATCAAAAGCAAGAGGAGCTTTCATTGCACTGGGAAACATATGGAAATCCAAAGAAATTAGGCTAAATACAAAAATAAAAATTTTCAACTCAAATGTTAAGTCGGTCCTATTATATGGCTGTGAAACATGGAGAATGGAGAAACAAAATTGACAATCACGAATGTACAGACTTTCATTAATGGATGTTTGCGCAGAAAAAAAGGGATGGAAATGGCAGGACAAAGTCACTAACGGGGAATTATGGAAATGTACCGGTCAAATACCAGTGGATAAAGAGATACAGCGAAGACGATGGCGATGAATAGGACACACACTACGGAAGCCAACTGAGAGTATTACAAAACAGGCACTTTTTTGGAATCCCCAGGGGAAAAGACAAAGAAGAAGACCAAGGATTTCTTGGAGAAGACAGATCGAAGCAGAGATGAAGATGATGGGGAAGACATGGAATGATCTTAAAAGAATTGCAAAAAACTGAACGACTTGGAGAGTGTTTGTTGAAGACCTATGCTCCACTGGGAGCTAAAAGGTAGAAGAGAAGAAGACGGATCGACCAACACAGCGAGACCTCGGTGAGCATAGGTGACCCCCGGATGCGCACTTCCTCACGATATGTGTGTGCTTGTAAATAAATAGTGTGTTGTGATGATTTGAAAAAGGAGGAAAGTGGGTGCTATCTCTCGCTTGTTCATCAGTATTAGTGGTTCGCTCTCTCTCTCTCTCTCTATCCCTATCTCTCTGTCACTCTCTCTCTCTCTCTCTCTCTCTCTCTCTCTCTCTGAAAAGTGAATTAACCAAGACAAGTAAAATAAACAAATGCTTTCTATATAATTTTCACAATAAAGATTTTATTAATTCATTAGAGAACAAATATTTTATACGTGTACAGTAACATTTAACCTCTCCCTCGCTTTCTCTCTCTCTCTCTCTCCCGTTCTCCTAACCCCCTCCTAGTCTTCGCTCCTACCATGTCACCCCCCGCCTCACTTTCCCTCTTTAATCACACTAGCTCGAATGTGATGACTAATCAGCAGATCGGGTAGCCATGAATGTGAAATAAATATAAAATATTGGCGGGAATGCTCTCCACCGTCCACTTAGTATCCGGTCAATGGAGCAGAGCAATGTATACATGATCGTGTTCGATTGAAGACTCCACAAAACTTGTGAAATCACCAAGATTATTGACTAACTGTGGGAACTCGATAACCGCTGAATTATTGAGGGATGAGTGGAAGAAGCGTAACTCTCCACTCTCTCTGTACGGAGGATAAGGTGGTGACCGTCATCATCATCAAGTACCGTTCCCACTGGCGTAGGTGATCATGTCTCTCCACAATTTTCGATCTCGGCAGCTATTTATCATTTCTGTTGCTGACCTTCTGCCAAGCCATTCTCTTAAGCAGTCTGTTATTTTTTCTCTCTGCTTCCCTCTATCTCTTCGTCCCTCAATTTTTCCAGTTGTTACAAGATATTCCAGTTGTTCTCTTCTCATTACGTGGTCAAAAAAATGATGATTGTCTCTTCCTTATATTGGAAATTAGCTCTCTTTTTGCTTTGACCTCTCTCATAACATTTTTATTACTCCTCTTAGCTGTCCATGGTACTCTCAACATTCTTCTGTAAAACCACATTTCTACAGACTCCAGTGATTTTCTTCTCTGTTGTCCTATTGTCCATGATTCGCATCACTATGTCAAGTCTGGCTCTACATAACATTTAAGAACTCTTTTTCTTTTTTTCTTGTTTCTATTGTCAAAAATGGATTGCAAAGTATCTCCCTTATTTTTTGGAAAGCTGCTTTTGACTGAGCCATTCTACATCTCACTTCTTTTGTACATCTTCCGTCTAAGGTTAACAAAGTTCCCAAATATTTAAATTCATTTACCTGTTTTAATATTGTTCCACTTGTCTTTGTTTTGCACTGATGTGATGTCTTCTTCTTTGTTGTTACCATTACCTCTGTCTTTTTGCTATAAAGGTTGAGTCCTTCATTTTTGCTTTCCTTCACTATAATGTCCAACATTTGTTGCAACTCATTTTCACTCTTTGCAATTAAGACTGTATCATCAGCATACCTTAGATTATTTATATTATACCTCCAATTGTTATTCCAGGCATGTCCATTGCTGTGGCGATTCATGATTGTACAAAGAAATTACGACGGTGGTTTTCTGTTGCCTTCCGTCGGTTTGTTTACGGTTGGCTCCGCTAGCCTTTGACTAAAAAGTCTCACCCACAAGGCAGTGGGGTTGTTTTACTTTGTGGTACCCTCCCTTAGCCTTTTACTCTCCGGAGCTTAGCTGCAAGGCAGCAGGGCAGCCACAGGTTGTACTGTTTACTGCCATATTTGATTACTTCTTTGATTTCCCCTTTTATGTTTTTGTGTTCATTATGTGTGCGTTCTTGCGTAGTTTTTTTTTTCTTATTGTAGTTGTTGTCATGTTTAACAGGTCGTTAAAATATTCTTTCCATCTCTGTTGCATATGTTGGTTATTTGATATTGGTCTATGTCATTTGTGAGTTCAGGCGGATCATGGTTTTCTTTTCTCGCTGTTGTGGCTTTTACTGTTTTGTAGAAATCTCTTGTGGCTGTCTTGAAGTCCCTGCTCATGTTGTGTCCGAATTCTGTCCAATTCTTTTGCTTAGCTTCTTCGATCAATATTTTAACTCTTTTTCGAACTAAAGCATATTTTTCATATTTTACTTGGTTCTTGTTCTCCCTCCAATTTTTAAACAGTTTCTTCTTTCCTTTAATTGCTTCTCTGATTGTTTCGTTCCACCACGGGGTGCTCTTTTTCCCTTCTCTTGTTCTTAGCTTCGTTCCACAAACTGTTTTAGAGATGTTGGTTACTGTTTCTTTAAATTGTTTCCTCTAATCTTCTACTGTGCATACTTCGTTAGGGAGTTTCTTGAATGACCCTGTTAGTTTTTCTTCTAAGGTTTTCCTTGATTCTTGATCTTTTAATTGTTTTACTTTTTTTTGTCTGTTCTTTTTGCTTCTTTTGTTTGTTTTCGTATATTCTCTTTATTTTTGGATGTCTTAGTGTGATCATAACCATCTTGTGGTCCGTGTCATCTGTGATTCTAGGGATTGCTCTACTGTCATTTACTCTTTTCTTGTGTTTTCTTGTTAGTATAAAATCTATCTGGCCTCTACATGTTGTGTCATTCCATTTGTACCAGGTGCATAATTGAGACGCTGTGTTTGAAGAATGTGTTGGTGATAAATAAATCATTTTGATTATATATTTCCAGCAGTCTGCTTCCATTTTCGTTTATTTCAGCTGTTTTAACACCAAAGGGTCATAATGTATCTCTGTTCTCACTGTTAAGTTTCCCAAAACTTCCAATAAAATCACCCATCACTAACATGTCGTCGCTTTCTTCAATCTTGTTAATAATGGCATTCAACGGGAATCATGAAAAAAGGCACCCAATCAGACACAGAAAGAAAACACGTAGCAGAAAAACACATACATGATACCTACCCACAGGACTCTTGGTCCCACATATACACAGATGGCTCTGCTACAAATGCCACCAGAAATGGAGGGGGAGGTGTGTTCTTGACGCTGAATAATCAGGACGAGATCATCAAGTCAATAGCTAATGGAAAATGCTCAAACAACTTTAAAGCAGAAACTGAGGTCATAAGATATGCTGCAACACCGGCTACTCAACACAAAAATAACATGCACAATAAATTGGTGATTCAGACTGATGCACTGTCAGTACTATCAGCTCTAAAAAGTCTCAAGAACAATGAACTAGATGACTTGAGAACAACCCTGGACCAAATATGCAATAACTTCCAGAGAGTAGTCATTCAGTGGATACCGTTACACTGTAATATACACGGGAACGAACGCGCAGACAAATTAGCTAAAGAGGGAGGGAGATTACCACAAGAGAACCATCCGCTCAGTTATGATGAAGCCAAATCCATCCTCAAAGGTCAGTTCCATGAAAAATGGAAACGAGAACACCCAAAGCATAACGAGAGGGACGGATACTACCAACTATCAAGGAGGGATCAAGTCATCATACTTCGCCTATGCACTGGCCACAATAGAATGAGAAATCACATGTTCACCAAATTCAAAATTGGTACAACCAGTCTATGCCACTGTACACTGGACAATATGACTACAAAACATGTTCTACAGGATTGCCCCCGGTGCACAGACCTGAGAAGAGCAATGTGGTCCACACCCACCTCCCTGGAAGAGAAACTATATGGGGCAATCGAATCACTTAGACAGCTAACTTCATGAGAAAGTCTGGAATCCTACTCTGATTGAGTCTTGATCGCAGAGAGAGAGAGAGAGAGAGAGAGAGAGAGAGAGAGAGATAATGGCATTCAAAATGTCATAGAATCCTTCGCTGTCTTTTTCCTTATTGTTGCATGGTGCATATATTTGTATGTAAGTTGTTTTTCGATGGTCTTCTAGTAGTCTGATTGTGATAATTCTTTCTGAGTGTTCTATTTCTAGAATGTTCGTTGCGTTTTCTGTATCGATGATAAAGCCTACGCCGTGTGTTGCTCTTTCTGTGTTGTCGAATCCTGAGAATATTGTAGTGTAGTTCATGTGTGTTTTCTTTACTTGTTGTCCTTTTACTCTGGTATCCGCTAATCCTAGTATTTTAATTTTCCTTTTTGTCACTTCTTCTATAAGTTCAACTTATTTATTTTCCATCCCGCATATATTTATCGTTGCTGCTTTACATTTAACTGATTTATACTAACAGATTCATAGAGACAGAGAATACACGACGAAAGAAAAGAAAAGAAACAATAACATTTCTAGGGACGCTGAAAAATCCATAGTCAACTATGACTGACGGAGGCTACTACTAACTTTGTATTTATCTATCTCCATTTTCTGAGTTTTCTCTAAGCATAAAACATGTATCCCTTATCGACCTGCTGAGTCAGTAGTAAGTTAAGCTTAACTTAAAAACGCACGTTGGGGGTTTAGCCCGGCTGATGTTTCCCCAACGTGTTTGATCGCTAAGGTCTCACATGCGATCTTTTTACCGTCTAACTATAAATTTGTAACTGCTTACATTTAAAAAGTACGTATCTGATCGTATCCTCCTCCTTGCATAGAGAACTTTACACAACTTTTAAAAAAATATAATCCCGCTGGAAACACTATTTTCAATTATTTTAATCACATAAACTACACTCCGAAAATAAAACAACTGCCATCTTGGTCAACCGGAAATTCTCTTCTCATTGAAGGATCCTAAGAAATAAAGGCAGCTGCAGTCCCCATCATAGCAGTTACAGCGCACGTCAAAAGACATAAGGCCAAGCAGCACCGAAAGTAAACACAGCTAAACTGTCCTTCGTCATACGATATCATCTTTCATCGAAAGCAAACGGAAGATCGAAACACGATCCGAATGAAAAACACAGCTAACGGTGTGCACTGAGCGCTAACTCAATAGCCTCGGCAGCAAGCCTAACTTGGAATATGAGGAAACTGCAACATGGAGTACTTTTCTGACTGAGCCTCAATGGTTTCTGCCACCTATCCGCCATATTGACATGTATTCGTATATATTACTGTATAAATATCGATATTTTTTAGCGTTAAACTGCATAGATATAAACTGCATTGATTATGAGAAAGTTCCACTATTTATTATATATATTTAGTCTATTACATTGAGCCTAGTACATTCCGC
Organism: Megaustenia siamemsis; assembly: GCA_032433765.1. NCBI lineage: Eukaryota > Metazoa > Mollusca > Gastropoda > Stylommatophora > Ariophantidae > Megaustenia > Megaustenia siamemsis. Next base: position 59,065,424 of record JAVIAB010000050.1, on the reverse strand, counting down.
ACATTCTTAAAACGGATATTTGGTGGATGTGGCTTCAATTTGTGACACCAGACACAGAAAGTAAAATATTTAGCAACATCAAATTTTTATGTGTAAATGACATTTTAGAAGAATATATAAAGTTCGTAACAAAAGGACCAAAAATTAGCAAACCCAAGAGTTCTGGGGAGGTGAAATATTATATTTTCAGCCGTACATTTATTTTTTACTTTTAAAATACTGCTACCTCTAATCAATTTGAATGTATAATAGAAGAAGCATCAACAAGCATGTGTATTTTTTATATTTTCCTGGAAGGACACAAATGAGCAAATGAACTAAAGTATCAGTGACAAACAGATGTGCACTAGGCAAAAATATTCCCCCTACTGGAGAGTTTTAACGCTCAGAAACAACGGGAAAGTGGGGGGCGGGGGGTATACCTTAAAGACACTAGGTAAATGAAATAAGAGACGTCATGACGGAGCACCACGCAGGAGGCACATTACAGAGCACCAACCGGAACACTATTTTTTTTCGAGGCAGAAAAACAACAGAGGTGGAATCAAGTAAACGATAGCAGTTAATGAACTATATTAGCAATCAGCGGTGTATGAACTTAATTAGCAATCAGCAGTTAATGAACTATATTAGCAATCAGCAGTGTATGAACTTAATTAGCAGTAAGCAGTTAATGAACTATATTAGCAATCAGCGGTGTATGAACTTAATTAGCAATCAGCAGTTAATGAACTATATTAGCAATCAGCAGTGTATGAACTTAATTAGCAGTAAGCAGTTAATGAACTATATTAGCAATCAGCGGTGTATGAACTTAATTAGCAGTAAGCAGTTAATGAACTATATTAGCAATCAGCGGTGTATGAACTTAATTAGCAGTAAGCAGTTAATGAACTATATTAGCAATCAGCAGTGTATGAACTTAATTAGCAGTAAGCAGTTAATGAACTATATTAGCAATCAGCAGTGTATGAACTTAATTAGCAGTAAGCAGTTAATGAACTATATTAGCAATCAGCGGTGTATGAACTTAATTAGCAGTAAGCAGTTAATGAACTATATTAGCAATCAGCGGTGTATGAACTTAATTAGCAGTAAGCAGTTAATGAACTATATTAGCAATCAGCGGTGCATGAACTTAATTAGCAATCAGCAGTGCATGAACTATATTAGCAATCAGCGGTGTATGAAATACATTAGCAATCAGCAGTGCATGAACTATATTAGCAATACGCAGTGTATGAAATACATTAGCAATCAGCAGTGAATGAGTTATATTAGCAATCAGCAGTGTATGAACTATATTAGCAATCAGCAGTGTATGAAATACATTATTAATCAGCAGTGTATGAAATACATTAACAATCAGCAGTGTATGAGCTATTTTAGCAATTAGCAGTGCATAAACTATATTAGCAATCAGCAGTGCATGAACTATATTAGCAATCATCATGGCATGAACTTAATTAACAATCAGCGGTGTATGAAGTACATTAGTAATCAGCAGTGAATGAACTATATTAGCAATCAGCAGTGTATGAAATACATTAGCAATAAGCAGTGTATGAGCTATATTAACAATCAGCTGTGTATGAGCTATTTTAGCAATCAGCTGTGCATGAACTTAATTAGCAACCAGCGGTGTATGAACTATATTAGCAATCAGCTGTGTATGAGCTATTTTAGCAATAAGCAGTGTATGAACTGTATTAGCAATCAGCAGTGTATGAACTATATTAGCAATCAGAAGTGTATGAACTATATTAGCAATAAGCAGTGTATGAACTGTATTAGCAATCAGCAGTGTATGAACTATATTAGCAATCAGAAGTGTATGAACTATATTAGCAATCAGCAGTGTATGAACTATATTAGCAATCAGCAGTAGATGAACTATATTAGCAATCAGCAGTGTATGAACTATATTAGCAATCAGCAGTGTATGAACGTTATTAGCAATCAGCAGTGTATGAACTATATTATCAATTAGCAGTGTATGAACTATATTAGCAATCAGCAGTGTATGAACTATATTAGCAATCAGCAGTGTATGAACTATATTAGCAATCAGCAGTGTATGAACTATATTAGCAATCAGCTGTCTATGAACTATGTTAGCAATCAGCAGTGTATGAACTATATTAGCAATCATCAGTGTATGAACTTTATTATCAATCAGCAGCGTATGAACTATATTAGCAATCAGCAGTGTATGAACTATATTAGCAATCAGTAGTGTATGAACTATATTAGCAATCAGCTGTCTATGAACTATGTTAGCAATCAGCAGTGTATGAACTATATTAGCAATCAGCAGTGTATGAACTATATGAACAATCAGCAGTGTACAAATGTTCTAGGGCAAAAACTAGATGTCGATTATAGAAAAAGCTAAGTTACTCAGCTTGCTAAAATTAGTGGCCGTATAAAGATGTAATGCCTGCCCAAAATTATTCATTCGTGACATTCGATGACAAATCAAATAATAGGTCATCTAGTTCCTATACTGGGAGCTGCGATAGCTCAGTGATTAGTGAACTGAACTACAAAGGACAAAAGATAGGGTTCGATCCCAACCGACGGCTTCCATTTTCACCCACCCTTTAATGGATACCGGATTTTTTTTCTGGGAAAGTAAAGCGGCACGGGCGTAATACCGACCACATTACCCCAAACAAAATTATGTGCCGAAGGTCTGTAAAATTTATAGTCACTAACACCATATTCCTTAAACGCCACTTGGCGTGACGGGGGCACTTTCCTTTATTTTTTAGTTCCTATACTACCAGAACTTTGTACCTCCCTTGACACCTGAACGAGTTTAACTTTCGGAGAGAGAGAGAGAGAGAGAGAGAGAGAGAGAGAGAGAGAGAGAGAGGATTTTGACGGTATAGTGCAAGTTATCTCAGTTTGACTGCTAATTACAACTCAACCAACACACGTCCTTTTTTCAGAGACGAAGATAAAGAAGAATATTTGATTACCTGAACGTGAAGGTCATTAAGTGATGTATTTTCTACCGCATAGGCAGACTTGTAAACAGTCATCTGTAGAATTGGTTATGCCCTTAAAAAAACTGAGTTAGCGATAATAACAGTGATTCCCAGACTTGGAAGCATGCCCCCAGAGGATGTGTGCTATATCATGTAGTTAGAAGAACGCGGGAAAATGATCAAATATAACAAAATACTATTATATCTTAACAGCAGCAAATTAAAATAGCAGATATTAATATAGAAATGTCAAGGAGAGACAAAAACATATAATTTTTCAATTCCTCTCTCGTTTTACGTTTTTGTCGTACTTTACAGAGTACAGTTGACAATAAGTCGCAAGTGCGGGCAGATGTTGTTTGATCTAAGTGATCAATGATTGATGTAACCTGATAGCCTTGTATAAAAACCAATGTGGCAGCTTAGAGAAGATTAGTCTAGACACGGAGAATGTTCTCGGAGTTTAATTTTTCATTTCCATATGACCAGGTTTTCTTTAATATGGTATAATGGCCTTCAATTTGACTAACAAAGGGACATTTTGAACGTTACAGTACCGTTTTGTTTTCTTGTTTGTAATGTTTAATGGTCATCCCATCACTTTAATAATAATGCCAGTATTCTGTGTTTATTTTACAAATATAGATGTCATTTTGTATCAAATATTCAATGAAAATAAATTACTTTCATCATCAGCATCATGTGCCATACCGCTTGACGTAAGCGATCATGTCCTTCCACCATCTTCTATCTAAAGTGCATGGTATCAGTTCTCTTGTTGGCTGTTTGCCATGCCATGACACCAACTCAATTGTAAATCAATTTTCAATCAGCAAATTAATTTCAATTGTAAATCAATTTTCAATCAGCAAATTAATTTAATTGTAAATCAATTTTCAATCAGCAAATTAATTTAATTGTAAATCAATTTTCAATCAGCAAATTAATTTCAATTGTAAATCAATTTTCAATCAGCAAATTAATTTCAATTGTAAATCAATTTTCAATCAGCAAATTAATTTCAATTGTAAATCGATTTTCAATCAGCAAATTATTTTAATATTAAAAAGAAAGTAAAGTCCACGCCTTCCTAGGCGTATGAGGAATATGGTGTCAGTAACCATATTTTTCTATGACTGCGGACTATTTTTGTGTAATGTTGTTGGTCGGTATCACACCAGTCCGCCTTTACTTCCAAAAAAAAATCTCTGGTACCCATTTTTAGAGGCTGGGTAAACCCCGCAGCCTTGTCGGTTGGTAAAAGAAATCAGAAACTTCTGGTGATCGAACCTGGACCTTTCAGATCAGGAAACGAGCACATTAACCACTCAGCCACCGAAGCTATTTTAATATCATCATTATCGATACCGGGCCTGCTGACGTAGGTGATCATGTCTCTCCGAAACTTTCGATCTCGACAGTTATTTATCATTTCATTTCTGTTGTTGACCTTCTGCCACGCCATTCTCTTAAGCTGTCTGGCATCTTTTCTCTTTGCTTCCCTCTATCTCTTCGTCCCTCAATTTTCCCAGTTGTTATAATATATTCCAATTGTTCTCTTCTCATTACATGGCCAATAAATGATGATTGTTTCTTCCTAACATTGGAATTTAGCTCTCTTTTTGCTTTGGCCTCTTTCAGAACGTTTTCATTACTCTTATTAGCTGTCCATGGCACTCTCAACATTCTACTGTAAACCATATTTCTACAGACTCCAGTGATTTTCGAGTCCTATTGTCCATGATTCACATCCATATGTTAAGACTGGCTCTACATAACATTTAAGAACTCTTTTTCTTGTTTTTGTTGTCAAAAATGGATTGCATAGTATCTTCCTCATTTTTTGGAAAGCTGCTTATGCCTGATCCGTTCTGCATCTCACCTCTTACTACTTTAATATAGATCAATTATTAATCATAACTTATAATCTTATATCAGTGTCATGGATACCTATAATTTATATAATGATAGCGTTGTTCGATACTAAGTATGAAGTTTCTGTGAGACCGGCTTTGAAAATATCTGAAGTGGAAGTTCAATTTAGGAAACACTCAACGCGGGTGTAGCTAAGAAAGACAACTCAATGAAAATAATTACAGGACAGACTCAACGAGAAACTCATGGAAGTCTTAGAAAGAAAAAGAGAAGAAGCTCATATCGTATCTAGAGATATACCAAATATCAAATATATCAATACATGTATCATATATCAATATCATATATCAATATCATATATCAATATCATATATCAATATCAAATATATCAATATCATATATCAATATCATATATCAATAGCATATATCAATATCAAATATATCAATATCGTATATCAATATCATATATCAATATCAAATATCAATATCAAATATATCAATATCATATATCAATATCATATATCAATATCAAATATATCAATATCATATATCAATATCATATATCAATAGCATATATCAATATCATATATCAATAGCATATATCAATATCATATATCAATATCATATATCAATATCATATATCAATATCAAATATATCAATATCATATATCAAATATACCAATATCAATATCATATATCAATATCATATATCAATATCATATATCAATATCATATATCAAATATACCAATATCAATATCATATATCAATATCATATATCAATATCAAATATATCAATATCATATATCAATATCGTATATCAATATCATATATCAATATCAAATATATCAATATCATATATCAATATCATATATCAAATATACCAATATCAATATCATATATCAAATGTCAAAAGAGTTCTTAAATGTTATGTTGAACCAGTAGTAACATATGGATGTGAATCATGGACAATAGGACAACAGACAAGGTAATCACTGGAGGCTGTAAAAATGTGGATGTGGTTTTACAGAAGAATGTTGAGAATACAATAGACAGTTAAGAAGAATAAATAGAACGTTCTGAAAGAAGCCAAAGTAAAAAGACGGCTAATTTCCAATATTAGGAAGAAACAATCATCATAGTTGGCCATGTACTAAGAAGGAAACAGCTGGAATATATTGTGACAACTGGAAAAATTGAGAGACGAAACTATAGAAGGAAGCAAAAATAAAAGATACTAGACAGCTTAAGAGAATGGCTTGGCAGAAGGTCAACAACAAAAATTATAAATAACTGTTGAGATTAAGAGTTGTGGAGAGATGTGATCATCTACGTCAGCAGGCATGGTACTTGATGATCATTTATCATGATGTTTGTATCATTTCACTCTCATCTTCCAGGAAGTTGTCCACCTGGTGAGAGAGCATTTATCTGTTACGAACAATTTGTTGTCCAAGGCTAAATCTTGGTGAAGCGTTGAGACAATGTTTGTTGAAAAACAATATTCTATCATGGGGTTGTGAGAAGTTTTATTATAGTTTTTTTTTTTTTTTAATGTCTTGAAAAACCGAAAGTTTATGCGTTGATGACTTCATCGGAGATATTCATGAAATAACCATGGCGAGATACAGTCCACGTCTAAACCTTGCTACAATTTTGTATCAGATCTGACACTGAAGAATAAATGTCCAACCGATGGCTTCCGGGTTCACCCAGCCTTAAATGGGTACCGGATTTTTTTTCTGGGAAAGTAAAGCAGCACGGACGTACTACCGACCACATTACCCCAAAAATCATGTGCTGAAGGTCTGTAAAATATAGGGTCACTAACACCATATTTCGCTATACGCCACTTGGCGTGAAGGGGGTACTTTACTTTTACTACATTACATTATGTAATTAATACATGTACGCTGTGTCATTTTTTTTTTATTAATAGGGGTGAGCTCAGTCTTCTTTTCTTCTTTTTCCTTTCTCTTTCTCACTGGCACCGAAAAGGTGTCGTGGTTAGATCATTTGTCGTTCTTGAGCTCCTCCACCTGTCTGAATTAGTGATTTTCCTTTGTTGTTACTTGTTAGCTCAGTACGTTATGTAATGAAAAAATAAACGCTTTGGCGCTTTTCTTTTTCATGAAAAAAGATGCTTACATCACATCCGTCTGTCCCTGTTTTCATCCCAATGTTCCGGATTTATCTCAAGGAACTATGGCCAGCCTAGCTTGAAGCCATATTGACTCTCTCCCAAAGCTAATACCCTAACCACCAATCTGTTAACGGTGTTTCCAGAACTGTTTCAGATTGTGAGATTACCTAGCTTGGCACTTCTGTTAAACACATTTTAAACATGGTATATTTATTACCGAGATAGAATAACAGAAGCTGGCTGTGTTCGTCACAAACACCTCTACAATCACATCTTCATGAGGCTTCCAATATTGGGTACGTTTCTTTAAAAGCTGAGTAAATCAAATTGTAAATAAAAGTAATGATATGCTGCTTCCGTTATATAATTTTCTTTAGGCTGTATTTGTAACATTGCTTTAAAAAAAAGCATATATGTATATGTGTGTGTTTGAGTTTGTGTTAGAAGGAAGTAACTGTTATCAATGCCAATGAATATACAATTTGCTGACTCACGTGTTTACGGACATTGCAAATTGCATCAGTCTCAAGTCTACGTCTTTACCCTCTTCACTTCCACTTTGGTTGTCTAGACAAGTCCAGAGTAAGACACACAACTCTAGTTCTCGCTCTTCGAGCAGCCTCACACTGTGACGTTGTAGTTTCCATGTTCTTATTCCTCTGTATTAAACTGTGTCTCTTGTTGACTTTAAAATAAAAAAAAAACAGAATTGTTTTGCAAATCAGAAAAGAAATACATTCAATGAGTGCCATCTCCGCATCAAAAGTCGGTTAACATGGAACGCCATTCAGTTCTGTCTCTTGCTTTGATGGTGCAGGTTGTCATAGGCTTTTGATGTTACTCGTCCATGTTAGTCTTGGTCTGCCTCTGCCTCTTTTACCTTGTATTTTTCCCTTCCAAGATTACTTTTAGTAGGCTGCTGTGTCTGTTAATATGTCCCACAAATTGTATTTGTTTTGTTTGAATTGTGTTTAGTGGTTCTATTTTCATTTTTATTTGTTTTAAGACTTCATTGTTTGTTTTCTTTGCTTTCCATCCAAATCATCCTATTCTTCTATAATTCACATTTCAAAGGCTTCAATTTTATGTTCTGTTTTCTTGTATAATGTCCATGTTCCTGCACCACAAAGGAATGTTGAGAAGATATAACATTTTGTTATCCTTGGTTTTAACCCTTTTATTATTGGTTTTGTTTTATTTGGTTTTCATTTATAGTATATTAGAACATACTTTGAGCTGATTTATAGCTCCTTCAAATCAAGGAGTGCAACTACAGCTTTCTTTCTATCGGAACCACGGTCCGGAACCTATTTGCAGAAACAAAATTTCTTAAAAATCAAAACTAAAATAATAAATAAAAGTTATGTTTCTAAGTTTGGAATTTTCAGACTTAGAAGTTGATAACGTGTCTACAATTTGAAAATTATTTAAAGTACGTGTGAGTACAAGGTAATATTGTTTGTATATTGCATAATTATGAGCCGAGATAGCTCAGTGGTTAGTGAACTGGACTACAAAGGACAAGAGGTAGGATTCGATCCCAACCGACTGCTCCGGTTCACCCAGCCTTAAATGGGTACCGAATTTTTTTATGGGAAAGTAAAGCGGCACGGGCGTAATACCGACCACATTACTCCAAAAATCATGTGCTGAAGGTCTGTAAAATGTATGGTCACTAACACCATATTCTCTTTACGCCACTTGGCGTGACAGGGGTACTTTACTACTTTACTATTGCATAATTATACTGTTATAGAGCTTTCTATATTTTTGTACTTTCTCCTTTTTGTGAGTTTCAGCACTTCTTTTTATATAAAATACAAATACAGTTGCAGCTAAGATGAACTGAATAATGTAGAAATACTTATTTATTTAATGTACAATCATTATCGTCACTAAAGGTGCCGTTATCCAATATGTTTTATTACCAGTATATCAAGGACTAGTATGTCCCATAGCTACAACTACCGTGGACATACTATAACCAATGATGGAAAATGTACAACTGAAATAAACAAAAGAATAGGTATGGCAAAAAAGTAATTGTAATGCCTAGAAAAATATACTAACATCATAACAAATAACACCAGGGCTAAAACTAAGAATAGCAAAATGTTACATCTTCTCAATATTCCTGTATGGTGCAGAAACATGGACATTAGACAAGAAAACAGAACAGAAAATTGAAGCCTTTGAAATGTGGATTTATAGAAGAATAGGTAGAATTGGATGAAAAGAAAAGAAAACAAACGATGAAGTTTTAAAACAACTGAAAGTGAAAAGAAAACTACTAAATACAATTAGAACAAGACAAGTTAAATTTTTGGGTCATGTTAAAAGACACAACACCCTACTAAAAGAAATATTGCAAGGGAGAATACAAGGTAAAAGAGGCAGAGGCAGACCAAGACTAACATGGACGAGTAACATCAAAAGATGGACAAGTCAACCTATGACAATCTGCACCATCAAAGCAAGAGACAGAGTGGAATGGCGCTCCATGGTGGCCAACATTCGATGCGGAGACGGCACTCAATGATGAATTTGATACCAAGGACTATAACCAGTTGAGAACCTTCGTTTTAATCGCGGAAGGATTTAAACAGCATGACCTCTGATCAATGCGACCTCCGAAATCATGAAATGTCAACAGGGAACATTAAAGACAAATAAACCCACTTCTGAACTTCAACAACGCATTGAAGAAAGTAACTGATTTGTAATCACAACAAACATTTTGTTTAAAGGTCACGTACAATAACAACGTGAGAGAGAGAGAGAGAGAGAGAGAGAGAGAGAGAGAGAGATAGGGGGATGGAAGAAGTGAGGGGTGGGAGATTGAGGACATAGCACACATGTCACCACAGTTATAGAAGATGTCATCACAGTTATAGAAGATATCTCCACAGTTATAGGCGATATCACCACAGTTATAGAAGATGTCACTACAGTTATAGAAGATGTCGCCACAGTTATAGAAGATATCTCCACAACTTTAGACGATATCACCACAGTTATAGAAGATGTCGCCACAGTTATAGAAGATATCTCCACAACTTTAGACGATATCACCACAGTTATGGAAGATATCACTACAGTTATAGAAGATGTCATCACAGTTATAGAAGATGTCACCACAGTTACAGAAGATATCATCACAGTTATAGAAGATGTCACCACAGTTATAGATGATGTCACCACAGTTATAGATGATGTCACCACAGTTATAGAATATATCACCAGTTATAGAAGATGTCACTACAGTTTTATAATATATCTCCACAGTTATAGACGATATCACCACAGTTATAGAATATGTCACTACATTTATTGAAGATGTCACCACAGTTATTGAAGATCGACACCACAGTTATAGAAGATGACACAACAATTATAGAAGATGTGACTATAGTTATTGAAGATGTCACTACAGTTATTGAAGATGTCACCACAGTTATAGAAGATGTCACCACAGTTATTGAAGATGTCACCACAGTTATAGAAGATGAAACCACAGTTATTGAAGATGTCACCACTGTTATAGAAGATGAAACCACAGTTATTGAAGATGTCACCACAGTTATAGAAGATGTCACCACAGTTATTGAAGATGTCACCACAGTTATAGAAGATGAAACCACAGTTATTGAAGATGTCACCGCAGTTATAGAAGATGTCACCACAGTTATTGAAGATGTCACCACAGTATTGAAGATGTCACCGCAGTTATAGAAGATGTCACTACAGTTATTGAAGATGTCACCACAGTTATTGAAAATGTCACCACAGTTATAGAAGATGACACCACAGTTATAGAAGATGACATCACAGTTATAGAAGATGACACTACAGTTATAGAAGATGACACCACAAACGTTATAACGAAAAGTTGTAAGGCGTGTTCGCTATTTATGGTTTAGAACAAATGAAAGATGGAGGTGACAAATAACTGTTAGAATAGAGCATGATGGTAGGAAAAATCTGTTTCAAGCTATATCCAAGGCTTCTTTGGACTTGTAAAGCATTAGGGAAAATGTATAATAAAATTGACTGCATACTTTTAACTTGTTTTCAAGACGCTCTTTTTTTTAGATTTAGTTGTGTCTTTTCTGTGTTGATCTTCATGTTATTCTACGGAATCTGATTGACTTTTGTTCGGTCTTTACTATATTGATCGTTATGTTGTTTTTTTTTCTGTGGGGGCTGATTAGTTTAGCTCAGGTTAGTCGACATATCATCATCCTCATTGCACATTGGATGTGTACGTAATGGATCAGATCTCTTCCCCAATGCGCCCCCAGTGTGTTGTGATTGACGGCCCCAGTTATGTGTTGATTTGTTATTCTTCTGAGTCTCCCCGTGTAGCGCTTCTCTCTAACATCCCCAGTTTTTACCTGATGTTCGTGATATCTGGACATAGTTGCAGGTCCATGATCAATGATTTAGTCATCATCGTGCCCTGTCTCTCTGGGAGCATTCAGAATGTTAGTCCCGTCCATAGAACGCCCACCATCCACGACAACTGTTCCAGCCAGGCTGTCAGCTTATTCGTTTCCTCTCACACCAGAGTTGATAGATTTTATTTGGTCTTCTCTGCGTTTATTTTCATATTATTCCATGGGGCTTGATCGACTTTTATTTATTTGTGTAGTAAGTTTTGTCTTCACTTTCTACCTAGTTCGTTCATGTCGTATAAAAGACGCAGATTCGAGAAATATCGTCCTTCGATGCACATTGTACAAGTGTGGACGTCACGATCTTCACACATTATTTGTTTTTGAAAGATGTTAAACATAGTTTTAAACGTAAACATCCGTGTTACTTATGGGTATATGTTTCACTCAGTTTAACTGACGCTTGTACTTAACTACAGTAAGTCGTGAAACTTGTTTCTTTTTTATTTTGTTGGCTATGCTGAAGAAAATATACATCAGAAGCAATAACTCAAACCAGATATCCCAACAGTTAGCCACTCTCATACAGTACAAAACAGTGCTTGTTGAAAATATCATCTTCTACATGGGGCCTCGGTAGCCTAGTTGGGAAAACCACCCGACTGGCCTACCGACGTTCGGACAACCCGTGTTCGATTAACGCTGGGAGCAGCTTGAATTGTACTCGTGGTTGGAAAAAACATACCCCCACGGTCGACCCAGCCGTTGGCAGAAATGGGTACCAGGGTATTTCCCAGGGTATTTCCCTGGGAAGGTGAGGAATGTTGCCTCGCATCTGAGTTTCGATGCTTGAGGCGGCACTATCCAGGAATTTCCGAACACTTCTGGATAGGCGGCCGAGCACATATGGGTGGAAACTCGCGTGCTAAGACGCCGGTTCAAGTCTCGTACATTACCTTTACCTTTATCTTCTACATCCCGTTCTATATAATTCCTTATTTATACTGTTTATGAAAAACGTGGTTAATAGCAAGAAGATAGCAGGTCAAGTTCGTCTCAACAGAGTTGATGTTTAAGTCAAGCATATTAATTACCAGAAAAGACAAAATTAGAAATGAAACTATAAATGAGAGAGTCGACAACGATCTACATCATCATCATAATCATGTGCCATACCGGTTGGCGTAGGCGGTCATGTCCGTACATAAACTTCTATCAACAGTACATCGTATCAATTGTGTTGATGACTGTTTTCCATACCATGACACCAAGCTGTCTTGTATCTTCTCTCTTTGTCGTCCGCGATATTTCTTTCCCTGTAGTTTGCCAGTTGTAGCCAAGTATTCCAACTTTCCTCTTCTCATGATGTGCCCGAAAAATGTTGATTGTTTCTTTCTGATTCTTAGGTGCTCCCGTTTTATAATGGCCTCTTAGAGAATTGTTTCATTGGTCTTAGCCCAAGGTTGTTAGTCCAGCGAACTTTCAACACATTGATGTACACAAAGAGATAAATAAAACCATAATTGAAAGAGTCAACTTTGATCTACACAAAGAGATCAATAAAACCTTAAGTGAGAGATTTAACTTTGATGTACACAAAGAGATAAATGAAACCATAATTGAGAGAGTCAACTTTGATCTACACAAAGAGATAAATGAAACCATAAGTGAGAGAGTCAACTTTGATCTACACAAAGAGATAAATGAAATGATTGCCTACCGGGAAAAGAATATAAAGCAAAGTACGAGACGTGAATCGGCGTTTTAGCATGAGAGTTCTCACCTGTTCGTGCTCGGGCGCCTATCCAGTAGTTTTTCGGAGACTTCTGGATAGTGTCAATTCAAGCATCGAAACTCACGATGCGAGATGTCATTCCTCACCTTCCCAGAGGACTACCCTGGTGCCAATTTTTTGCCAGTGGCTGGGTCGACCGTGGAGGTAATTTTTTTTTTCCAGCCATGTACAACTCACACTATTTCCAGCGGGAATCGAACACGGGTTGTCCGAACGTCGGTTAGCCCAGTCGGGTGGTTTTCCCAACTAGTCTACCGAGACCCCATAGAAAGAATGTCTTGCGGCTCAGCAACTTGTGAAAGGTATGCACAAAAGGATGAAAGGAGGCTGAACTCGAAACAAACCAAGAGGTAGATGACATTATCTAAAAGGTTCTACGGTTAAACAGCGTCAAATTATAATTGTTGAGGCCACTAGGAGACCGCTAGAAATAACATTACATACCACATTTACAAAACGTAGGAAAAAGAGAAAACACAACAGTTTATATACACACACACCTCACACGCACGCACGCTCGCACACACTCACACGCGCTCACACTCACACGCGCACACATACACACATAAATACAGTACAATTGTGTGTGTGTGTGTGTGTGTGTGTGTATGATAGCCATGGCTCATATCTAGGTGTGTGTCATGTTAGTCATATCTCATATCTTGGTGTGTCCGTGTTATTCATGTCTCAATTCTTTATGTGCGTCTGAGTTTAGTAATATCTCATAACTTAGTGTGTATCTGTATTAGTCATGTGTCATATCTTTGTGTGTGCATGTCTGGGTTAGGGATATCTCATATCTTTGTGTGCATGTTTATGTCAGTCATATCTCATATCTTTGTGTGTGTATGTCTGTGTTTGTCACATCTCATATTCTTGTGTGTGCATGGCTATGTAAGTCACATCTCATATCTTTGTGTGTGCATGCCTATGTTAGTCATATCTTATATCTTTGTGTGTATGTCTATGTTAGGTATGTGTCATATCTTTGTGTGTGCATGTCTATGTTAGTCATGTGTTATATATCTTGATGTGTGTCGATGTTAGTCATGTCTCGTATCGCTGTGTACATGTCTGTGTTATTCACCTCTAGTGACTCGGGTAGACGATCTAAGGACAGAATCCCCCTACAGAAAAGACAATTTGCTGTCTTGCAGGAAGATTCGGGACAATCAAAGGCTAAGGAAAGCAAACCTGAATAAAATGCTGGCTGAAATCGGATGCACTGGGCCACTGGCGCAGAACACAGTGCAACGTATTCACGGGTGTTCAGTCAGAGTGGATCTGGCGGACTCTAAATGTGACGTTCTGTCTGTGGGGGCGATCAACACACTTAACCTGACAGCTGACTTAATGTGGGAGTCTGGAATCCTATTCTGACTGAGTCCTGATCGCAGAGAGAGAAAGAGAGATAGAAATACAGTACAGAAGGTCATATTTTATAGATTTTATCGACACTGATGGCACATATCAATATTAAATAAGATCATCTCATCTTATTTCTTGATGTTGTCCCTACTCCTCCATCATGAAACGTGACAAGAGTCAAGTTTTGACTTAAACGTTCAATAATAATAATAATAATAATAATAATTTGAATGTTTTGTAACATAATTTTTCTAACAATGTGTTTGAATTTGAGTGCGGGTGTTGCAGTAAGCCGAACTTTCCCGACTGTTTTACTTTATTTTCTATTGTATTCATTCACAGTCTTGCAACGTTGGTTATTTCATTTTTCAAACATCGCTTTCTTTTATTTTCTTTCAACTAAAAAAAAAATCCGTTCTAGATTAATCAGCATGAAAATTAACACAAAGGGAAATAACCATTTTAAAAATATGATTTGATTTCACGGAAACAAGTGAGAGGTGGTTGGGGGGGGGGGGGGAATTATGAATACAGAGGAGACAGTTTGGGAGGGAGGGGAGGAATAATTTTGCAGAAATTAAAGTATTATACATTAAAGTGCACAGTGAATGAAAGGGTCAATGTTTAAGAGGGGAAAAGGGGAGGGTGGAATAAGAGAAAAAAATTTGAGTAACCATAATTTATAAATTTGTTTTTGTCTTTTGTTTTTCGAAATGTACTCTTAAAACAGCACCTTGTTGTTGTAAAAGAAATCATAGATTGTGATGTCACGATCCTTAAATAGCACACAAAATTAGTTAATGAATGTTCAATGAATTTATACTGTTTTTTTATGCTTAATTAAAACCCAGTGCGCTGTAATCTCTATCGATTGTTGACGCTACATAATGCATTTTCACATCTTTTATCTTTCATATTTTCTATTCCAGTGATTTCGTTTCGGCTAATGAGCTACACGGAGCGTCGTGATGTAAGAGTTTGAGTGGTACTTGTGGATAAAATAAATCTGGGTTCAATCCTGACCTGCCATTCTTCGGTTGAAAACACAGCTTTAAAATAATGAGTATCTCAACAAATTGTGTAAATTTATAACAGATAGGAAGTGCTCTGGCCTTCTCACCTTCACATGATGTTTAAAGAAGGTAACGTTTAACTTGTGGGGAGTCGGGCAGCTGTTAAAAGACGCCGTAACCTACTAAAAATAATCTTGGAAGGGAAAATACAAGGTGAACAGACCAAGACTAACATGGACGAGTAACATCAAAATATGGACAAGTCAGCCTACGACAGAACCTTTCACACTCTCATAAACCCTGGGATTTTACCTGTGCATAACTCGTCTGTCCCATGATCTTACCACGTGACTGTTCGCCCAGTTGGTCATCCTCCTGGCATCCGACTAGCTTTCTCTCATTGTGAGTGGACGGATTCATTCCTACCACAGCTAAGTCTCAATTTGTACATATAATTGTGTTCTATACATACGTAAACTCTATTTCCACCTTTTACATATCCTTCATTATGTAGCACATCGCGTTTCATCATTTCATGTCTTGCTCCTCTGCCTACTTCCCCTTGACCTGTCTGTCCCTATTGTTTTAGATGTAGGAATATGTATCTGTTTCCCATCGTTTGCTGTTGTTCTCATTTTCTGAAGAAGGCAGCAGGCCGAGACGTCAGTATTCGGTTGTGTTCCTTTTATGTAAAGCTGTCACCATTCTTTGTAGGAGCGTAAATTACACCACACTACTGGCTCCCTGCACCAGCTTTACCGCAGCTCTGCATTTCGTTGCAAGTTCCCAGCCTATGACAAGCTGCACCATCAAAGCAAAAGACAGAGCGGAATGGTGCTCCGTGGTAGCCAACCATCTATACGGAGACGGCACACAATGATGATGATGAAAGTTTAACATTTCCCTTACCTTCGACACCAGAGAGTTATTGTTAAGCGATGACCAATGGATTCGTCTGCTGTAGACAGAATTGTGAAATGCCATCCAAACCGATGGCTGGTTTGTCCATCCAGTCTTTAACTGACTTTATCTTTACCTTTATAGAAACCTATATGGTACCTACGATTATTTTTTTTCCTGGAAAAGAAAGACGTTGCAGTCGTAGTGCTGACAACAATAAGATTGCTGATCCCGTGGAAACCCCCAATCGCCCCCCCCCCCCCCCCAATCCACCACCCACCTTTCCTTTGCGATGCCACTGAATGAACCACAACAATTTAAAAAAAAAAAAGGTCTTGGGGGTGGGACATTTTAAACATCTCGACTTAAAAAAAAAAAATCAGTGATGTCCAGGTAATTGTAATATTTGTAACTTTGCCGCTGTTAAAATTGTGTAACAATCGATGGTTCGATAATGTCATCTTTTAGCTGCGTTTTCAAAGAGAAAGGACATGAAAAGGGAGATGAGTCGATACATAATTTATAAAAACGCAGTTTATTGAGTTATCCCATCTTGTTGAAGAATATTTCGAGTGTTAAAGCTGACTTCACACCCATCTGTGTAGCATGTTGATGTTCTGACTGTGCGAATGGTGTTGATGTAGAATCTTTTACATAGGCTGGTTAGAAATATTTTTAATGCGCTTTCTATTTGTGCCTTGACTCCACAACCACCGGTAGCATTGGATGAACTATTTCGAGGCAAGGAACCCGGAACTGTCGCAGCTTGCGGATCTCTACGGAAAAAAACACCCATATCGCTTTTCTTCTAGACTGACGTCTTTATGATAACAATTTACTTGCACTGTTATGTTAGATAAACATGACAAGCCTAAAATAAGGACTAGATATGAATATCAAAAAGACTAAAACTATGATCATAAACAAAGAAAATTCTCAAGACCTTCAATTAAATATCACAGTTGAGGGAATACATCTGGAGACAGTCCAGAGACTACCTGGGACATACTATAACCAGTGATGGAAAATGTACAACTGAAATAAACAAAAGAATAGGAATGGTAAAAAGCAATTTTAATGTCATGAAGAACATACTAACATCAAAACAAATAACACCAGGGCTAAAACTAAGAATAGCAAAATGTTACATCTTCTTAATATTCCTATATGGTGCAGAAACATGGACATTAGACAAGAAAACAGGACAGAGAATTGAAGCCTTTGAAATGTGGATATATAGAAGAATAGGTAGAATTGGATGGAAAGAAAAGAAAACAAACGATGAAGTCTTAAAACAACTAAAAATGAAAAGAGAACTGCTAAACACAATTCAAACAAGACAAATGTGATTTTTGGGCCATGTTAAAAGACACAACAGCCTATAGCTCGTTTCAAATCACTTGCCCAACTTCAAAACGCTATTGCTCAGTAACCGTTTGTTAAAAACTGTTGAAATTTTCCAAATGTTATTAGAATGCAAAAGACCCTTTAAATGTATATTTAACAAATATCTTGCAGCTGCAGTTTTCTTAAAGCGGCGAATTTCTTTGATGTTTGTCAAAATTGTAAATTGTGAACCCCTAAATAATAGGAATTACCGTAGTTGCTGGTCTATGATTACTTTTCACTAGGTAAAGGCGTGGCCGTAATGGGGAAATAACTGGATAAGACAAAACACCAGGAGAATTATTGTCTTCTCAGTTCGAGGACGGACGATAATATCAAGGTATACCTGTATGTCCAATTTTCATAGTTGTGTGGTCCTGAAAAGGACCGTTTGTTGAACTAATTTAAGGTAATATAGGGGCAAACATTGTGGGGGCTATATACTTTCATTCTGAATCAGACGAGTCTAAAAGATTAATAACTGTTTGGGGTTGAACATTCCACAAACCATCATTTTTCTAATATTCCTCTTCCTGTTTTAAGACGTGGTCTTCACATTTAGCCCAATAATCTTTGTCTATATTTAATAAAGTGAGATTAGCAATAGTCTTTACATCGCATATTTTGAATGTTGTATTTTCATCTGCCACTTGTCCTTTTAATTTTGCCCAGATTAGTTCTATTGGATTTAAATGAGCATGGTAAGGTGGCAGCCTCAAACTTATATGACCGTGCTCTTGGATAATCTTATCTATTTGAAAAATCTTTGTCCTTTGTTTTTGCTTTACTAGAGATAGTAATTCAGGTTTTAAGTACATGTTATTAAATTGTATGTGCTCCTTTGTGAGCCATATCTTAATAGCATCTTTTGTACTGGATGACGTCGGGACTTTATCTTCAAGTGCAACAATGTTGTGGTACGCTGCATTGTCCATTATTAGGCAAGATGGTCGATCTAGTGATGGTAGAACAGAATTTTCAATCCAATGTCGAAATATGTGACCATTCATCTCAGAGTGATAATCCCGATTGTCTATGGATTTTGAAAGATAAATGAGCTCTGCATTCTGTATTAGTCCATGTTGTCGACTACCTGCATGAGCAATTATCAAGCGCTGTCCTTTGCTGCTAGGTATTAATCTCTTAATCTTTCCATCTGATGACTGCCATTCTCTTTGGTTAGAGTGGTGAGCATTGATCCATGTTTCATCCAAGTACACAATATCATAACCTTGCTTGCGCACCTCTTTTACTTCACGTAAGTACTTGCTTCTCATGACTACTATATGTGGCTTCTCACAGATGATGTTTCGTCCATTGGAATACTTTCTGAATGTAAAGCCTGCAGCTCTCACATTCCTCCATAATGTAGACTTTGATATTTCAATACTGTTGTTCTTTTTCAGCGATACTTTTAATTTTCTTATTGTAACAGTTTCATTCATACCCAACATTTTGCGAATTTCACTTCTAATAAGTTCACTGTCGAAATTATCCAACATTTTTGCTCTTCCTTGTGATTTTGTACATTTTGAACATTGACGGTCACGTGCTTGAATCCAGCGATTAAATGACCGCTTAGATAAATCCAAAATGTGTCTTGTCCTATTCTCAGGGTTTTCTAAAGAATGAAATAATCTTCCTCGTTTAGCCTCTTTGCAAAAATAGTCATACATTTTTATTGCGATGTTTTGTAAACTGCAGAATTTCATTTTAAGACTCATGATAAATGTTATCGTACCACGTCTACACCTATGAATGAGCGGAAATGGAACACACAATTTCTCAAGTGTCTAATTGTGTCAAAAAAACCACGGCGAAAGCGTGCAAACACATCAATTTTACCGTGTACGGATTTTTACTCGCTATTTTTAACTTAAAATACTGTAAACATTAAGTTTTGACTACATCACTGGGTCGTTATAAATTTATATAAATCAAATAAGCAACAATAATAACCAAATTTTTTTTTTGGAATGAAATTAATTCCCTGTTGGGTTCTAATCATTATAACTTTACATGCAAATTTTGAGCAACTTTTGAACAAGCGGTTAAAAAGCTATCGATTTTAAAAGTTGGGCACGAGTTATGAAACAAGCTATAATAAAAGTAATCCTGGAGGGGAAAATACAAGGTAAAAGAGGCAGAGGCAGACCAAGACTAACATGGCCGAGTAACATCAAAAGATGGACAAATCAGCCTATAACAACCTGCACCATCAAAGCAAGAGACAGAGCAGAATGGCACCCCATGGTAGCCAACCTTCGTTGCGGTGACGGCACCTTATGATGATGTTATGTAAGGCTTATGATCTCAACGTGCTCGTGACTCGCTTTTTGTGTGTGTCCCAGTCTTGTCCAGCTTGGGTGATCCCTCGGGAGCATTGCTGCCATTAGAATAAGCTCTTGGGGGGATATGACGATAACGCAGGCTCTTTGTGATGGAGACACGTCATAGAAGCAACTTTGTACAGAAGTTCTACCGGCAAGTGTTTAGAATAGAGCGAACTAGTCACGCATTGAGTGTGGCATATAAGGAACATGATGTTGGCGAACATACTTTTCTTGACCAACTGCACATTTTTTTATGCCGTGGTCAGTACTATACCAGGTCGCATTTCATTCTTTAAAAAAAAAACCTAAATGCTATTTAAATATAGGAACGAAAACATCTGTTGCGGAAATACATTTTCATAAATTGAATTTTAAAATATGTTTATCTTTCTATTTATTATTATTTAAAGTCAAATTTCTTCGGTAATTCGTACCTTTGAATAATTGAAGGTTGCTTGTTCAATCATTTGTTTATGTGAAGCTTTGAAGTTTTATCTTATTATCGTGGGTCGAACGTGTCCTGCTAGTAGCTGTTAGGTTGTGCCGCTGCAGGATTACTGCAAATTTATCTAGTCATATGATTCTCGTCTTCTTTGGCTATTTACAGCAAGATAATGATCTGTTGTAGTCACATAATGATGGCAGATTATGTTGTATTCTCATAACATGACCTAATTACTTTGTTTTTTTTCTGCTGTTATAGTTCTTCATTATGTCTTTTTAATGATGTTATTGTGTTTTCTCCAGATTATATCTCATATGCTGTGATCTTACCTTCTTGTGCTTTAGATTAGGACCATGTTTGACGTTTGTTAGTTTGTTTTGCTGACATTTTAGTGTTTACGTTAAAGTGATGTCCAGTGTTATTTGGTTGGTTGGATGGCTGGTTGGTTATTTAGCTGGCTGGTTGTTTTCTGGCTAGATAGTTGTTTGGCTGGCTGGCTTTATGGTTGTTTGTTTGGCTGGCAGGTTTTGATTGGTTATTTGGCTGATTGGTAGTTTGTTCGTCTTGCTGGTTGGTCGATTGGCTGGTTGATTACTTGGCTGGCTGGTTGGTTTTTTGGCTGGCTTGTTTGTTGTTTAGCTGGGTGGTTGGTTGTTTTGCTCGCTGGCCGTTTGTTTGCTTGCTGGCTGGTTGGTTGTTTGACTAGTTTGTCTGTTGTTTAGCTGGCAGGTTGGTTGTTTTGCTCGCTGGCCGTTTGTTTGCTTGCTGGCTGGTTGGTTGTTTGACTAGTTTGTCTGTTGTTTAGCTGGCAGGTTGGTTGTTTGACTAGTTTGTCTGTTGTTTAGCTGGCAGGCTGGTTGTTTTGCTCGCTGGCCGTTTGTTTGCTTGCTGGCTGGTTGGTTGTTTGACTAGTGTGTTTGTTTTTTGGCTGGCTGGTTGGTTGTTTGACTAGTTTGTTTGTTGTTTGGCTGGCTGGTTGGTTGTTTGACTAGCTTGTTGGTTGTTTGGCTGACTTTATGGCTGCTTGGATGTCTGGTTGATAGTCTGGCTGGCTAGTTGGTTGTTTGGTTGACTGGTTGGGTGTTTGGCTGGCTGATTGGCTATTTGGTTGGTTGTTTGGCTGGTTGTGTGGTTGTTTGGTTGGATGGTTACTTGGCTTGCAGTAAAAAAAAAGTAAAGTACCCCGTCACGTCAAGTGGCGTATAGGAAAATATCGTGTTAGTAACCCTATATTTTACAGATCATCACATTATTTTTGGGGTAATGTGGTCGGTATTACGCCCGTGCTGCTTTACTTTCCCAGAAAAAAAATCCAGTACCCATTTTAAGGCTTGGTGAACCCGGAAGCCGTCGGTTGGGATCGAACCCTACCCCTTGTCCTTTGTAGTCCAGTTCACTAACCACTGAGCTATCGCGGCACCCCACTTGGTTTGCAGGCTGGTTGGTTAGTTTTTTGGCTGGCTTGCAGTTTGTTCGTCTTGCTGATTGGTTGGTTGTTTGGCTGGCCGGTTGGTTGTTTCACTGTTTGGTTACTTGGGTGGCTGGCTGCTTATTTAGCTTGATGGTTGGTTGTTTTTTGGTTGGCTGGTGAGTCATTTGGCTGATGAGATATTTGGCTGATGAGTTATTTGACTGGCATGCAGGCTGGTCGATTGTTTGGTTGTCTTGTTGATTTTGTTTGGTTATTTGGCTGGCTGGTTGTTTGGCTAGTTGTGTGGTTGTTTAGCTGGCTGGTTGTGTGGTTGTTTGGCTGGCTGATTGATTGATTTGTTGCGTAGATAGGCGGATATGTTCGTTATTTGATTGTTTAGGTTATGTACAATCAGTCAGCCACAAGATCATTTTAAATGCCATATTCATAAGTACTTAGATATCTTTTTTCAGTCATTCCTCAGTGTGTTGCGACCAACGATACTAACTGTACGGTGGTTTGAAAAAAAAAAAAACAGCCACTAACACCATACTCAGAGTGAAATCAGTACGGAATTAGAAAAACAATTTAAATATTGGAAAAACAGTGGGACAAAAGAAGTCATATTTTGCATATTGGCGTTAATCGAAAAGTACACAAAAGTGAACAAACCTGCCTATTAAACTACACCACAGCATTTGATAGAATTCATCATAAACAACTTACAGACTTCCTAAAACATACCATATCTAGATGACACAGACATACAGTTAATATGTAATTTATACTGAAAGCGAGCAGCAATAATAAAATATAACAAAGAGAACTCTACACCCATTGATATAAAAAGGTGAGTAAGACAGGTATGCATCTTACCATCGAGCTTGTTCAATCTATACACTCAGCAAATCTTTACAAACATCACAGAGATGCAAGGCCTAAATATTAATGGATAGATAATCAATAACTTACGATATGCTGATGATACTGTATTACTAGCAGAAAATGCTGAAGATCTACAATAATTACTTAATGAAATAAGCTTGACAAGCAAAAAATTTGGATTAAACATAAATATCAAAAAAAGATTAAACTATGATCATAAACAAAGAAAATACTCAAAACGTACAAGAAGATATCAAAGTTGAAGAAACAACTGGAGACAGTTCAGAGCTACGACTACCTTGAACATAATAAAACCCGTGATAGAAAATGTAAAATATAAGCAAACAAAAGAATAGGAATGGCAAAAAGTAACTTTACTGCCAAGAAAAATATACCAATATCAAAACAAATAATACAAGGCTAAAACTAAGAATATCAAAATGTTATGTCTTCTCAACATTCTTGTATGGTGCAGAAACGTGGGCATTAGACAAGAACAAAGAACAGAAAATTGAAGCCTTTGCTTGCTTGCGTTCGCCCGATGACTAAAGTATTCTAGTAGACTACAGAATTACTCTTCATCATCCGCCCTTAAAAGGGCGTCAAATGGGTGTGTTTGTGTTGTGTTGTGGTTTACAGTATAACTGTGATATTTGCGCCTTTCGGCCCAACACATCCGACTTCAGCACCTTTTGAAGCCTTTAAAATGTATAGAAGATTTATATAAGAATATGAAGAATTGGATGGAAAGAAAAGAAAAAAATTATGAAATCTTAAAACAAATAAAAATGAAAATAGAACTACTAAACACAATTCAAACAAGACAAATTTAATTTTGGGGGCATGTTAAAAGACACAGCAGCATAATAAAAGTAATCTTGGAGGGGAAAATACAAGGTAAAAAAGGCAGAGGCAGACTAAAACTAACATGGACGAGTAACATCAAAAGATGGACAAGTCAGCCTATAACAACCTGGACTATCAAAGTAAGAGACAAAAGGGAATGGCGCTCCATGGTAGCCAACCTTCGATGCGGGGACGGCACTCAATGATGATGATGAACATTATCTTCGCTATACGATTTTACAACACTGAAGGCGTGGCGGGTTATTTTCTTTTTTTTTTTTCCTTTTCTTTCTTGTATGTCTTCCTGCATTATTATACAAAACGAAACATCATGAACTTTCGGTGTGTTGTGTGCAGGTTTCACGATAACAACAACAAAGGGGTGTCGTGGAAAAGGTGGGGGAGGGGCATATTAAGATTAATGAAAAAGGGAAGAAAAATATTTAAAAAATTAAAGAGAGACGGGGAGACCTAATTGTATAGAAGAGATGACGGGTTAATGTTCCTTGTCAAGTGATTAGAAATGTACTCCAATGTTAAATCAGTCTAATTATATGGCTGTGAAACATGGAGAACAGCAAAAATGACAATTACGAAGCTATAGACCTGCATGGATGCTTGCACAAAGTATGGAAATTGTCGGACAAAATCACTAACGTAGAATTACAGAAAAGTACCAGTCAAATGCTAGTGGACACAGAGATATTTTGTTGGAATTCCCAGGTCAAAAGCCAAAGAGGAAGACAAAAATATTCTTGGAGAAGACATATGAAAGCAGAGATGAAGATGATGGGGAAGACATAGAATGATCTTAAATGAATAATGAGAAACAGAACTGCTTGAAACGTGTTTGTTGAAGATCTATGCTCCACAGGGAGTTGAAAGGTATAAGAAAAAGATTACAAATTGAGTTGCTGGAAAGACAATCTCGGCGCCTAGACAGCAACTAATCTGATAGCGGTTAGCGAACAACAGCTTACCTGCGTGAGTGAGGATCGGCGAATAACAGCTGACCAACACCACCTACTCCACCTCCTAAGGGTGCCTCTGGAAACAGACTATCCAGCCTGGCCAAGCGAGTAGGGATCGAAGAGGGAATGTAACTTAGTACAATTCTGATGCTGGACGTGATGTAGGGTCGAAAGGCGCAAATGTCACAGTTGTGTAAACCACAACAAAACACATCTACACCCAATTAACGTCCTTTTAATGGTGCATGATGAAGACAACTAAGAATTACTAAACACAATTCAAACAAGACAAATGCGATTTTTGGGCCATGTTAAAAGACACAGCAGCCTACTAAAAGTAATCCTGGAGGGGAAAATACAAGGTAAAAGAGGCAGAGGCAGACCAAGACTAACATGGACGAGTAACATCAAAAGATGAACAAATCAGCCTATGACAACCTGTACCATCAAAGCAAGAGACAGAGCAGAATGGTGCTCCATGGTAGCCAACCTTCGTTGTGGAGACGGCACTCGATGACGTTGATGACGGAGAAACCTATTTTCCTTTCGCAGTCATTGGGTTAGCATCAGTAAGATAGAAAGAAAGAAAGAAAGAGAGAGGGATAAATAATTAATGAAAGAAAGAAAGAAAGAAAGAAAGAAAGAAAGAAAGAAAGAAAGAAAGAAAGAAAGAAAGAGAGAGGATAAATAATTAATGAAAGAAAGAAAGAAAGAAAGAAAGAAAGAAAGAAAGAAAGAAAGAAAGAAAGAAAGAAAGAAAGAAAGAAAGAAAGAAAGAAAGAAAGAAAGAAAGAAAGAAAGAAAGAAAGAAAGAAAGAAAGAAAGAAAGAAAGAAAGAAAGAAAGAAAGAAAGAAAGAAAGAAAAGAAAGAAAGAAAGAAAGAAAGAAAAGTTAACATTAATTTCTTTTATATTCTGTCTTTAGCACTCTTCTCTCAGAGGAATGTTGAAAGTTCCCTGGACAGCTAAAAAGACCAATGAAGAAATTCTCAAAGAGACAAACACATAAAGGGAGCTCCTAAAAAACATCAAAAAGAAACCATCAGCATTTTTTTGGGCACATCATGAGAAGAGGAAAGTTGGAATACTTAGTTACAACAGGCAAAATAATAGGAAAGAAGAGAGATCGCGGACGACAAAGAAATAAAATACTGGATAGCTTGGTGTCGTGGCATGGAAAACAGTCAACAACAGAACTAATACGATGCACTGAAGATAGAAGATTTTGGAAGGACATGATCGCCTACGCCAACCAGTATGGCATATGATGATGATTCTTGTAGATAATATATTAATACAGACAGATGGTAAAAAAAAAAAAACACGAATATTTCTGTCTTCTTTTTCTCCCAAATCAGCGCTCTTGCCCAACTTCTCTACTTTAGATTGCTGTTCTTTCAGTCTGAGTGATGACAACATATATCATCATCATCAAGTACCGGCCTACTGACGTAGGTGATCATGTCTCTCCACAACTATCGATCTCGGCAGCTATTTATCATTTTTGTTGTTGACCTTCTGCCAAGCCATTCTCTTAAGCTGTCTATTATTTTTTCTCTTTGCTTCCCTCTATCTCTTCGTCTATCAATTTTTCCGATTGTTACAATATATTCCAGTTGTTCTCTTCTCATTACATGGCCAAAAAATGATGACTGTTTCTTCCTAATATTGGAAATTAGCTCTCTTTTTGCTTTGACCTCTCTCAGAACATTTTCATTACTCTTCCTAGCTGTCCATGGTACTCTCATCATGCTTCTGTAAAACCACATTTCTACAGACTCCAGTGATTTTCTTGTCTGTTGTCCTATTGTCCATGATTCGCGTCCATATGTTAAGACTGGCTCTACATAACATTTAAGAACTCTTTTTCTTGTTTCTATTGTGAAAAATGGATTGCATAGTATCTTCCTCATTTTTTGGAAAGCTGCTTTTGCCTGAGCCATTCTGCATCTCACCTCTTTTGTGACAACATATATAGCAAATGTAAATGTATGAAATGAGAAACAGCATCACTGCAGTGGTAGACAATATATTTTGTTCTATCACCCACAGTTGTGGCTGTGCCCCCGACTGGTGTCTTCAGCGCGAAATCCCGAAGCGATGATGACATTCTTCGACCTTTTCAGAGATTGAACTGTGGTCTCCATTTTTACCTGGTGACTGGGTGAGTCACGAGAGTTTTCGCAAACCTCATGTGCTGCTCGCGGCATTTAAACACATTATTATTATTATTTGGTAAGCTGCGAGTACTTTCGCTAACTACACTAGCACGCTTCCACAGCTACTATGTCAACCAGGGAACGAGTTGGACACTGTGTATTATATTTTTACATAGAAGAAAATACAAAACCATGACGTTTCAACCTACATTAAAAAATATTTGTCTTCTGGCATCTTTTTCTACTTTCTCTAACGAGTTTTCGATCTTCAGAAATTGTTTAACAGATAAGTCTACATTTCAATCCATTCGTTCGACGGCAGCCCATGTACATCGTCCGTTCTAAGTACATTACGTATATAAGGTGTGTTCTCTTTAACAAGCTGTGATAAATGTGCCTTTCGTCCTAGCGCATCTGATCTTCAGCATTGTAACTTTGAGCTACAGGAAATGCTAGACACTATAGACCTGGGAAAGCAACAATAAAGGACTCAGTCATAATAGTAGAAGACAGAAGTAATGGTAGCAACAAAGAAAAGACTTCACCGTAATGCACAATAGAGACAGAAAAAAAAATGTAAAGAGCCCCGTCACGCCAAGTGGCGTATAGGGAATATGGTGTTAGTGACCATACTTTTTATAGACCATCGGCACATTATTTTTTGGATAATGTGGTCGGTATTACGCCCGTGCCGCTTTACTTTCCCAGGAAAAATTCCGGTACCCAATTAAGGCTGGGTGAACCCGGAAGTGGTAGGTCAGGATCGAACTCGACCTCTTGTCCATTGTAGTCCAGTTCACTAACCACTGAGCTATCACGGCTCCCTACGTTAAAGACAAGTGGAACAATATTAAAACATGTAAATAAATTTAAATATGTGGGAACAATGTTAACCTCAAGTGGTAGATATATAGCAGAGGTGAAATGCAGAATAGCTCAGGCAAAAGCAGTTTTCCAAAAAAATTAGGATACAGTGAAATTCATTTTTGACAATAGAAACAAGAAAAAGAGTTCTTAAATGTTATGTAGAGCCAGTCTTAACATATGGATGTGAATCATGGACAATAGGACAACAGACAAGACAATCAGTGGAGGCTGTAGAAATGTGGTTTTACAGAAGAATGTTGAAAACACCATGGACAGCTAAGAAGAGTAAATAAAACGTTCTGAATAGGGCAAAAGCAAAAAGAGAGCGAATATCTCTATATATTATTGTTATATATATATAGAGAGAGAGTAAATGAAACAATCATAATTTTATGGCCATGTGATGAGAAGGGAGCAACTGGAATATATTGTAACAACTGAGAGAATTGAGGGAAGCAAAGAGAAAAGATACCAGACAGCTTAAAAGAATGGCTTGGGAGAAGGTCAACAACAGAGATGATAAATAACTGTCGAGATCGACAGTTGCGGAGAGACATGATCACCTACGCCAGCAGGCATGGTATTTACTAATGATGATGATCTTTGAGTACCGGCTTGCCTATCCTCTTTGATTTCTACAAGCTTGACCAGACTGATTCGTCTGTTCCCAGAACCCATACTGTAAACTTGATCGCCGATCCTGACACAGACTGTCAGCTATGATTCACTGACCACTTTCAAGTATCGATGTTCATCTTGATCCCTCTTAGGGATTTCAGTTGTATGATCTTCTTATGTTGTACCAGGAACATAAATACTAGGTGAATAAATCAAATTAACTTCACAAATTGGCTGCGCATATCATTTTTTTATGTTGTACCTTTAATATGCTTAATGTACAACAATTGTATAGTGCTGAAGATTAACTTCATTTTTGCTTATTCATATGAATAGTCTGTCTGCTTCTAGCATTCGCTCACAATGTACTTTTTTTCTTTAGCTGATGATGTGGTCTTGTTTTTCTTTGTTTGTTGTTGCTATTGTGTTGTTAATTTTATTCACCAAAATAGTTGAAGAAACGGACCACCTATATTTGGGATAATAGTGCAGTGCTGGATTATTCTGCAGCAGAAGTGATTTATACAAAATATATCCCACATTTCAATCGATGCTCTCAAGCCTCAATTGCTAACAAATAGGGCAGTCATTCTTCAGTTACTGTGACTTTATCCCACTTTAGTTTTTTACAGAAGATTGGAAGCACATGCTATTGGTAGAAATATTCAACTGACTTTGCACATTTTTAACTAATTTATTATGCACAATAATTGCATCAACACTTGTAAGAGATCAATTATAAAGTAAAAAACTAGACAATCAAAGGTAAACTTTTTTTTTAATTAACAGAAATGTTAAATAAAATATTAGGATAGGTCAGCTGACATATTTTAGACTGCATATGCCACAAGACTACTTTAAGAAATGTAATTAACTAGCAATATTAAATAATGTATATGTATAAGAGGGCGTAAAAAGTAAAGTTAAAAACCCTGTCACGCCAAGTGACGTTTAGGGAATATGGTGTTAGTGACTATAAATTTTATAGATCTTCAGCACATGACTTTTGGGGTAATATGGTCGGTATTACGCCCGTGCCGCTTTACTTTCCCATAAAAAAACCGGTACCCATTTAAAGCTGGGTGAATCCGGAAGCCGTCGGTTGGGATCGAATCCTATCGCTTGTTCTTTTTAGTCCAATTCAGTAAACACTGAGCTATCGCGGCTCCCATATAAGGGCATACTATCGACTAAATTACACATTTTTCTAAAGTAATGTATTTTATTAAAATGAAATGTGTTAGGTGCATGACAGGAAACAGCCTCAGAGATAAGATCAGAAATGAAGAACTGAGAAAAAAAACTAAGAATAATTCCCACCTTTGAACACATAAAGAAAAAAAACATATTTGGTTTGGCATTGTGATAAGACAGAAAGATAATAACAGAACACAAGTCTTAAATAAACGTTATGAAAACACCTGATCCAAACACCAACCACAATAAAGATGGATTGATTGAATATTTGAGACACTAGGAAACATAACAGCAGCAGAGATCAACAGAAGAGCAAAAGTCCGCAAATTATGTCTCCCCTTCCACGCTGAAAGGCAAATCAGAAAGGAAAGAAGAAAAAGAATGTTTTTTTTAATTTTCCTTTGTTTTGTCACAATTTAATAGAAATGAAGTCACATGTACAAATAAACAACATTTAAAAAATCATGTCAAAACTAGTTAGTGGTTGAAGTTTGTTTAATAAATTAAAAACAAATATTTAAACAAAATTGTCCATTAACAAATAAGGAAGTGAAAACACCAGGGACAGTAATTCATATTGTCATCTTCAAGGTACTTATAAAACTAGCAATATACATCAAATCATGATAATCAAATAAACAGACTCTGCACTCAACAAGATGAACATGCCTGGTAGTGATAGTAAAGGTAGGTCCATTTCCTTAGTATCAAGAAGAAACAAGTTAAAACATTTTCTTGGCGGGTAATGACTTCTGATGAACAGATTGCTTCCTGTTACAGCTTTCTATGTAGAGAGTTTTCTACCATTGTGTCTATATAAACATCTTATAACTATTATCTAATTATCAATATTATAAGACAATCGCCAAATAAAAAGGTATTTGAGGAAATATAATGTCAACAATTTATAAAAATCTGCATTCAAATGTGTTCAACTTTAAAGTAAATTGTATTTATCACATTACTTTAAAAATCTACCTCATATATGCACATATATATTTTTTAACATTTCTTTACTTATTCTTTTTTTAAAAAAATGATGTAATATAAAACATATTTTAAAACTAAACTAACTATTCATTACATTAAAAATTAATTAACTACTTATTAATTTTCGCACAGACCATCTAAGACAAACTTCCAAAGCTATTTTTGTCTTTAAAAGTGAATATTCACATTGAACAGTGAGTGAATAAAGTTATTTTTCCTGTTTAAATTATTTAAAATAGGAAAACATTCAGATTTTAAAAAATACTGAACAGCTTAAAAAGAAAAAAACAAGAAAGAAAAAAAAATCACCAATCACAGGATTATCCTAATCTGCAATTTCTGTTATCTAATGTTGGAGTTCATTAAGGCAAATACTGAACCACATACTGTACAAAAACCACTTAGGCAAAAATATACCAACAGCACAATAAACGTATATTGTAAATTATAGTGATAATGAACGCGGAATGCTGTATCTGCGTGAAAATGTAATAAAATGTTAATAGCATGAGAAATACTCATACAAGTTGCTGCACATTTTTTGTGGTCCCACTGAGTGAACATGGCTTTGAGGTAAATGCACTGTGTGGAAATTAGTACCTGAGTGTTTTCTTTAGAAGGTTGGAGAACTTGGAATATTGTGGAGGACTTCACTCTTAAGTGTTGATGGTTGTAGAGAGTACTTCACTCTTAAATATGTTGATGGTTGTAGAGAGTACTTCACTCTTAAATATGTTGATGGTTGTAGAGAGTACTTCACTCTTAAGTGTTGATGGTTGTAGAGAGTACTTCACTCTTAAATATGTTGATGGTTGTAGAGAGTACTTCACTCTTAAGTGTTGATGGTTGTAGAGAGTACTTCACTCTTAAATATGTTGATGGTTGTAGAGAGTACTTCACTCTTAAATATGTTGATGGTTGTAGAGAGTACTTCACTCTTAAATATGTTGATGGTTGTAGAGAGTACTTCACTCTTAAATATGTTGATGGTTGTAGAGAGTACTTCACTCTTAAGTGTTGATGGTTGTAGAGAGTACTTCACTCTTAAGTGTTGATGGTTGTAGAGAGTACTTCACTCTTAAGTGTTGATGGTTGTAGAGAGTACTTCACTCTTAAATATGTTGATGGTTGTAGAGAGTACTTCACTCTTAAATATGTTGATGGTTGTAGAGAGTACTTCACTCTTAAATATGTTGATGGTTGTAGAGAGTACTTCACTCTTAAATATGTTGATGGTTGTAGAGAGTACTTCACTCTTAAATATGTTGATGGTTGTAGAGAGTACTTCACTCTTAAATATGTTGATGGTTGTAGAGAGTACTTCACTCTTAAATATGTTGATGGTTGTAGAGAGTACTTCACTCTTAAATATGTTGATGGTTGTAGAGAGTACTTCACTCTTAAATATGTTGATGGTTGTAGAGAGTACTTCACTCTTAAATATGTTGATGGTTGTAGAGAGTACTTCACTCTTAAGTGTTGATGGTTGTAGAGAGTACTTCACTCTTAAGTGTTGATGGTTGTAGAGAGTACTTCACTCTTAAATATGTTGATGGTTGTAGAGAGTACTTCACTCTTAAGTGTTGATGGTTGTAGAGAGTACTTCACTCTTAAATATGTTGATGGTTGTAGAGAGTACTTCACTCTTAAGTGTTGATGGTTGTAGAGAGTACTTCACTCTTAAATATGTTGATGGTTGTAGAGAGTACTTCACTCTTAAGTGTTGATGGTTGTAGAGAGTACTTCACTCTTAAATATGTTGATGGTTGTAGAGAGTACTTCACTCTTAAATATGTTGATGGTTGTAGAGAGTACTTCACTCTTAAATATGTTGATGGTTGTAGAGAGTACTTCACTCTTAATATGTTGATGGTTGTAGAGAGTACTTCACTCTTAAATATGTTGATGGTTGTAGAGAGTACTTCACTCTTAAGTGTTGATGGTTGTAGAGAGTACTTCACTCTTAAATATGTTGATGGTTGTAGAGAGTACTTCACTCTTAATATGTTGATGGTTGTAGAGAGTACTTCACTCTTAAATATGTTGATGGTTGTAGAGAGTACTTCACTCTTAATATGTTGATGGTTGTAGAGAGTACTTCACTCTTAAATATGTTGATGGTTGTAGAGAGTACTTCACTCTTAAGTGTTGATGGTTGTAGAGAGTACTTCACTCTTAAATATGTTGATGGTTGTAGAGAGTACTTCACTCTTAAATATGTTGATGGTTGTAGAGAGTACTTCACTCTTAAATATGTTGATGGTTGTAGAGAGTACTTCACTCTTAAATATGTTGATGGTTGTAGAGAGTACTTCACTCTTAAATATGTTGATGGTTGTAGAGAGTACTTCACTCTTAAATATGTTGATGGTTGTAGAGAGTACTTCACTCTTAAGTGTTGATGGTTGTAGAGAGTACTTCACTCTTAAGTATGTTGATGGTTGTAGAGAGTACTTCACTCTTAAATATGTTGATGGTTGTAGAGAGTACTTCACTCTTAAGTGTTGATGGTTGTAGAGAGTACTTCACTCTTAAATATGTTGATGGTTGTAGAGAGTACTTCACTCTTAAATATGTTGATGGTTGTAGAGAGTACTTCACTCTTAAATATGTTGATGGTTGTAGAGAGTACTTCACTCTTAATATGTTGATGGTTGTAGAGAGTACTTCACTCTTAAATATGTTGATGGTTGTAGAGAGTACTTCACTCTTAAGTGTTGATGGTTGTAGAGAGTACTTCACTCTTAAATATGTTGATGGTTGTAGAGAGTACTTCACTCTTAATATGTTGATGGTTGTAGAGAGTACTTCACTCTTAAATATGTTGATGGTTGTAGAGAGTACTTCACTCTTAAATATGTTGATGGTTGTAGAGAGTACTTCACTCTTAATATGTTGATGGTTGTAGAGAGTACTTCACTCTTAAATATGTTGATGGTTGTAGAGAGTACTTCACTCTTAAATATGTTGATGGTTGTAGAGAGTACTTCACTCTTAAATATGTTGATGGTTGTAGAGAGTACGTCACTCTTAAGTGTTGATGGTTGTAGAGAGTACTTCACTCTTAAATATGTTGATGGTTGTAGAGAGTACTTCACTCTTAATGTGTTGATGGTTGTAGAGAGTACTTCACTCTTAAATATGTTGATGGTTGTAGAGAATACCTAACTCTTAAATATGTTGATGGTTGTAGAGAGTACTTCACTCTTAAATATGTTGATGGTTGTAGAGAGTACTTCACTCTTAAATATGTTGATGGTTGTAGAGAATACCTAACTCTTAAATATGTTGATGGTTGTAGAGAGTACTTCACTCTTAATATGTTGATGGCTGTAGACAGTACTTCACTCTTAAATATGTTGATGGTTGTAGAGAGTACTTCACATTTAAATATGTTGACGGTCATAGAGTACTTCACTCCTAAATATGTTGATAGTTGTAGAAAGTACTCCACTCCTAATTATGTTAAAGGTTATAGAAAGATAAGAGCAATGATAGCATTGTTTCACAAATGCCCCTGTCATTATGGGTATCTTTTACTTTGTAGTTAAATACTCACAGACACAAGCTGAGGCTACTGAAGAGCTCTCGCTATTTCTATGTGCCACTGACAAACATGTTTAACTTCTTTAATCAATGGTTATTTGAACCAAATCAAGTTCTTTTGACAATTTCCATTTTTAGAATAACTACCCAAAGTAAATTATATTTTTTTTTGTTCGCCAACTTTTACCTCAGACGAAGTCCCTAGAGACTAGGAATTGAATTTGCGTGTTAATCCATTTTTTCCTGGCACACTTGTGCACAGGGGTCTCTCGTCGCACTGGCAGATAACTCCGACTTCGGAGCCAAAGTCATATTTTTTCAGTCGATGAGTAACTGCCGGGCCTCACAGATGAGATCAGAGGTGGTTGCCGCAGAGAGAAATCATAAATACAAATCCTAACCGGTGTAGTCGGGATTTCAACCCACAACCTCTCTGTCTCGAGGTCGGTATCTTGACGTAGGAGCAGTCTTGAGTTATATCCGTAGTTGAAGATAATAGTGAGGGTCATGGGTTGAAAGGTCGAGCATGAGCTATTGGACCAAAAATGGCCTATGGTGGATTAAAATGGCTTTTATTAATGTTTTACTTCAGAAGTAAGAGCTTGTCCTGCCAAGAGGTGAAGCAATATTTGTTCTTCTATATCAGCAAACCTCACCAACACAGGAAAGATGGTGATTCTTGCCTCTGTTGGAAGGCTTATTATGATGCAGGCTGTTTCTGAAGTACATCAACTAGATGTCCGAAGCAAGGTCTTGATCAGGTGATGGTCTGCTGACTCAAAGGTCATCAGGCTTAAGTTCCCCTCATCATATTCCAAGATAAGTTAAATGGTTTAGGAAAAGTCATTGCTCATAAAAGAGCAAATCACAACAAGAATTACAAACCAGATATGATAACAGAATAAAAAGAGGAAAACCTAAAAGCTAAAAAAAAATGTAACACCACACAAAATACTATGTGTTCGACAAACTAAAGAACATGGTCAAGAACACTCCATTTTCCCTCAACATCACAAGGCAAAGGGATATAACGAACAAGAACAATATTATAAATTCCAAAGTCTATAATGCTTAATATCCTGGAGGAATCATAAAATATTTAAAAAACCACTGGGTAGTCAAAAAAGACACCTGTAATTTGAAATATGACTAAAAGCACTGAAAATATAGAGCATTAAAGAAAGTGATGCAGTCATATAGAGAATCACATGTAATTTTTATTTTCTTTTTTTTTCCCAATTGCTAAAGAACACTGAACTAAGCAGTCAGGAGTTGCACAACTTTTTGAACACTCTGTATATGTGAAGTGATTGTTGTCACACTCAGTTTGTGGTGTGAGTGGAATATCGGGTTACTCTCTCTTCACTTCTTTGTTATATCTCTTCTGATGTTCAGGGAGATACAAAGTTATAGTTCTAGCCATTCTTGAAGCCTCAGTCATTGTTGCTAGCCTCAGTTTGTGGTGTGAGTGGAATATTGGGTTACTCTCTCTTCACTTCTTTGTTATATCCCTTCTGATGTTCAGGCAGATACAAAGTTATAGTTCTAGCCATTCTTGAAGCCTCAGTCATTGTTGCTGGCCTCAGTTTGTGGTGTGAGTGGAATATCAGGTTACTCTCTCTTCACTTCTTTGTTATATCTCTTCTGATGTTCAGGGAGATACAAAGTTATAGTTCTAGCTATTCTTGCAGCCTCAGTCATTATCCATTGATGTTGTTAAAGTGTTTTTCAGATTTTGTCAGTTCATCTTACTCTGTGACTATCACAGGCTCTTCTTCCATCTCCCCTTTTAATGTTTTGTATGTAATAGAATCTTTTGAATTCTTTTCAGATGATCAAATTATTTCATGTATTATCTCTGTATGAGATTTAGAATTGATTCAATGC
The DNA here is from genome assembly GCA_032433765.1 of Megaustenia siamemsis. Classification (NCBI taxonomy): domain Eukaryota; kingdom Metazoa; phylum Mollusca; class Gastropoda; order Stylommatophora; family Ariophantidae; genus Megaustenia; species Megaustenia siamemsis. The sequence goes on along the minus strand of JAVIAB010000050.1, from coordinate 59,029,405 downwards.
CCAATTTCTCTCTTATAAAATTCATCTCTAATTCTGTTGCTACTGGTTACTACAAACATTTTTTCTCAAACATTACATTATTAAGGTGGCTAGTTTACTTTCATGTTTATTTGTGGGTGACCATGTTTGGCACAAGTTGGAAATGACTTTACCCTGCACAAGATGTTTCTTTGTGATATAGGTACTTGGTTATGGTTATGGAAGGCCTGAAAATGAATTAAAATCCATAATTGCTCAACCCCCCATGCCAGTGGAATCATCTGAATTACTAACTCATCTCCCAAACAAAGAAAGGTAGCTGTAGTCCCCATTGTAGTAATCTCAGCACACGCCAAAAGACATAAGGCAAAACCGCACAGCAAGTGAACACAGCCAACTGTTCCTTGTCATACAATATCATCATTCATTGTAGACAATTGGAATATTGAAACACGATCAAAATGGATGAAACACACAGCTCACGGTGTCCACAGAGCACTCAGTAGCTCCTGCAACAAGCCAGACTTTGAATATGAGGAAGCTGCAACAAGGAATACTTTTCATACATAGCTTTCAATGGTTCCTGCCACCTATCCACCATATTGACCGGAAGTTCACGTCCTCCTGAAAATGATGATCATCATATTTTTTAAAAAATGTATAGCACTTGATGATGTTCGGACATCGTTTTTGACTCGAATTCTTATTTAGTCGTCAGATTATCCCCTTCGCACATCAAACAGACCATAAGATATTCCCGCAATGTGAATTTGTGAAATTATAAACTACATATTGAAATTATAAAATCACATGTCTACCCGGAGGCGAAAGCGCACCTCACAGCAACAGAGCTGAAAGTTGCCAGTGACCCACAGCTGATGGCTTGTACCAGGATTGGTGAATCAGAACCATCCAGACCCTGCTCCACCTCTCCTGGGTGCCTCTATTACCAGACTAACCTGCCTAGTCTGGCCAAGCGAGTAGGGATCGAAGAGGGTCTTTTAAGACAACCTGGTTCTCAAAAATGTTGCGCTGAAGTCAGATGTGTTGGACCTAAAGGCGCAATTATCACAATTATACTGCAAGCCACAACACAACGCAAACACGCCCACCTAATGTCCTTTCAAGGGCGGATGATGAAGAGGTGTACTCTTTTAGTCATCAGGCGAGTGCAGCAAGCATGTCTACCCTATATCTCACAGTAGCCCTCTTGAATATAGACAACATCCTTCCTGGCTAACATGAAACTCCCAGAGTCACTCCAGTGCTGGAAAGTCATGAATAAAGATCTGTCATTTCGCCTTCCAACATTAACGTATAGAATATGTCTAGGGATATACGATGAGCCATTATGATGAAGTAGCACACACAACAATGGCTGCGCCCATAGATTCTCGATTACTCTAGTGAATGCAGCCTACAATGAATGAAACACGGTGCAAATTCCCTAAAGTGAAAACTTCGGTTGACTTTACGGAGCAGTCCACATTAATGAGTTGTAACATGTAAATAACTTGCGTCAAACAATTCCAACGACGGCCATTGAACAGCACTCAATGTGTTGACGTAAACCGCAGATCAATTCTAGACGGTGGAAGGTCACATTCACAACACTTGACTTGTCAAAAAGGAATATTGCCGTATGTACGACTCCGCTTCATCAGCGCAGATTTGTTAAGTAGAACATCATTTTGACTTTAACACAGAAAATTGCACTGGATAGCTGAAATTAATCCGTCCCCAAATGCAATTTCTTCAGTGATCAAGAGTACATGAACTTCGTTCCACCATCTTGGAAATGGAAGTCCGATGACAGGTAAATGTACTGAGTTACTACCTATATTTTTGTCAACATCAACCAGGAATGAACCCTCGATAGCCATGTAGGTTTGAAACAAAACTGTCCACAGTTGAGGATTGAACCTGGCCCAACTGACCAACTGGATGAGTGCACAGACTACTTTGTTCTTGAGGCAAAAAATGCAACTAATTAAAAACATAAAGTGCATATGTATCAATAAAACTTATATTCATAAGTGAATAAACTCCCAGGTATGGATAATGTAAAATAAATAAATAATATATTAAATAACATTAAGAAATTAAATAAATAACAAACAGCATAAAAGATTGATGGATCAACTGACTGTGAATCCATGGCTACTGGATCTCTATCTTTTGCTGTTGTTACATATATATATATTTATATATATATATATATATAGTTTATTATTTTGTGGTTTTTTCATTATAATATGTGTCATATCTTACATACTTATAACAAAGAAACTATAAGTTAAAATATGAGGCATATATTATTATATACATATATTATAAAGTTAATATTTATACTTGTACATCATGGGAGAGGTTCTTTTATTTCATTTACTCCTTATTGGAGTGCATATAACACATGTATCTTTTACTTATTATTAATATTTTTAATATAGATAAAGAATGTCGTTAATTATTCTACTCCATCATCTTCTGCACATGTTGATGTAACTATACAATTTCAAATGTCAATTAATAACACTGCATCCAGATATAACATTATGTATGTCATAATACTGAAAATGACATTGGATACAATTTTGATTTTTTTTTATTAATAAAAATGTGGTGTATTTTAAATGAACAAATTGCATAACATTTGTGTAAAATATATCATCGTAATTAGTCTAACTAAAACATTATTATACTTGCATAATCTACACAGAACTACATCCCAAAATGACATCTCAAATTGTACTACTAAGAACTACAAACTGCAGGTTGTTACACTAACATAGAAAGCTCTCTGAAAGTACTATCAGAATGAACTATAGCACTATAAATACATATTTTAGCACTGAAATACAAACTTTACTACTGATATTACAAACTTTAATATCGACAATACAAATTGTAAAATTGACACTACAAACTATAGTTCTGACAGTAGAAATTGTAATACTGACAATACAAAATTAAGTATAGACTGGACAAACTTTTAAAATAAAATACAGTATTGCAACACTGACAAGATAAACTTTACTACTGTCATACCTAACTGTAACTCTGTCATTACAAACAGAAATAATATAATTAAAAACTGCAGCACTATAAACAGACTAGAACACTGCCACCCTAGTGGTGGCATTGTCATAATGAACTGTAACACCGTCATCACAACTGTAAAATGGTTAATGCGATCCATAACAATTTCATTATAAATTGTAAACAAACAAACAAAACAAAAATTTACATCAGAAAATTGAAAATGTTTTTGGCAGACAACAAAAAAGATATAATTATATCATAGAAAACAATTCTGACAAAAGATCCCATTTGATATAAAAAGACAAAAATTAACAAGAAATATAAACAAAGAATGTTGGATTTTTAAAAATTAATTACATAAATGGAACACATTGCTGAATTCAAACAGCAAAAGTGAAATGATACTACAGACATCCAATTTGTCATCTTTCCTTCCTCATTTTTCTTTCAGTATCAAGGAGACAAATAGTTTGGCTCTGTGGTTGGCTTCTTTTGCTGTAATATTTTTGAATGTTTCTATTTCTCTATCTTACCATCCGTTTTTTGGAGATGCTTTCATGTTCCTATAGCATCTGTTAATAGATGAGTAGATTTGGTGTTAGTTGCTTCTGTCTTGTCACATGGCCAAGTCCCTTAACTTGTCAGTGATGGTGCTTCCTGTTTTCTTAATTATTCTTTAATTTATTTGTGATGGTATTTATCTTATTTTAAAATGAACTATCATCAATAGCCAGCAAAATTGGGCGTGAGATCAATCATGAAAAGACTAAAGTCATGAAAAGCTTAATTCCAACAAACGACAAAATATACATGGAAAACAAACCAGTGGAAGAGATCGATCCCTTTATCTATCTTGGAAGTCACATTGATCGAGAAGGGGATACAAGCAAAGAAATTAGAAGCAGAATAGCTAAAGCAGCAATGTCTTTCAGAAGCCTTGAAAAGTTGTGGAAATCAAAACTCATCAGCACAAACACAAAACTTAGACTATTCAAATCAAATGTACTATCAACCCTTATGTATGCGCGTAAAAGCTGGAAAACAACAAGAGACATAGAAACAAAGTTTAACGCATTCGAAAATAAATGTCTAAGGAAAATACTTGGTATAGCATGGAACGAATTCAAAACAAACGAGGAAATTAGAGAAATCGCCAATCAACCACTAATATCTTCAGTAATAAAGAAAAGACGATGGTCATATGTTGGACATGTGATGACAAGAGATAATAACCGAATAGCAAAGGAAGCCCTCATGTGGGAAACAACAGGTAAGAGAAAAAGTGGAAAGCCCAGAGAGATGCTGAGAAGAACATTGATGAGAGAGGCAAGAGCAGCAGGAATCGGCTCCCTCAATGAGATAGAGATACTTGCACAGAACTGAGACAAATGGCGAGATTTGATAAAATATCTTTAAAAGAATTGAAAACTGCTAGAACAAAAATTCAGATGAAGGAGTATCTTGGTCTATGCCCTATGGGCCGGCTACGGCTTGAAAGGCCAATAGATAGATAGATTTATCTTATTTAGTGTTCTAGAATCTGGTATTGTTAGCACAACAGTAGGAGGAACACTAGGTTAAAGAGTCCTCTTTAGGCTTCTATCATGGTCTTTATTGGTCAATATCAGTGTGATTTTACTTATAGTTTGATATGTTTAGTTGCATCTTGATTTTATTTCTAGTGCTGAATTACCTAGATAGATGAACTCATCTAGTTTAGTGTAGTTGTCTGTTCACTATCTTTCTGTTCTTACTTTCACTGAAGAGATTAATCATTTCTGTTTTATTAATATTTTAATTGATCTAAGTATCCAAAATCAAAACAATAAAACAAAGACAATGGTTCTGGATAGGACACACACTGCGGAAACCAACTAAGAATATTACACAACAGACCTTGTTTTGGAATCCCCAGGAGAGGAGACAAAGAGGAAGACTAAAATATATTTGGAGAAGTAGGAGGAAGCAGAGACAAATAGGATGGAGAAGGCAGAATTATCTTAAGAGAATGGCAACAAACATGATGGCAGGATGGCTTGTTAAGTGTTTGTTGAAGACCTATGCTTAACAGGGAGTTGAAAGGAAGAAAGAGAAGTAAACAATAAAACTGAAGGAACACAAAAAAACAGAGTAGACATAAGTACAAGAATTGCAAAGCTTATTTAACAAGGAATAGCTTGTCAGGTCTATTTTATTAACATAATTGTAGTACTTCTAACTACAGGACTAGAATTGTGATCATCATCATCATCTAGTGCCATCTCCGCAACGAAGGTTGGCTACCATGGAGCACCATTCTGTTCTGTCTATTTCTTTGATGGTGCAGTTGTCATAGGCTGATTTGTTCATCTTTTAATTGAATTGTGATAGAAAATGTAAGTTCTTACTCTTCATGCTGTTTCTACCAATATCACACCAAAACTGTAATGGACTTTTGCAAGAATATATATAGTTTCAAGTAAAAAAAATAATTTTAAAAGATAACATGTGGTATGTCTTATGATATATTGGGAAAATGGTGTTAGTACCCATATAGTTTCCATAACCACTGGCACAGCTATAGGCGAGGTGAGAATCACACAAAACCATTCAACTTTCTCAGACTAAATCTCCGGTATCTACTTTGAGGCTGGGTGAACTAAAAGCCACTCAGAAAAAAAAAAAGTAAACACAATTGGGAGATGAACCCAGGATGTCCTGATCAACAGACAAGTGTTCTAACTGCTCTGTCACAATTGGACTACTACAATACAAGCAATAATTATATAAAAAAGTTATGTAGAAATTATTACAAATATTATGAATCACATTTTTTTCTGTTAACGATACTGTGTTTCACCTGACTAACTTTAGTCACCAGCTGGGCAGGTGAAGAGAGAATTTGTTATTGCTTTACAGTGGATGATAAGGTGTGATAGCCATTGGTTATTTTGTTAGTTCACCCCCCCCCCAAGGTGTGATAGTCACTGATTATTTTGTTAGTTCATCCCACAATTTGTGATAGCCACTGATTATTTTGTTAGTTCACCCTAAACAATTTGTGATAGTCACTGATTATTTTGTTAGTTCACCCCACAAGGTGTGATAGTCACTGATTATTATGTTAATTCAACCCACACAATTTGTGATAGTCACTGATTATTATGTTAATTCAACCCACACAATTTGTGATAGTCTATGATACTTTGCTGGTTCACCTTGCAGACAAGAAAATTGTTGACTTGCCCAAGGACACTATGAAAAAAATTCATCAACACAATTTTTTAAATAAATATTATCTATTGGTCGTTTCAAAATATTTTGAAGGTGTTTAAAATTCCATATCTCTGCAACCAATTGATTGATAATGCTGAAATTTTGCATATGGTCTTGTGATTTTTTGGTCCCAAGAAGTACATTCATTTCCTCACCAACAAACGTATAGTTTTAAATATTCTTTATTTGAAGTATACAAATTTAAGGCATTTTGGTCAAACCATATATTTGGAGGAATTACCGCTTCATATGAGTGAGCACCCACGGACTTGTCATCTTGAACGTAATGCGCGCCAATTTCCCTGTTTTAAGCACTAAAAAACACATAAAACGCGTCATAGTTATAATTTTATATCCGGTGCATCCCATTTCCTGTCGTTTTGTTGTGATTTATGTGCAACGGCGTATCCTAATTATTGGGTAATTTCGTTAAATTTGTGATCTGTTAGTCAATGGGTATAAAAGTAAAGTTCCTTACATTGCAATCAGTGGCAATAAAGGTGTATAAATATTTTTGCATAGAAGCTAAGCGTGGAAAACTGTATCGAAGCATCTCAAAGCCAGAAAAGAGAACTATTCACGCATTGGGTATAAGCAAACGCTTTTTCAAACAAGTGCTTAAAGCTAACGGAGTGCCCAGTTCAATCAAGACTAGGACGCTAGGAAGAAAGAAAGTAGTAGATAGTTTTGACAAGGAAGTGATTAGAAGAGCAATTTGTAAAATGTTCGATTCCAAAGAAACTGTGACTTTAAGAAAACTGAAAATTCGACTGAGAGCAGAAAATGACATTGTTGTGTCGAAAACAACATTATGGAGAACTGTTAGAAGCATCGGTTTTACGTTTAGAAAGTACGATAGTGGTAGAAATGTCATCTGCGAGAAGCCGCACTTAGTTTCTATGAGGAGTAAATATTTACGTGAAGTACGGGAAATGCGTAACCAAGGTTATGATATTGTATTTCTAGATGAATCTTGGATAAATTCTCACCACACAAGTGCAAATGAATGGCAGTCATCAGATGGAAGTATTAAAAGATGTGTACCCACTGGAAAAGGACAGCGTATTATAATGGCACATGCAGGCAGCCGAAAAGAAGGGTTGGTGAAAAATGCAGAACTTATATTCACCTCTAATTATGCTGACAACAGGGACTATCACACCGAGATGAATGGCCATATATTTAGAGAGTGGATTGAAAATACTCTTCTTCCAATTCTAGACAGACCATCCTGTCTGGTAATGGACAACGCGTCGTACCACAACGCTGTGGCAGAAGAAGACAAAATTCCTACATCTACCAGTACAAAAGATGTTATAAAGATTTGGCTAAGAAAGGAAGGAATTCCATTTAACGAGGGATTTATGAAACCTGAATTACTGTCACTTGTTAAGAAATCGCAAAAGACCAAAGTATTCCAAATAGACAAAATCATTCAACAGCATGGTCATACGTGCTTGAGACTGCCCCCTTATCATCCACAATTAAACCCCATTGAACTCGTTTGGGCAAAAATTAAAGGGCAGGTGGCAGCTGAGAATACAAGTTTTAAACTATGCGATATAAAAGGACTGACATATGCTGCTCTATCACAGATTGACAAAGATTTTTGGTGCAAATGTGAAGATCATGTCTTAAAAGAAGAAAATGACTATTGGAAAAAAGATGGACTATCGTTCGTTCAGCCCAGATTAGTAATCAATATGTTAGACTCCTCTGATTCAGAATAAATGAAATAATAATGGACGTTTTTATATGTCCGCATGATCAATCTTTAGCTAAAGTTGATAACGTTTTGAAAATGTAAAGATTCTTGATATGTGTACTGCAGGCATGCAAAGAAACTAAATCACTTTCATATGTCTTGTTTACGTAAAATAATGAAAGTCACATGGAAAGACATAAAACGAACAATGTAGCTCTTTACAGTGAAGAGGATCCCGTGCTTACATCGGACTCTTTAGTCACATGCTTACCCATAAACAATAACTTTGCTTGATATGTCATGCTCGTTATCGCTCGCAACGGATAATTAATTTTTTAAAATGTATTCTTTGTTGTATATTGTTTAAATAGTTTTCATTAATGGAACTGTTTATACGCTGATTTGTTTTAGACCGTCTGTAAAGGCTATAACATTGACATTCTCATAGTATTTTAAAGAAAGTAAACAATAGAAAGTAAACAGTTGATAAACGCCTCCAACTTTCAAGTTGTGTAGAGACGCCTATGTCGAGAAGCTGATTTCCATTAATGTACGGTAAATTATTTTCTCCAGGAGCAAAAAGATCCGTAAATTCACTGAGATCAAAGGAAAGTGCTGCTTCATGATGAAGCATACTTCCTACATCATTAAATTTTGTGAAATCGGTGGGACCTTGGAAAAACAAGGCCAGATGCAAAAAATCAAGTTTGTAAGTGCAGGGAAAGAGGAGATATTTCATGTTAATCGTGAACATTTAGATTTGAAACGACCAATAATAACATTTACATGTGGTGTAGCTTTCAAATTTAGCTCTGACTGCATCATGTGGACTTGGGTGACAGATTTCTATTAACCATAGGTATAGATAATGTATTAGTTAAGTTGCAACACATATAGTAAAGACACTAAATATATAACCAGTATCATATATACATCTTGACAACTACAACCAATAAATACTTTTTTTAACCATAGATTATGATGTCTATCTGTGACTTATGTGTTTATAATACTGTTGTAAAAATTACTACCACTTAATTGTAACATTAGAAGCTCTAAAAATAGTGTTTTATTTGAATTTTTTGACACACAGCTGTGTGTTTACACTAGTACAGACACAGGGAGCTTGGATTTCCTGTCTCACATTGATTTATAACCTGAATTTAACCTCAGGGGTCAGATGTGTTACACTGTCTATCGGAACAGACATCATCAGTCCATCAGTATGTTCGGCTACCTCATAGCAAAATTCCCTGCACTTCATGAGTTACAAAGAGTTGTTTGAAGTTGGCCAACGACCAAGGAAATTTCTCTGGTTACAGGGAAAAAAAAAGTATCAATTTCTTGAAAATTTGATAATTTTTTCATGTTAAATGAGATCATATCTCACGAAATCGGGAAGGAAAAAAAATCCAATAATAATGAAACATATCAAATACTCAGGGGCAACTGGAAGTGATAATTAATAATTAGGTATGGAAAGGAAATGGATAAATTTGAACATGACAAAATGCCAAATTTTGAAGAGTTTGTTTTTAGATGCAGTAATTTATTACTATGACATCATTATTTTGGGTAAAGTATCCTTTTTGTTCTCTGCACCCAGAATTAGTCAAAATTAGATGTTTTCATGTCTGAAGCATTTAGTCTGTTAAACAATGTTATCAGAAGCAATATTTACAATGAAAAAGATGAACAAATTATTTGAAATGATATCACAGGGAATGAAAATAGGTTTATCTGCAGAGAGAAGCATGCAAGAATTTAAATATAATACTGATGTGTCATTGTTATAATTGTCAAAGAGTTAACATCCTAGAACACAAAGTAAGTCAACTTGTGATGAGCAGATTTCTGACTGTTTCGATGTCCTGTATTAACAACTTGTCAATATACCATTTTAAAAAATACAGAGTATAAGGAATATTTATAATAAGGAGTTTAAGAGTTAGCTGCAGACAGCAAGCTCTGAAAACACACTCTAAAGCTCTAATTCAAGTAAGAGGCATACAGTTACATAGAAAAAGAGACTCATTACAGCGAAAGAAAAGAAAAATTAACATTTCTTAGAGGTGCTGCAGAATCCATAGTCCTACGACTGAAGGAGGCCACTATAAGGAATATTAGAAGCTTGGGGAAATGCAAAATTTTAGTACAAAAAAATATATACAGAAAAAAATGTCATTTTGTTTGAAGAAGCCTTTGAACCACAATGTGAAGGTTGTATTTAGTGACATTAAATTGTTTATGCCCTAGCGTTAGCTTTACTAAATAGAGCCTTGAATACTTTCATGCCTATCTCTAACAAAAATAAAATCACGACTTGTTTAATCTTTTTCATCTTATACTACTACATGTCCATCTTTTTGTGGGGCAGCAACAAATTTTCTCGCTAACTTGCTCAATCAATAGCTTTCTTTTGTAGGGTGCTCCCAAATCTGGTCAAAACTGAACAGCCCTACTGCCACTGTTGCTAGCCAGCCTCTTTTAGCTTTTCCAATGTGGCTTAACAAATTTCAATGTTGGTCGTTCATCATCAGAATGTATCTTTCTTAAAGTAGTTCTATATTTACATTATAATGACCATGTGTTTTTCTGTTCTCTAATCATTTGTTAGAAGGCCAACAACAGAAATGATAAATAACAGTTGAGATCAAAAGTTGTGGAAAGACATCAACACTTACGCCATATTAATATATATATATATATATATATATATATATATATATATATATATATATATATATATACAGCTGTTCTCTAATCACTTGGCAGAAGGTCAACAACAGAAATGAAAAATAACTATCAAGATTAAACATTGTGGAGAGACATGATCAGCTACGCCAGTAGACCCGATACTTGATAATGATGATGAATCACTTGTTGGCTTTAATGTTGACCTCATTTGATTAAAAATATATATACATATATGATTATGATTATATCCAAAGATAACACTCAAAACCTACAATTGGATGAATCATATATCAAAGTAGAAGGAATAGTCCTGGAAACAATTCAAAGCTACAACTTCCCTGGACATACTATAAAAGGTGATTGAAAATGTAAAACTGAAATAAACAAAAGAATAGGAATGGCAAAAAGCAAATTTAATGCCTTGAAAAATATACCAACATCAAGACAAATAAAACCAAGGCTAAGGCTAGAATAGCAAATTGTTATATCTTCTCAACATTCCTGTATGGTGCAGAAACATTGACATTAGGCAAGAAAACAGAACAGAAAATTGAAGCTTTTGAAATGTGGATATATAGAAGAATAGGAAGAATTAGATGGAAAGAAAAGAGAAGAAATGATGAAATATTAAAGCAACTAAAAATGAAAAGAGAACTACTAAACAAAATTCAAAAACAAGACAGGTGAGATTTGTAGGGCATTTTAAAAGACAGAGCAAACTGCTAAAAATAATCTTGCAAGGAAAAAATACAAGGTAAAAGAGGCAATGCAGACCAAGACTAACATAGATCTCTCTCTCTCTCTCTGCGATCAAGACTCAATCAGAGTAGGATTCCAGAATCTATCACGAAGTCAGCTGTCTGTTTAAGCGAATCGATTGCCCCATATAGTTTTTCTTCCAGGGAGGTGGGCGTGGACCACATTGCTCTTCTCAGGTCTGTGTACTGGGGCAATCCTGTAGAACATGTTTTGTAGTCATATTGTCCAGTGTACAGTGGCATAGGCTGGTTGTACCTATTTTGAATTTGGTGAACAGATGATTTCTCATTCTATTGTGGCCAGTGCATAGGCGAAGTATGATGACTTGATCCCTCCTTGATAGTTGGTGTTATCCATCACTCTCGTTATGCTTGGGTGTTCTCATTTCCATTTTTCATGGAACTGACCTTTGAGGGTGGATTTGGCTTCATCATAACTGAGCGGATGGTTCTCTTGTGGTAATCTCCCTCCCTCTTTAGCTAATTTGTCTGTGCGTTTGTTCCCGTGTATATTACAGTGTGATAGTATCCACTAAATGACTACTCTCTGGAAGTTATTGCATAGCTGGTCCAGGGTTGTTCTCAAGTCATCTAGTTCATTGTTCTTGGGACTTTTTAGAGCTGATAGTACTGACAGTGCATCAGTCAGAATCACCAATTTATTGTGCATGTTATTTTTGTGTTGAGTAGCCAGTGTTGCAGCATCTCTGAGGGCCTCAGTTTCTGCTTTAAAGTTGTTTGAGAATTTTCCAGTAGCTATTGACTTGGTGATCTCATCCTGATTAAGCATCAAGAACACACCTCCCCCTCCATTTCTGGTGGCATTTGTAGCAGAGCCATCTGTATATATGTGGGACCAAGAGTCCTGTGGGTAGGTATCGTGTATGTGTTTTTCTGCTACGTGTTTTCTTTCTGTGTCTGATGGGGTGTCTTTTTTCATGATTCCTGTTATATTTTCCTTAAGTTATGGTATTTTATGTTTTCCATGAGGAGACATATCAGATGGGCCCAAGGGTTTTGATAATTTTTGGGAAAGTACTGGGTCTCCAGTAGTTAGTTCATTGGCAATTGCAGTGAAGTTACTCCTCTTTAGTCGTACAATTCCAGAACCAGTTATTCTTTGGTGGCAAAGGAGTCTTCTATATTTCTCTGCTTGTTGCAATACTTTAGTGACCCATCTGTCATCTAAGGGTTGTAAACCTGTTACTGTTTCTAGAGTCTTGATAGGTGCAGATTTCATAGCACCAGTGATGATACGGGCAGCTTGGTTCTGTGTTCTGTTAATTTTGCTAAGGTGTGATTTGGAAGCCATAGCCCAGGCTGTGACTCCATACTCTAGAACTGGTCTGACTCTTCCTACGTATAGTCTTTTCAAAATATTGCTGTCTGCCCCCCAGTCCGTTCCTGCTAATTTCTTCATAATATTTGTTCATTTTGTGGTTTTTTCCCTTGCTCTGTCTATCTGATTTTTCCAAGTCATTCTGCAATTCATGGTGACACCAAGATATGTTGGGTTTTGGTCAATAGGGAGTGTATGGTCTTTTATCTTCAAGTTTGCAGAGAGTGTGTTTCTTGATAAGCTGAAAATTGTTTATGTAGTTTTTTTTTGTTAATTGGTAAGAACCAGGTGTTCATCCATTTTTCAAGTTCACCGAGGGCATCTTTCATCCTGGGTCCAGCCACCGACATACTTTCCTTGCGAGCTCATAACGCCAGATCATCTGCGTATATTGCTGAGTGTATTCTGGGTGGAATGTCCATTACGATGTCATTTATGAAAATTAAAAAGAGTGTTGGAGACAAGACTCTGCCTTGTAGGACACCTTGTTCGATAGAGACCTTCTTACTTAGTTGACCTTGAACTTGTACTCTGGCCGTTCTATCCTGAAGGTATTGAGAGACCCAATTGAATAAAGACAATAAGACTAACATAGATGAATAACATCAAAAGAGGGACAAGTCAGCCTATGACAACCTGTACTGTCAAAGCAAGAGACAGAGAAAAATGGCGCTCCATAGCAGCCAAATTTCGATGCGGAAACAGTACTCAATGATGATGACATATATTTAAGATCCACTTTTAGTTACTCTTTTCATTACTTTTGTCTACCATTAATTATTTATTTAAACATAGAATATTATTTCTCCACAACAATTACTTTTGTCTACCATTAATTATTTATTTAAACATAGAATATTATTTCTCCACAACAATTACTTTTGTCTACCATTAATTATTTATTTAAACATAGAATATTATTTCTCCACAACAATTACTTTTGTCTACCATTAATTATTTATTTAAACATAGAATATTATTTCTCCACAACAATTACTTTTGTCTACCATTAATTACTAATTTAAACATAGAATATTATTTCTCCACAACAATTACTTTTGAATCAGAGACCAATCAGTCAACCAGAGAGAGAATCTAAGAATATTGGAAAAGTTATAATTCTGACCAAAAATATTGTAATGCTGAATAGTAATTTTGATAATGTGATTTTAAAAAAAAAGAAATAGTTATTAACTCATCATTTTTTTCTTCTTCTTCTGTTTGTTATACACAGCAGACAGATAAGATAAACTGCCTACATTAATCTGTTTATTTTGAGGTCTGAATTAAGTTTTTAGCTCACTTTACGGTTCACATATCTGAAGGACACTCTGTAATCTCGAGTTTGCAGATCGACAGTACCACCAGGCATATTCATTAACTTATAGCATGCAGCTGGCTGGCCTGGCCAGGACAAAGTGAAATTTCCTTTGGGAAGGACAAAGTGACAAAAGTGGAGGTCCTCACTCGCACAGACCTCCAGAACATCTACACACTGCTCAAACAATGTAGGTTCTGCTGACTTGGAGACTTACACCATATGAAAGATGGCCACATACCAAAAGATATACTTTATTGTCAACTAGCAGATGGCAAAAGAATTAGGGAACATAGTGCACGTGTCACTTTCCCATTACTGGGTACCCGCACTGAACTTGGCCAGGGAAAACCTCCTGACTATTTAAAAATCCAGTGGTCACTTGATCGAGAAGGGGATACGAGCAAAGAAATTAGAATCAGACTGGCTAAAGCAGCAATGTCTTTCAGAAGCCTTGAAAAGTTGTGGAAATCAAAACTCATTAGCACAAACACAAAACTTAGGCTATTCAAATCAAATGTACTATCAACCCTTACGTATGCGTGTGAAAGCTGGAAAACAACAAGAGATATAGAAACAAAGTTGAACGCATTCGAAAATAAATGTCTAAGGAAAATACTTGGTATAGAATGGAACGAATTCAAAACAAACGAGGAAATTAGAGAAATCGCCAATCAACCACTAATATCTTCAGTAATAAAGAAAAGACGATGGTCATACGTTGGACATGTGATGAGAAGAGATAATAATCGAATAGCAAAGCAAGCCCTCATATGGGAAACAACAGGTAAAAGAAAAAGAGGAAGACCCAGGGAGACACTGAGAAGAACATTGATGAGAGAGGCAAGAGCAGCAGGAATCGGCTCCCTCAATGAGATAGAACTGCTTGCACAGAACAGAGACAGATGGCGAGATTTGATAAAATATCTTTAAAAGAAAACTGCTAGAACAAAAATTCATATAGGAGAAGGTGTATCTTGGTCTACGCCCTATGGGCCGGTTACGGCTCGAAAGGTCAATAGATAGATAGATAGGTCACTGACCAAGCAACTTAATGATTTAGACTTTGCTGATGACATAGCTCTCTCCTATCACACAGTCATCAACAGATGCAGGATAAAATGAGCATACTTGATGAGAGATCACAACAGCTAGGACTGAAAATTAATAGAGATAAGACCAACATTATGAGAATTAATGCAGTTGGCAATAACCAAATAAAACTAGAAGAAATACCTCTACTAGATGTAAAATTATATATATATAGTTATAGACTGCCTAAAGGATATAAATCTAGACGACACAGACATATGACTAATATGTAATTTGTACTGGGAGCAAACAGCAATAATAAGATATAACAAGGAAAACTCTACACCCATGGACATAAAAAGAGGAGTAAGACAAGGATGCATCCTATCACCAAGCTTGTTCAATCTATACACATCAAATCTTTAAAAACATATCAGAGATGCCAGGCCTAAACATTAATGGAAAGATAATCAATAACCTAAGATATGCTGATGATACTGTTCTACTAGCAGAAAATCCTAAAAACCTACAACAATTGCTTAATGTGATAAACCTAACAAGCAAAAAATATGGACTAGAAATGAATATCAAAAATACTAAAACTATGATCATAAACAAAGAAAATTCTCAAGACCTTCAATTAAATATCACAGTTGAGGGAATACATCTGGAGACAGTCCAGAGCTACAACTACCTGGGACATACTATAACCAATGATGGAAAATGTAAAATTGAAATAAACAAAAGAATAGGTATGGCAAAAAGTAATTTTAATGCCATGAAAAATATACTAACAACAAAACAAATATCAACAGGGCTGAAACTAAGAATGGCAAAATGTTACATCTTTTCAATATTCCTGTATGGTGCAGAAACATGGACATTAGACAAGAAAACAGAACAGAAAATTGAAGCCTTTGAAATGTGGATTTATAGAAGAATAGGTTGAATTGGATGGAAACAAAAGATAACAAACGATGAAGTTTTAAAACAACTGAAAACAAAAAGAGAACTACTAAATACAATTAAGACAAGTCAAATGAAATTTTTGGGGCATGTTAAAAGACACAACAGCCTACTAAAAGTAATATTGGAAGGGAAAATACAAGGTAAAAGAGGCAGACAAAGACTAACATGGACGAGTAACATCAAAAGATGGACAAGTCAATCTATGACAGCCTGCACCATCAAAGCAAGAAACAGAGTATAATGGCAATCCATGGTAGCCAACCTTCGTTGTATAAAAGGCACTCAATGATGATGATGAGATGTATAATCTTACATATATCTGGGCAGTAACATAGATAAAGAGGGAGGAACAGAAAATGATACCAAAATAAGGATATCAAAAGCAAGAGGAGCTTTAGTTGCACTGGGAAACATATGGAAGTCCAAAGAAATTAGGTTAAATACAAATTTTCAACTGCAATGTTAAGTCAGTCCTATTATATGGCTGTGAAACATGGATAACAACAAAATTGACAATCATGAAGATACAGACTTTCATTAATGGATGCTTACGCAGAATAAAAGGCTGGAAATGGCAGGACAAAATCACTAACATAGAATTATGGAAATGTACCAGTCAAATACCAGTGGATAAAGAGATACAGTGAAGATGATGGCGCTGGATAGGTCACACACTGCGGAAGCCAACTGAGAGTATTACACAACAGGCCTTTTTTTTGGTATCCCCAGGGGAAAAGGCAAAGAGGAAAACCAAGAAATTCTAGGAGAAGACAGACAGAAGCAGAGATGAAGATGATGGGGAAGACATGGAATGATCTTAAATGAATGGCAAGAAACAGAACGACTTGGAAAGTGTTCATTGAAGACCTATGCCCCACAGGGAGCTGAAAGGAAAAAGAAGAATCAAAAAATAAAAGAACACTCTACAAACCTTCACTGTGTTGTGGCTACACTTCGAGACAACAAGACCATAAATTGGCAAACCCCTATTAACTTCTGAAGACAAAATGTGTCAACTTGATTATCTTTTCAAGAATTAATATGAGTGAAGGAAATAAAGATGTAAAAAAGTAGTAAAGTAAAGAGCCCCCATCATGCCAAGTGGCGTTTAGGAATATGGTGTTAGTGACCATCAATTTTACAGACCTTCAGTACATGATTTTTGGGGTAATGTGGTTGGTATTACGCCCGTGCCGCTTTACTTTTTCCAGAAAAAATCCGGTACCCATTTAAGGCTGGGTGAACCCAGAAGACATTGGTTGGGATCGAACCTTACCTCTTGTCCTTTGTAGTCCAATTCACTAACCACTGAGCTATCGCAGCTCGAAATAAAGATGTGATGTTATCTAATTATAAAATAAAGCCTCCATTTTCAGACTTATTAACATTTGCACACATATAAATGGCTTTGAATATTCAATTAATAAACAACTTTTTGTGACATTGTATCGTATTAAAACATTTTTTTTATAAATTTACCAGTAACTGAAAATATAAACCTTTAGCTGACATATTTTCATGACTAAATTAAGAAAAAAATATTTAAAATATTAATAATAATATTAAAGCTGAATATTACACTTTTGTTTGTATATATATAAAGTAAATATCCATAATGGTTATCAGTGTAAATAAAAATAATCATAATTGTGAAGCCACATAAAATCAGTAGTCATATGACTAAAAGTAAATATTTTTTTAATTTAGTGAAGAGGAATTAAATATGAAGCAGGTGGGTTAGTATGGACAGGCTAAGGAAAAAATGAAATGTATTAATATTTATTATTTATGGGTTTTACTATAAGTTTTTAAAAAAATAATTCTTTAGTCTTAAAACAGTCTGTAAGCTTCAAGTTACAAGCAATATATTTTATGATTAATAAAGAGATAGAGAAAAAGTTGTTAAAAATTATATTGCGACTTTAGTACATTCCTAAAATCTTGCGTGTGATTATCATGTAGAGTATATATACATTTTTAGATTTTACTTCCCGTACTATAGAAAAAAAAACTAATGATTGTGTATAACGGGAATCAAATTTATATATATATACTAAATACTATGCAATCCATTTTTGACAATAGAAACAAGAAAAAGAGTTCTTAAATGTTACGTAGAGCCAGTCTTAACATATGGATGCGAGTCATGGACAATAGGACAACAGACAAGAAAATCACTGGAGTCTGTAGAAATGTGGTTTTACAGAAGAATGTTGAGAATACCATGGACAGCTAAGAAGAGTAATGAAGAGGTTCTGAGAGAGGTCAAAGCAAAAAGAGAGCTAATTTCCAATGTTAGGAAGAGACAATCATCATTCTTTGGCCATGTAATGAGAAGAGAACAACTTGAATATATTGTAACAACTGGAAAAATTGAGGGACGAAGAGATAGAGGGAAGCAAAGAGAAAAAATAACAGACAGCTTAAGAGAATGGCTTGGCAGAAGGTCAACAACAGAAATGATAAATAGCTGCCGAGATCGAAAGTTGTGGAGAGACATGATCACCTATGCCACTAGGCCCTGTACTTGATGATGATATATATAAATATAGCCTTTGTCATCTTGACAGGCAGACTGTTAAATTAATATCTACTTCCTTAGAAAACAATCACAGTAATCGTTTCAGCTCATCCAGTAATAAACAATAACAAATTAAGTAATAAGCAATAAGCTTGAGAAAAGTGGTGATAAATTATAAAATTGAAATGTTGGGATAAGAATTCTAAACAACTGATGCCACACAAAAAATCAGCTTGAAACTTGAAATAATAAACAGTAACAATCCCCAGTGGTTATATTTCAAGCATTGAATTGAACAAGTTAGAAATGCAATGATAACAATATGAATAAAATGTTATACTTCCAAAAAAGAAAAGAAAAATACACATCAATGGCAAAAAAACGAGGTTATACCAATCTATTTGTTATTAAGGCTATATGATTTTGTTCATCATTTCATGTGCTTGTATGACATGAAATTACTGAAGTAAAAATACAAGCGTGCTTGTATGACATGAAATTACTGAAGTAAAAATACAAGCTATGTAAATGAGATAATTTACAAAATTCATATGGACTTCTTATTGGGATCCTATTAGAAATGAGGGTGTTTCACAACAGAATCAGAAAGAGATTATATCTCTGTGAGAAGCCCTTGAACTCTGGTAAAGAAATGCACACTTGAGTGGTATATCCTAAGTGTTGGTTATGGTAACAATCTTATCGCAAGGGATAATGAATGAGTGAAGGATGAGTGCAAAATTTAATTTTTAAAATGGGAAGACATTAAAGAACGTGCAGCCCTTGACTTCAACAGCCATCAGTGAGCAGATTGCAGTCTTCAACTATAATCTAGGCCCTAACAAACATGAGGCCTATGGGATAGGAAGGAAAGATGTTATTTTATATAAAATGAGACAGTACAAAAAAATAAAAAGAGGGGATAAATATGCTGAGCTGTAGTAAGGTTCACAAAAGGGAGAATATAAATATGTTGAGCTGTTGTAAGGTTCACAGAAGGGAGAATACAAATATGTTGAGCTCTTGTAAGGTTCACAGAAGGGAGAATACAAATAATAATTTTAAACAAAATTTTAAAAAGTATGGTTACTGCTTAACGTAGAAGGAAGATGAGACAAAATGGTCAAAAAGGTGCGGCCAGAAAAGGCATTCTGTGAGGGTGCATGCAAACAATACACAAAAACAAATAACAAAATGTAGAATTATTTATGTTTCTGCTTCCAATGAAAGAGCCTAAGAAAAAGCTGAGAAAACCAACCTGCCATCTTTCTTCAAAGTAGTCACGCGTTACCCTTTTCATAACTTAATTCTTCCTCCCACCTTCCCAAAAAAGGATATTTAGCCCAATGGCACATGTATATGAAGAGTCCATGGTATTGAACTGTAGCATTTGAGAACAATGTGATCAGTGCTCTTGTTTGTTATTATTAGTCCTCCAAATTCTACAAGCTATTTATATATTTGCACAGCTGGTTAAAATGCAACATATACACTTGAGAATAACGTATTATATAATTATAAAATATAAAATTTAAATAGTTTTTATATATTTAGTATGCAACATATACACTTGAGGATAATTTATTAAAATGCAAATCTTTAAATGTACATAGTCATTATAATAGAGTTTATATCTTAATATATAACATATTTTTGCCTTGCACAGATTCTCTAACTAGAAAAAGATTCATTGCAATGATTTCAACTGATGCTATAATTATACCCTATCAAGTGTTTCATCTTTATTCTTTCAGTTCTGGAGTTTGTTTTGTTCCTCCCAATAATTTCTTGTTAGCTGTTATACCATAACATCACACCTCTCTACTTTCCATATGATTCCAGTATGTTGTTTATGTGTTTTTCTTTTAATATGGCCATACATCCAATTGATAGAGGTAAGGACTATTTTTTGCAAAACTTTTTTTCCCTCCTAAAATTGATCTAAACCAGTGATTTCCACACTTTTTTGGCCACCTTCCCATTTAGAGGAAAAAAATTGCTCACTGTTCTCTTTAGAGGAACAAATTTGCTCACTGTTCCCTTTAGAGGAAAAAAATTGCTCACTGTTCTCTTTAGAGGAACAAATTTGCTCACTGTTCCCTTTAGAGGAAAAAAACTGCTCACTGTTCTCTTTAGAGGAAACAAAATTAAATTGTTCACTGTTCCCTTTAGAGGAAAAAACTGCTCACTGTTCTCTTTAGAGGAAACAAAATTAAATTGTTCACTGTTCCCTTTAGAGGAAAAAAACTGCTCACTGTTCTCTTTAGAGGAAACAAAATTAAATTGTTCACTGTTCCCTTTAGAGGAAAAAAACTGCTCACTGTTCTCTTTAGAGGAAACAAAATTAAATTGTTCACTGTTCCCTTTAGAGGAAAAAACTGCTCACTGTTCTCTTTAGAGGAAAAAAATTGCTCACTGTTCTCTTTAGAGGAAAAAAATTGCTCACTGTTCTCTTTTAGAGGAAACAAAATTAAATTGTTCACTGTTCCCTTTAGAGGAAAAAAAACTGCTCACTATTCCCTTTAGAGGAAAAAAACTGCTCACTGTTCTCTTTAGAGGAAAAAAATTGCTCACTGTTCTCTTTAGAGGAAAAAAATTGCTTACTTTTCTCTTTAGAGGAAAAAAATTGCTCATTGCTCTCTTTAGAGGAAAAAAATTGCTCTCTGCTCTCTTTAGAGGAAACAAAATTACTCACTGCGACTCTACTCCAGATATTTACCTTCGTTAAACAAACAAAGAAGAAAATGTAGTGACAAATTTGCAGTTCTATTATATATATATTTCTTTACCTACACATTATCTATCTATCTATTGACCTTTTGAGCCGTAGCTGGCCCATAGGGCATAGACCAAGATACTCCTATTTCTTATCTAAATTTTTATTCTAGCAGTTTTCAATTCTTTTAAAGATATTTGATCAAATCTCGCCATTTGTCTCTATTCTGTGCAAGCAGCTCTATCTCATTGAGGGAGTCGATTCCTGCTGCTCTTGCCTCTCTCATCAATGTTCTTCTCAGTGTCTCTCTGGGTCTTCCTCTTTTCCTTTTACCTGTTGTTTCCCATATGAGGGCTTGTTTTTGCTATTCGGATATTATCTCTTCTCATCACAAGTCCAACATATGACCATCGTCTTTTCTTTAATTCCTGAAGATATTAGCGGTTGATTGGCGATTTCTCTAATTTCCTTGTTTGTTTTGAATTCGCCCCACGCTATACCAAGTATTTTCCTTAGACATTTATTTTCGAATGCGTTCAACTTTGTTTCTATATTTCTTGTTGTTTTCCAGCTTTCACACGCATACATAAGGGTTGATAATACATTTGATTTGAACTAACAGAACTACAGTTAAGCAATTCTCAAATGGGGTTCCGAAAAAACAGGAAGTACTGACGCTCTATTCACTTTAAAACAGCTTGCAGAAAAAACAACAGAACACAAATAAAATTTATACATAGCTTTCATCGACCAGGAAAAAGCATTGGACAAAGTAAACAGAGAAATTCGACCAGGAAAAAGCATTCGACAGAGTAAACAGAGAACAACTGTGGGAGATACTAACAACATACAGAGTAAGCAAACATCTAACCAACCTAATTAAAAGCCTCTACATCAACAGCAGCTGCAGGGTCAAATCACAGCAGGCTACACAGACCACTTTGAAGTTAGATCAGGTGTAAGACAGGGGTGTGTACTATCCCCCCTACTGTTTATTACATACATGTGAAACAGGGAAAGAGAAGGGGAAGGGTGTGTGTTGAGAGTGGGGATAAGGGAGTGAAGGTCAAGGGGAGAGAAGGAGGAATGAAAGAGAGTCATGAAAGTTACAGGAAGCGTGAGAGAGTGATCACGTCAGGGGGTCACGGGAATTGTCAGATAAAGGTAAAAATGTAAGGGAAAGCATGATTGGTGGAAAGAAAGAAGAGGTGAGTTGGACATCATTAGTGGATAGTCATTGGAGAGGAATCGAAGGCTCTGTGTGGACGGTTGAACATAGGGTAGCAATTCAACCGGCACCGTGGGCAGTTGGAGATCATTAGTGGACAGTCATTGGAGAGGAATCGAAGGCTCTGTGTGGATGGTTGGACATAGGGTAGCAATTCAACTAGTACCGTGGGCAGTTGGAGAAGTAGACAACCAGTGGTAGGTTAGTTAGTTGCGATGTGTTCGTTGAACAGGAAGGTTGATTCATGCACAGTTAAACAATGAGTTATGATACTCAGAGCAACAATGAACATTCTAGTTAATTTGTGGCATAGCTACCAACGAGGTCTCAGTAGAGACATACAGTGAGTAGATTTGTGTATTAGCAACAATGAACATTCTGGTTAGTATTGTGATATTAGCTACCACGGAGGTTTCATTAGAGACATGTAGTGAGTAGAGTGGTGCATTAGCAACAACAGACAATTTCAGTTATTGTGACATTAGCCACCACGGAGGTCTCGCTGGAGACATGTAGTGAGTAGAGTTGTGCATTAGCAACAACAGACAATTTCAGTTATTGTGACATTAGCCACCACGGAGGTCTCGCTAGAGACATGCAGTGAGTAGAGTTGTGCATTAGCAACAACGACAAATTCCAGTTATTGTGACATTAATCTCGCTAGAGACATGCAATAGTAGTATGACACTCCAGAAGTCATTCATTACGGGCGAAGTCATGTCCGACAGGTTCGCCGTGTTAGTGACCAACTGTGACATTGCACGGGTCTGCAGAATTACAGTGCGGAGTACTATGATGATCAGCAACTGGCCAGAAATGCAACCTACAGCGGCTTCCAGTGAAGGCGCCAAGCAGGAGTGGTGACAGGTGAGTCACGGGAGGAGGTTGCAGTACCAGCAGCCTAGATTGTCTTAACATATAGGCAACGCAATCCAACACATCACGTGTCGCGACTCGCACTTAAAACAACGGGTTCAAAGATAGAAGGATTTCAGAAAGAAACAAAAGGTTCAAGTATAGAAAGTGTTATTACGGCTTGTTACACATGGACTATATATGCAAGTTAGCCAACCCATCAGAGACAGAGAGATCAATGAGCTTTTATTTGCAGACGAACAGGCACCAAAACATGAAACAATAGAAGACCTACAAGAACATTTAAACAAACTCAACAGCTCAGGCATAAAATACAACATGAAAATCAACATCAATAAAACAGAAGTCATGAATGTCGGCAAAAATAAACAGAACATCAACATAACTATAGCAGGCAGGCAACTAAAACAAGCAGAGGAATTCAAATACCTAGGAAGTTTAGTGACAAACGATAATTCATAAACAGAAGAGATAGAATCAAGATACAACAAAGCTTGTCAAATCATTGGACAGTTATCACCACTATTGTCCAACAAGAAAATAACTCTAGAGGCAAAACGAGCACTATACAATACAATCTTCATCCCAACGTTGTGCTACCAATGCCAGACCTGGACCCTAGATGCAAGAACAATAAGAAAAAAATACCTCTGCTGAGATGAAATGTGTTAGACGAATGACAGGAAACAGTCTGAGAGATAAGATCAGAAATGAAGAACTGAGAAAAAAGCTAGGAATAACCCCCGCTATAGAATATATAAAGAAACAACAGATAAAATGGTTTGGCCACATGACAAAGCAGAAGGATCAAAGCACAACACAATGAGCCTTCAGCAAACGTGAGAATACCAGACCCAATGGTCGACCATGAAAAAGATGGATGGATGGAATATTAGAAGCACTAGGAAACAATACAGCAGCAGATGCAAACAAATGAGCAAAATACTGCAAATTATATCTCCCCTCTACGTTGAAATGGCAAATGAGGAAGGAAAGAAGAAGAAGAAGAATTGTTAATCCAGTCATGCCCCTTATGGATCTTAAAATAATCTCACTATACATATTAAATAAATCTGGTGACAGCACACAACTTTGTCTAACATCATGTTTTATTTGTTGAAACATTCCCAATTGATTTCCCATTCTTATGGCTGCTGTTTGTTGCCAGTACATGTTCTTTTTTACTTCTAGATCTTTGCTGTCTACTTTTATGCCTTTCTCAGATTTTTATTATTTCTTGGTGCTTTACTTTATCAAATGCTTTGGTATAATCTATGAAACATAGGTATAGATCTGTTTTCACCTCTTTGGCTCTTTCTACTAAAGATCTTATGATGTATATGGCATTGTTCATACCTTTACCTCCAACAAAACCCTACTGTTCATCACTAATTTCTGGACTGATTTTGTTTTGGACTCTTTGCATGATAACTCTCTCTCTATATATATATATATATATAGGTAAAGGTCAAGTTTATTCCAGTAAATTATTTCAGTTTCGAAGCGTAGTGTCCACGTGAGTAAACATTGCACTTGATTAATGTGGTGGTTCTCATTCTGTCATTATCTCTATTGTCCTTTTGAGCCGAAGACGGCACATAGGGCAGAACCACAATCTCAAAAACAGAAACCTTGTGTGCCAGAATTGCATGTATTGCAGAGATCACTGCTTCTAAAATCTATGGCTCTGTTTCCATAACAATAGATTTTACAGTAAAAGCTTGTCAAGCCATCGATCAACCTCCTTAGTCACCTCTTACGACATGCTTGAAAGGTCACAGTGTCACTATTCTTTACTCATAATGAGACCCCGGTAACGCACCAGAAATTCTGTCATGAGAAGACCCATATTTCTAGAAAAAAGAGAAACACATGGGTAAAGTCCTATGTTTCCAACACAGCTGGTTCGCAAATGAGGTGCCTATTTGTGGTAGATTTTTACAACAATATTGTTCATCATCATTATCATCTAATGCCATCTCAACATTAAAAATTAACTCTGGGGGGTAGGGAAAGGTGGCTGACTCTATTTGGCACAAACGATTTGAGACTTGGAGAGTGATTTTCTGTTAGTGTTATATCTTATCATATTATCACTGACATTTGCTCTAAGTATGCATGCCTGAAAGATCACAAATTAATTAGCACTCATCTAAATTTAGGGCATATTTCATCAGGGAAACACACTGGAACATACAAAGTTACATCAACTAAATCTCCAAGCTTAATTAATAAAAAAAAATTACAGCACCTAAATTAAGAAGCAATTCAATTTGTGACTTTCAACAGTATTTGAAAACCACTGTAGTTTTGGTGTGACATCAACTAGGGGAAGATCACTCTTTCGCTGGAATAATTTATCAAGACTGTACTAGACCTTTATCCGATGTATATATGTGTATATATATATATATATATATATATATATATATATATATATATACACACACACACTCCTATAAATGCAGACCTGCATATATTTATATATTATTCTATATATTTTTTCAGTAAAATATAAACGTCATGAAGATCAATGTGTATTAACAATGAAAGGTCTTTATGTACTACTTAGAGCTTTTTACAATATAAAATTTGTTCCAATGGAAAGCACTCAAAGAACTGGATCAAAATAAATTTTTATATAACAGACCAAGCTGGATACCAGCAACCTACATAGGAAGCGCTAGAATTGTGGGTCACATTGCACTATAATACAACACAATACAAAACTGACATTTAATGTACTTTTAAAAAAAAAAACATTATTTTAAAGAGTAATATAAAGTCACATAGGTTTTAATTTAAAAACTGTACTAGTACACTTTTGGCACAAAAGACAATAAAACATTTTTTAATTATTAAATGGTATATTGATTTATTTGTGGGTCATCATCATTGCACTTAAAACATGTCCATAGGTGCTCAGATCCCCTTCTCAGCAAGTCCCGTAGTGTCCAGCATTGACGACTCCAGTTCTGTTTTGGTTGATAAGTCTTCTTATACGCCCACTAAATCTCTCGTTCCTGGCTGTGCCCATCTTAACTCCCATCTCTTTCATAAGTGGTATATGGGTAGTACTGACAGGCCAAGTACAGTAATACTTAGTACTTGTGAGATTACTCCCTAAGCACCCACCTGCGTCCTATATTATTATTTAAACGAATCATGCTTTTTATAAACTGCTGTATTATGAGTCATTGACTGCTTGATCCAATAGGATCAGTGAACCAGAACTAATCAGATCCCTCTCCACCTCTTTGTGGTGCCCCTAGGAAAACTCTAACAAATCTGGCTAAATGAGTAGGGATATTGAGGGAAGGCAATCTGGTTCTCAAATATGTCATGATAAATTTTTGATGTGTTGGACCAAAAGGTGCAAATTTCACCACTTTGTTGCAAACCACAACACAATGCACATTTAACATCCTTTTAATGGTCGTTAATAAAAATGACTATTCATTCCTGTATTCATTTGGTAAACACAAGAAAAAGGAAAAAAGGAGAAATGTACTTTCAGGGGTGGGGATGCAAAATAGTGATGAATTAAAATGGCACTCAAATGAATTCTTTAATTATAAAGGTCTACACTGAAAATTTTTCATTTGCTCTATCAAGTGAATTTTTAAAAAAAACATTACACCAAATATGGGGGATTTACTGTACTAGAGTCCACTACAATGTTACAGAATTTGTGCATTAAGTTAGAAAATCCACCTGGATTGTCTGCAAACCATACAACAATTGTACACATTAGTGAATAAAGATAATCAACTAAGCAAAGAAATGCAGAGTTGCATAATTTTAAAAATGTTAAGGCTTAAATGAATTAAGTAAATAAAAGTAAAATTATATAATTAGAAATATTTCAAGGCTTAAATTAATCAAGTAAAAAAAAGTAAAAACTATAATTATAACAATATGGAAGGCTTAAATTAATTAAGCAAAGAGAAGAAAAATTACATAATTGAAACAATTTGGAGGTTTTAATTAATTAAGTATATAGAAGTAAAGATACATCATTAAAACAACTAGAAGGCTTAAATTAAGTACTTTTATACATTAAATAAATATGACCTTATCTCTCAGCATTATCACTCAGCTTAGAAAAGGACCTGTGCTTCATTGTGTTAGAGTTTAAAGCAAAACTCTAATATTTGTTCCTTTTGGCCCTAATATTCTTACTTCATCACAGTATCAAGTCAACAGATTAGCAAAAGATGAAAAATATATCTCACCTTGATGCTGACAAGTCAATGAGGAAGGAAAGAAGAAGAATAGATCACAGTAAATTTGTGTCACTTGTTCTAGCTTGACTTTACAATCCATGCTCATTTGGTCAGGGGGAATTAGTCTGTGCTAGGGATAAGGAAGCGAAGTAGGTCCTTTATTAACACTAGTAGTAGCAGTAAGCTATAAATGCAATGAGACATACTACATACAAATGTATCAGTGTGTGTATGTGTGTAAACATATACATATATTGCATATTATACCAAGCTAATGACGGTAAAGTACAGATATGCTATCACTGTCAAGATAGCCAGCTTCCACCAAAAGGTGAAAAATTAGTGGCTTGCTGATGACATGTGTCCGTATGCTTGAACTGTATCTCCATGTAAAACACACTGGAAAGTGTATCAATTAAGGTTCTAGTAACTTGCAGATATGGGCACCTGTCTATAAGCATTAACTGTATCTCTATGTAATGTTCAATAGAAAGTGTATCAATTAAGGTTCCAGTAACTTGCAGATATGGGCACCTGTCTATAAGCACTAACTGTATCTCTATGTAATGTTCAATGGAAAGTGTATCAATTAAGGTTCTAGTAACTTGCAGATATGGGCACCTGTCTATAAGCATTAACTGTATCTCTATGTAATGTTCAATGGAAAGTGTATCAATTAAGGTTCTAGTAACTTGCAGATATGGGTACTTCCATGATTGAAACTAGTCCACTAAGTACTTCACCAAATGACATGAAAGGTAGTGATTAAAAGTCTGGGGAGACAGACCAATCAGGAGAGAGAAAATCCTATACAAAGCTTTGCAGATAATGCTTTTAAACTTCAGAGAGTGGATCATTTAGTGACAGATTGAAATAACAACTAAAAACTGGGAACAAACAAAGACACGGAAAAAAATAAGCCTGCAAAATATTTGTAAAAATTAGATGCAATTGACCAGAAGGCACACAACATGTTGCAATTTACTTTGTAAAGACATACATTATGTGGGGATGGATCCTAGATACTGTGCTGTGTCTGAGAAGTTTCACCAGGTAGGTAGAGTACAAACTACTTTGTGAAACTAAAACCGAAAAAAAAGACAGTGGGCTTCATTAGAGAATCTTGAATACCATTAAGTAACAACCGTAAAAGGAGGAAAAAACCAACTGAAAACAAAAGCAAAATGGTGATGTAATCAAGAGTTTATGATATACAGGTCAAAGGTCATAATGTTTATAATCTGTCTGAGTGCTCTGTATCCATGCCATAGGGAAAGCTTATGCAGACACTGACTTGCTAAACCTGCATATCCATTTTTTTTTTATGGAGGAAGGAAGGAAGGAAGGAAGGAAGGAAGGAAGGAAGGAAGGAAGGAAGGAAGGAAGGAAGGAAGGAAGGAAGGAAGGAAGGAAGGAAGGAAGGAAGGAAGGAAGGAAGGAAAATTGTACTTGAGCCACCTTCCATTAATTTCAGTTGTTGGGATTTTGAAATTTAGGTTGACCGTATTTTAAAGTTGTAGGTACAAAACATTTGTTTACATAATTTCAAATTGTTTTTAAAAATTATTAAAGTGTATAAAAATTATTTATTTACAACAAAATCATTGTAGTGTGAATCTCATATTTTGCCTGCATGCTTGAGTGGTTAGGAAATCTGAACTTACTTCAACAGCAAAATGTTTGCATGAACTACAAGTTGCTATGTCAATATTTGTCCATTCAACCTACAGCAGACATCTGCATCTTTATGTACCTTATAACTTAAAACATTCCTTATCTAAAGAGTTTAACACACTGTGACATGGCCATTTTTCACAAAGTTTCAAAAAATTGGAAACAACAGTAATAAAATAATTGAAAATTTGATTTAAAACATACAGTTTTTGGACAATTTGCTCAGGCAGTCAGAAAACAGGTTAAATAACAGTATTACAAGGTTTTAGAGGAGATAACTCTGGAAACGTCAATAAATTAAAGGCTACAAAAACTGGTTGCAGGGTTGAACATGTCAGTCACAACAGCCAGTTTTCACAGCTCGCAGTACTGAATATGTTAGACAAATAAATCCACCGGCAATCTTTTAATAGTCTTTCATTATTAAAAGTTAGTTATATATTTTTTTTAAAAAGTAAAGAGCCCCGTCATGCCAAGTGGCATATAGGGAATATGGTGTTAGTGACCATAAATTTTACAGACCTTCAGCACATGATTTTCTGGGGTAATGTGGTCAGTATTACACCCGAGCCACTTTACTTTCCCAGAAAAAATCCAGTACCCATTTAAGACTGGGTGAACCCAGAAGCCGTTGGTTGAGATCGAACCCTACCTCTTGTCCTTTGTAGTCCAGTTCAGTAATCACTGAGATATCGCGGCTCCCAAAATTAGATATATAGCAGTGCTTTATGTCTATGCCCACTAACTGTATTCAAAGACTTCACCTCTCCATTTTTAAACATATCAAGCTCAATGTTCAACCTTGCCTTGTTCAGTACAGGATTCTGGTCATACGTAAACTCTGCAGCGCTAACAATGAAAATGGTAACAATTGTCAACATATCCAATGAAATACCAAACAACAACCAGCAGAGGACAGCCGTAATCATGAGTACTAGGACACTTGCAAAAGTCCTCTGGGTAGAGTTTAGACTGCAGATGAATGCACTAGTAACTAAGCCTATAACTGCATTGTTGATGATGACATATATAACTGCAGGTTTCAAAATGGCACTCAAATTGTAGTCAATAAAGGCTTCAATCCACTCACCTGAAATTTATTAAGAATAACTTGAAACATTGTTGCAAAAAAATTCTTACTAGCTACAATTAGGAATTAACTAAAACAAAAAGCCGCATCTATTATTAACCCTAGATTATGATACCATAGTAGAAATTACCGCATCAAAACAAATTCTTCCAAATTTGACATTTTGCAGTATTTAAACATTCCCCCCCCTCCATGTACCTTCCTAATTACCACTTCCGGTGGTCACACTGAGTGTTGGATTTGTTCCCATTGTTGTTGGATTTCTTTTTCTCCTGATTTTGTGAGATATAATCTCATGTAATGCGAAAAATAGTTGCCAATTTTCAGGAAATTTTCCTTTTTATTTATTTTTTTTTGTGACTAGGGAAATTTCCTCTGTCATCTGTGGATATCAAACAACCCTTTTTAACTCAGGAAACGCAGCAAATAATGCTATGAGGTAACCAAACATACAGAGAACTTATGGCGTCTGCACCGATAGATAATGTAACATGTCCGACCCCTGAGGTGAATCCAGGTAATAAATCAATCTGAGACAGGAAATTCGCATTCCCTGTGTCTGTCCTAGTGTAAACACACAGCTGTGTATCAAAAAATTCAAAGAAAACACTATTTTTTGAGCTCCTAATGTTACAATTAAGTGGTAGTAATTTTTACTATGGTATCGTAAACACGTCAGTTGCAGATTGACATCATAATCTAGAGTAAACAATAATAATGGTATTTGATGATGATGGTTCAGTTTCTAAGTGCTGTCATTTTCACGGTTCCTAAATAGCTACTAATTCCTTAAGTCATTGTCTCTCTCCCCTGAGATATTTTGTTCAAAAATGGCTGGATCCAAAGCCATAGAAAACAATAAAATCATTAATTATATCGTACTATAATACAATAAATTATAAAGTAAACTAAAATAATATACTCCAAAAAGTATGTCAGTTTAAAAAGTTTATACAATGTAATATGTCTTAAAAACAGCACTATAACATAACATTAATATTAATAATAAAAATAATAGTAGTAGTAGTAAAGAACCCTCGTCACGCCAAGTGGCATATAGGGAAATATGGTGTTAGTGACCCTATATTTTACAGACCTTCAGCACATGATTTTTTGGGTAATGTGGTCGGTATTACGCCCGTGCTGCTTTACTTTCCCAGAAAAAAATCTGGTACCCATTTAAGGCTGGGTGAACCCGGAAGCCATCAGTTGGGATCGAACCATACCCTTTGTCCTTTCTAGTCCAGTTCACTAACCACTGAGCTATCGCGGCTCCCTAATAAAAATAATAAAGCACATATATTTATAAGTGCTGACTGCACTATTAAATCTCAAAATACAACAGAATTTGACAGTTTTCTACACTCAAGTGTTCTTTCCCACCATATACCTGCCTTGTAGTTCATACCAGTAATCCATGATGCATCAATGCTACAAGACATTTTTAAAAATACAAAAGTGGTGTTGATAGTATTGTAATAGTCTGATCTTTAAAAAAAATTTTAAGTTCGTGTGGAAGAGATTTTGTAATATTTTAAGTTTTCTAAATAATGGCAAAAATGAAAGCATTGAGTTGTTTTTGGTCTTGCATGAAAAGTTTGTGCTCTGATTTTCTCAAAAACAAGAAAAATAACAACAAAATTATGTGGGGGGAAAAAAGCTATATATCAAACTACTCAATGACATATATAACACTGGACACATACCCGAAGATCTACTAAAATCTATCTTTGTAGCCATACCAAAGAAGTCAGACACCACTGATTGTGAAGACCATCGCACTATTAGTCTCATGAGCCATATGACTAAAATATTACTAAGAATCATAATGAGACATGTATTGAACAAAATAAAACCAGAAATAAGTGAGGAACAATGTGGATTTGTGGAAGGAAAGGGCACCAATAATGCAATATACATCTTAAGAACATTGATAGAAAGATCTATAGAGGTGAAGAAAGATCTATATATGTAGTTTATAGACTACACAAAAAGCATTTGACAAAGTAAAGCATGTGGAAATAATAAATATGCTGGAGAAATTAAACATTGATGGCAAGGATCTGTGAATCATAAAAAACATGTACTAGCAACAAACAGCAGCTATATGAATTAGCAACCAAACAGGACAATTCCAATATATACAACAAGGAGTCAGACAAGGCTGTGTTCTGTCACTGGATTTGTTTTCACTCTACAGCGAACATATAATGAGGTCAACAGTCGAAAATAAATCAGGAAACAACCAACAATAAGGAAAAATCAAATAATAATATAGAAGTAGAAAGTTCCAACATCAACGAGCTACTATTCGCAGATGACCAATGCTTAATATGTGAGGACGAACACCTGCTACAACAACATATAACATCTCTAGATAAAAGTTGCACAAACTACAGTATGAAAATTAACACAGCAAAAACAGAAGCTATAAGAATAAGTAAATTAAGACACCCATTAAACATTAAGATCAAAGATAAAGAAATAAAACAAGTAGAAGAATTCAAGTATTTGGGCACAATGTTCACAGAAGATGGAAAACTAGACAGAGAAATTGACATGAGAATACAAAAAGCAAATGCTGTCATATACCAGCTTTCACCATTGCTAAGACATCCAAACATTTCTATGCCAGTTAAACAACAAATGATAAATAGCATTTTCATGCCAACTTTGTGCTATGAAAGTTAAACATGGACCCTTTCTAAATAACAATTAAGAAAGATAAATACATGTGAGATGCGATGCTTGAGAAAAGTAACAAACAACACAAGAAGAGATAAAATACCAAATGAAACCATAAGAAAAATGGTAGGAACAAAACCCTGCCAAGAATATATAGAACAACAACTTAAATGGTTTGGCCACCTGGTCAGAATGAATCCTCACCTATCACCATCAAGGGTGTTCTTCTCGAGAATGCATGGAAAAAGACCAAGAGGAAGACCCAGAAGAAGATGGATAGATGCAGTGACAGAGACATATAACAACAAAGGAAAATCACTAATTCAGACAGTTCGAGCAGCTCAAGAACGACAAATGATATAAACCACGACACCTTTTAGGTAGCAGTGAAAAGAGAAAAGAAGAAAGTAGAAGAACAGTCGAAAAAAAAGGAATTCAAGTCAATGATCACAACATAAATGATTTGCCATATGTGGATGACACAGTCTCAATAGTAGAGACAGAGAATGAACTACAAGAAATGATAGACATTATAGTAAAAGAAAGCAACAAAAAGGGTCTCAGTTTGAATAGTAAGAAAACAGAAGTAATGGTCATATCAAAGAAACAATCATCACCATCATGCAGTATAAAAATAAACATGACAAATCTGAAACAAGTACAACGTTTCAAATACTTGAGCACAATAATAACATCAGACGGAAGATGCAACACAGAAATAAAAATCAGAATAGCTCAGGCCAGAATAAGATTCCAGAAAATGAAAAATATCTTATGCAATCTATGTCAACAGAAGTGAGAAAGAAATTTCATCTGTAACTGTGAATGGTGACACATACATATTTAGATCATAATTAAGTGAGGATAAAACAGGACTAGACAAATTTAGCATAGGGATGACTAAGAGACCATGTTAAGCCGCTGTGACTGACCACTGGTTGTAAACTTACCTTAGCTGTTGGAAATGGAATGTGGAACTCATAAACTAAAGGCTAGTCACACAGTGGCAGATGGTTAGGGAGGGTCACTTAGAATGACCTTAGCTATCAGTAAGGAAGGTAGAACTCATAAACTAAAGACTAGTCACACAGTGGCAGATGGTTAGGGAGGGTCACTTAGAATGACCTTAGCTATCAGTAAGGAAGGTAGAACTCATAAACTAAAGGCTAGTCACACAGTGGCAGATGGTTAGGGAGGGTCACTTAGAATGACCTTAGCTATCAGTAAGGAAGGTAGAACTCATAAACTAAAGGCTAGTCACACAGTGGCAGATGGTTAGGGAGGGTCACTTAGAATGACCTTAGCTATCAGTAAGGAAGGTAGAACTCATAAACTAAAGGCTAGTCACACAGTGGCAGATGGTTAGGGAGGGTCACTTAGAATGACCTTAGCTATCAGTAAGGAAGGTAGAACTCATAAACTAAAGGCTAGTCACACAGTGGCAGATGGTTAGGGAGGGTCACTTAGAATGACCTTAGCTATCAGTAAGGAAGGTAGAACTCATAAACTAAAGGCTAGTCACACAGTGGCAGATGGTTAGGGAGGGTCACTTAGAATGACCTTAGCTATCAGTAAGGAAGGTAGAACTCATAAACTAAAGGCTAGTCACACAGTGGCAGATGGTTAGGGAGGGTCACTTAGAATGACCTTAGCTATCAGTAAGGATAGTAGAACTCATAAACTAAAGGCTAGTCACACAGTGGCAGATGGTTAGGGAGGGTCACTTGAGTGTAGAGAGGAGTGGAGCAGTGTCAGATGTCCTTTTTATCTGGAGAAAGAATAGTTGGCAGGAAAAAAAGGTTAACTGTCGGTAAAAGGGCAAGAGTATAAAAGTTAGAGGGCAGACTTGAGAAGGGGCTTCCACTTTTACATTTCGACTTAGGAACACACAGAGATAGCCACGCATTAGGGACCGATAGGAACTGAGAGAGTCACAGAAGAACTTCAACTTAGAGAAGAGACTAGAAATAGAGAAACAGAACTACAGGAGAGCAGAATTATAATTACAGATCAGAATTAGTAGTCACGCACCAGAACTAGAGGACGAGAACTAGAACGAGAGACGGAGAATTAGAGATAGACATCGAGATAGCCATTGGAGAACGTTAGAAACAGAAGACACAGACGAAAGAGAGCTAGATAGAGAGACAGCTAGAATATCCACTATACGAATAGCTGAGGTACAACACTGATGGTAGTCGAAGTACTTCAGCGGCCAAGACTGTTAACAGATCGAACAAGTACCTACAGAAACACTAGGAAGGATAGCCTGATAGTATCTATATGTATATAGATAATAAATGATGACTTATTGATAACACACCAAGTTTGTTCATTCTTGAATGTGTGGTGTCGTGTCTTATACGAAGAACAATTAGAACACGGCTATACATCGGTGTTATATAGAACCAATTCTGACCTGTGGAAGCGAATCATGGACAGTAGACAAACAAATGAAAAGACGACTAGAGGCTACAGAGATGGGATTTCTCAGAAGAATGTTGAAAGTTCCCTGGACAGCTAAAAAGACCAATGAGGAAATTCTCAAAGAGGCGAACACAAAAAGGGAACTCCTAAAAAAATTATCAAAAAGAAACAATCAACATTTTTCGGGCACATCATGAGAAGAGGAAAGTTAGAATACGTGGATACAACTGGCAAAATAAGAGAAAAGAGCGATCGCAGATGACAAAGAGAGAAAATACTGGATAGCTTGGTGTCATGGCATGGAAAACAGTCGACAACAAAACTGATACGATGCACTGTGGATAGAAAATTGTGGAAGGACATGATCGCCTACGCCAACCGGTATGGCACATAATGATGATATATCATGTGCAGGTTAACATTTATCCTGGCTGTGCTGCTTAACTGTTTCAATTCTTTTTGAACTGTAGTTCTAACAAAGTGAAATTGTTCCAAAAATTTCTACCAAAATATAAATAAAAATATTATTTCTCAAAATTACATAGGATTTTCTTTGATAGTGAATTTTATTAAGTATCATACTTACGTAATTCACAGTAAAGTATCGTAGACAGTTAAGTAAACAGTGTTTGGTACTTTCAATTCAATCCATATTTTTTTAACATACATTCATATGGGACTGCTTTCTGGCGAATGATTTCTACTGACCTTCTGTGATTATAGCTAGAATACTCTCTCCTTACGACAGTCTTTCCTACCTGTGTCTATAACAAGTTTTCTTTCTCTTATATGGATTATTTACCAAGACTATCATGCTCCTCCTTTATGCATTCTTGACCAGATATTCTTCCCTAATTTCTTTCACATGACTTTAAAAATATCCATGGCATGCATATACCATTAATCTCCATTTTTATTATCTTGTTTATAATTTTACATAAAAAACATTCTTAATCTTTTTATACCACTCACCATCTGGTTGTTAGTATCCTTTCATTGTTTCATACTGTATTTGGTATAATTTTGAGAGATTTATGAAAAATAAGAAATAATCAACTGGGTAATTTCTCATTTCTCACCTTGCAAAACCAGAACCAAAATGTTGCACACGATTGAATTTAGGCATAAGAAGATGTTGGTCATCATCACATGTATGTCTGTGCTATGGTCCTTAAGCAGAAACTCATTGTACGCACCAGCGATGCAGGAAGAGAAAGCCTGGTGGAATGTCATAAGGAAATGAATAAATAATGTGCATTTATATAGGACATCAAATGTGTAAAGCCAATGGCATATTTTAATATGAAGTGCAATAAATCAACTGCAACAATTTGAATCATTTTAAATTTAAGCACTTATTAAATGGATATGCACAGATTCCTCCTGATCATGCAGGTTTTATCAGAATAATGTAAAAGCTCTGTAGCAAAACAGGAACTATTCTGGTGGTTTCAGAAAGTTGGTTAATGTGATTTCAAGATGATAGGAAGTTTACATCTTGAACTTTAGCTTTGGCAGGTGTAGCCTCTTCCTTTCTATTTTCATTTGGTTGGTTGGTTGGTTGTGTTCACCCGATGACAAAAGTATTCTAGAGTATCATAGTAGACTAGAATATTCCTCTTCATCATCCGCCCTTACAAGGACATGGTGGATGTGTCTGCATTGTATTGTGGTTTGCAGTATAACTGTTATATTTGCGCCTTTCGGCCCAACACATTCGACTTCAGCACAACATTTTTGAGTACCGGGTTGTCTTCCCTCTTCGATTCCTGCATGTTTGGCCAGACTAGACAGGTTAGTCCGTTACTGGAGGCACCGCAGCGAGGTGGAGCAGGGTCTGGATGGTTTTGGTTCACCGATCCTGGCGCAAGCCATCAACTATGGGTCGCTGACAACTTCCAGCTCTGGTGCTGGGAGGCGCGCCTTCGCCTTCGTATTTTCATTTGACAATAGTTCTTTTGTAACATTAAATTAACACATGACCTGTACTTACTCATCTCCTACAGGACAAGGCTTTTTGAGTTCATTATCTTAAAATCAAGGAAAGATTTCCTGAAGGAAAAGATTCCTACATATGGGGTTTAGAACCAGATGCTTTTTAATATAAAGTAAACACTTCAAAATGGACCACGTCAAAAGCCACAGTAGGCCAGGAAGAACAATAATGGACGGCATGGTTCCTGGATAATGCATAAGGAGCAGACTAAGAAGGTGGCTTCAAGACATAAAGAAGACCTTGAACACAACAACAGAAGAAGTGGGAGATTTGGCTAGAGACAGATATTCTTTCAGATGGGCTGTGGTAAATGCAACGTTCTGCAAAGGATATGCAACCTGATCATCTCTAACCACCTTTATTAGATTGAACAAATGAAGCATTCAGTAATTGTTAACACAAGCACGAACAAACAAATATGAAAGATAGACAAGAGATAAAAAAACAACTAAAATAAGAACCAATCAATGAGATCTATAGAAGCAACAAGGAAGTATATAACAGACTTTGCATCTTCACACTGGCTGTATATTGATATCTTTTCCTTGTATGATCTGATACAAGTAATGCTTGATTTCTTCTACCTATTTCACTTTCAATGGCCAGCAAATCAAATCAATGAAAGCAACAGTCAACAAAATGTACACACTCTGTGATGGGAGAAAATACAAAGTAGGAAATCTACAGACTTAAAATATAAACAAAGCTTTCCTTCTTATTCCACTTCCCTATAAGGTCGTTAAGGAAGTATTGATAGATGCATCCAGGTTTCTCCATTTTCTCTGTTTGAAGCTGCTTGAGTGTGAGATGACAATGTTAACAGCCATCTACACGTTGACTTTAATATTGTCTTCCCATGCTATCTTTGGTTCATGCTTTGAATCATCAATTCCCTGTCACCTACTAGATGGTCTTTGCTAGGACTGATAAGCAGGATATAAGACCACACTACTCTTGCTTCACCAACCACAATATACTCAGCAAACGTACAAGACTTAGATCATTCAACTCCTGTGTGTTACCAGCGCTAAAATTTGGATGTGAAAGTTGGAAATCCACCCAGACTTTAGTTGGCCGTGTGCTCTAGCGTTTGGTTTCTCGTGGCAAGGCGCTGTACCAAGGAGTACAGAATCGATCCTGCTTCAGACCATCTATTGTTCTTTTCTGCTGATTATTTGTGATTTTTTTTCCTGAGTACTGTAAACAAACCTCTTCCCCTGAAATAATTCGTTGTTCATGTGAAAAGCATCTGGTAAAAGAAAACAATGAAGACCAAGAGAAATGCTGAGTGGAACAATTACTAGGGATGGCTCAACCATAGTACTAAGAATCAACAAAGATCTATATGAACTAGCAGCTAATCATCAGTTGGGAAGAATTATTACTTCTGTCCAAAGTACCATCTTCAGCTCTAGAGGAAGATAAAAACAATGACATTTTGTCTTGAACAAAGATTTAAAAAGTGCTGTTCATTCCACCACATACTTTATAATGCTTTATTAGGCAACAACAAAAAAAAAGGACCAGTGGTTCACCCAGCCTTAAATTTTTTTTCTGGGAAAGTAAAGGGGCATGAGCATAATACCAACCACATTACCCCAAAAATCCTGTGCCAAAGGTCTGTAAAATTTATGGTCACTAATACCATATATCCTATACACCACTTGGCGTGACGGGGGCTCTTTACTTTTTACTTTACTATTAAGTACAAAAAAAAATGAATGAGGTCACCTACTGCTGGATCAATAACACTGAAAGAGATGGATGCAATTATCTGCTATTTCCTTTGACTAGTGGCACCTGGTGAGCTTTGTCAAATCAAACAGTTCCAGAGATAGGATGTAACCATCTGTTACTTAGTTCTGAACTATTTCCATTTTGTGGTTCTCCTTGAGTTAACCACCATGTTTCTTCATAAGGTCTTTATCTTTATATGAGAAATGCATTTGCTTGTCATGCACCTCAATGTACAGTTTATCCATCTTCTGTATGCATATGTTAGTGGCTGCTAAATTTTGGATTACATCTCATGTTCTCATCATGGGCTCATGAAGGCAACAAACATGTTAACAGCCTAAATATTTATAATAATTGCTCTGCTGATTAAGACAGAACAAGGAAATAACTATGGAATATATTGCCATTTTGATATGAAATCAAAGATAAGGATGGTACAGCAATAACCTTCACTGTGTTTATTGTTTCTAATTCATAATCTCAATTATCATTCATTCTTGTCTTAAAAAACATGATCTGTAATAAAATCTACATGTTTTTAATTTAGATCCACATATTTTACACGTACATCACATGTATTCATTCCTTCGATATCCACACTCCCCATTTATACCCAAATGCTTTCCCACTTACATCCAAAAACATAAATCATCTATTGTTTTCTTATTTACTAATACACACTTTTATGATACTGAAAACTGATTTCGCTCTACTCAGGGCAGATAACAGATTACCAGTCCTTCCTAGAAGATAGCACTAAGTAGAGTATCCAGACTTATAGTTTTTGTATCTTACGGGTTATACACCCTTTCATTTCATTCTTTAATTTGAGCAATTCAACACATAAAAGTAAGTAAAGTACCCCCGTCACGCCAAGTGGCGTATAGAGAAATATGGTGTTAGTGACCCTATATTTTACAGACCATCAACATGTTTTTTGGGGTAATGTGGTCGGTATTATGCCTGTGCTGCTTTACTTTCCCAGAAAAAAATCTGGTACCCATTTAAGGCTGGGTGAACCCGGAAGCCGTCGGTTGGGATCGAACCCTACCCCTTGTCTTTTGTAGTCCAGTTCACTAACCGCTGAGCTATTGTGGCTCCCCATTCAACACATACCTAACTTGATTTCCAATACTGGAAGCCTTATACCTACACCTTCTTCAGTCACCATGTCACTCTCCACAAAAAAAAAATAAAAAATTCATAGTCTCCACTTCATGTCAAACTAACATTTCGAACACTGCACTCTTGAAGCAAGTCTAACAGTTCTTTTATTGCCAAACACTCTTGACATTTTACTACTTATCCAATGATATATAATTTACAAAGTAGTGAACCAGACTGTTCACATAGTGCTGTTAACATATGCACAATTCATAAATCACTGCTAAGTCCACAATGGTTGCACAAGCCTACCTCAAGTGGTAAATGGAATTGGTTTGGTTTTATTATGTAGTGTGGTTTGCTCTTAAGTTTTAACAATATTTTTTCTTAGTATCAGCTTGTCTTCTCTTTCGATCCCAAGTCACTAGGCCAGACTAGACCTGTAATCTGTTACTAGAGGCAACACAAAGTGGTGGAGTAGGGTCTGGATATTTCAAGTGTATGAGCTGCTGTCAACTTCAGCTCTGTTGCTTTTATGTGCCTTTGTCTCCTTAACAGTATTTAACTTTGAAATGACTTCATAACTGTCAATGAGCTTTACTTAACATGTTTAATGACATAAATCTATCTATTGACCTTTCGAGCCATAGCCGGCCCATAGGGCGTAGACCAAGATACTCCTTCTATCTAAATTTTTATTCTAGCAGTTTTCAATTCTTTTAAAGATATTTTATCAAATCTCGCCATTTGCCTCTGTTCTGTGCAAGCAGCTCTATCTCATTGAGGGAGTCGATTCCTG
Organism: Megaustenia siamemsis; assembly: GCA_032433765.1. Lineage (NCBI taxonomy): Eukaryota > Metazoa > Mollusca > Gastropoda > Stylommatophora > Ariophantidae > Megaustenia > Megaustenia siamemsis. The sequence goes on along the minus strand of JAVIAB010000050.1, from coordinate 58,988,232 downwards.
CTGCTCTTGCCTCTCTCATCAATGTTCTTCTCAGTCTCTCTCTGGGTCTTCCTCTTTTCCTCTTACCTGTTGTTTCCCACATGAGGGCTTGCTTTGCTATTTGGTTATTATCTCTTCTCATCACATGTCCAACATATGACCATCGTCTTTTCTTTATTACTGAAGATATTAGTGGTTGATTGGCGATTTCTCTAATTTCCTCGTTTGTTTTGAATTCGTTCCATGCTATACCAAGTATTTTCCTTAGACATTTATTTTCGAATGCGTTCAACTTTATTTCTATGTCTCTTGTTGTTTTCCAGCTCTCACATGCATATGTAAGGGTTGATAGTACGTTTCATTTGAATAGTCTAAGTTTTGTGTTTGTGCTGATGAGTTTTGATTTTCACAACTTTTCCAGGCTTCTGAAAGACATTGCTGCTTTAGCTATTCTGATTCTAATTTCTTTGCTTGTATCCCCTTCTCGATCAATGTGGCTTCCAAGATAGATAAAGTGATTGATCTCTTCCTCTGGTTTGTTTTCCATGTATATTCTGTCGTCTGTGGAATTAAGCTTTTCATGACCTTAGTCTTTTCATGATTGATCTCAAGCCCAATTTTGCTGGCTATTGATGATAGTAATGACATAAATGATGCAAGCTAATTAATACAAATTATGTATTGACTTCCATGCATTTGTAAATCAAATGTAGGAAACGGGCAAATAAATTTAGAGCTGCAATAAAGCTAGTAGCAAGGAGTCAGTAGTGGGGTGTAACATACTTTTTATAGGAATGTATGTTACATCCCAATACTGGCTCCCTGTAAATAAAATGCATGATCTAGGTAGGCTATAACCTGACATTAGATCAGTTAACATCTAGTCTGGGAGAGCTACACACAGATAAAAGAGATTCACAAAGGTATTTAAAAAAAAAAAAATCAAATCTTTGATATATAATATGAACATATAAAAGGCTTAATAAGCTTACCTGCAGAATGATGAAAACAAGATTAATGTCTATATAATCAAAAATGGAAATTGGTGAAGTCCTAGGTACTTTGCTAATTTGTGATGCATTGTACCAAATGTCCTTAGTGATACAGGTCAGGGTCAAAACTAGAAGAGAAACCCACTGGACACGGCTCAGCTGCTTCTTTAGGACAAACTGAAATGCAGTAACAATGTGGTGTCAGGTATGCAGTGATACAAATAGTCTCTTGTGAAAGCAATGAATGTGATGTAAAACATTGATAAGGTATAAGAGATTTCTATTTCATTACAATTGTCTGTTTTCATTGCTTATTTCAAGGGTGCTGTGACAACTACAAAACGCTCTCTTAAATTTACTCAGACTATAATAACTGTTTGTAGCATATCAGGCCTGTTAGTTAACCAGCTTGTAAGTTTGTTGGTAAGTTATCAATCGGATATTTGGTCTTTGCACTCAAAGACAGTCACAAAGGTGCCCCCACTTAGAATCAGATTATTCATTTAATTTCTCACTCAAATTTTCTTCTCCACTATTCCTTGTTTTTCTTTTCCGACATGTGAGGTCCATAGCAGCTCTATAGTTGACTGTGAGTCTGTTCTAGAAACAGTTAATTCACATCTAATTTTTTACTGCCATAATGATGGACATTATTTCTTGCAAACTTCAACTTAGTAGCTCTTTGCTAGTATATATTTTTCCAGTTAATTTTGAGAATTTGTATAAAGTAGACAAAACAAAAGAAATACCGTTTTTGAAAGTCTTTCAGATAGTGGTCCTGGAATTCTGTGAGTCTCAGAAGAGAATGGATGTAAGGAACTTTCTAGAGGCTGCTTATTTTTTCCTTTATGCAGGTATAGAATTTGTGACTTTTCTTAATTTGAGTTTGTCTGTTTCATGCCAGCATTGAATTACTTGGTTGTGCCACATAACAAGACAAAAAGAGCTAACAATGACTCAAAGAGCCATAAATAAATGCTACGAAAATGCCAGATTAAGAGGAAGACAGAGAAAGAGATGGATAAAGGGAATACTAGAGTCAATAGGAGCGATAACACCAGAAGAGGCCAACAGAAGAGCAAAGGATCATAGATTGTCTCTCCCCTCGATGCCAACGGCAATAGAGGAAGGATAGAAGAAGAAAGAAGATTGAATTACTATCTACCTCTAGCTGAATCTGCAAACTCTTCACAGGCAAGAACTCTCAGTCACGTTTATAGACATATAACAATATTTATGTAAAAATAGAGTGGGTAACTTTAACATTATCTTAATTTAATATTTCTACAAAAAACTAAGTGGTGGTGGTGGTGGGGTTAAAATGGTTTGATTTATGTTCTATTAGATTGAGATTGGAAAAGGTGCCATTATGAATGCAAACCAGAAAAAAATAGGGCTTCAGAGAATAAGACAGTTTAAGATGCTCTGCAGTGGGGTCTCACAAAAGCAAAGAAAACATAAATTTACTAAATAAATACAATTTAGTTTTCCAAAACACTTTAATGACTAATATGTAATTTATACTTGGAGCAAACAGCAATAATAAAATATAACAAAGAGAACGCTACACCCATTGATATAAAAAGAGGAGTAAGACAGGGACACATCCTATCAAGTTCAATCTATACACTGAGCAAATCCTTAAAAACATCACAGAGATGCCAGGCCTAAACATTAATGAAAATATAATGAATAACTTAAGATATGCTGATGATACTGTATTACTAGCAGAAAATCCTAAAGATCTACAACAATTACTTAATGAAATAAACATGACAAGCCAAAAATATGGATTAGATATAATTTTAAAAATTGTCTTTACGACACATAGTACCATTGCTGGTGGATGTTGGGGGGCAACGATAGAACCAAAGGGATAAATGCCGTTTGGTCAAGCAGTCGCCACGACATATGAGACTCAGGATTTTTATTCCACCCTAGAAGGGGCCCCCCCTAGAAAAAATCCTTTCTGTCTACCACAGGCTTTGAACACAGTACGCCGGCCTTTCAGCCAATGGAACAGTGGTTTTAGCCGCAAGGCCAAGCGCTAAATTAGACATAAATATCAAATTCACTGATTAGATATGAATAAAAAAAGACTAAAACTATGATCATATGCAAAGAAAATACTCAAAACCTACAAGTAAATATCAAAGTTGAAGGAATAGACCTGGAGATAGTTCAGAGCTACAACTACCTTGGACATACTATACCAGTGATGGAAAATGTAAAACCGAAATAATCAAAAGAATAGGATTGGCAAAAAGTAATTTTAATGCCATGAAAAATATACTAACATCAAAACAAATAACACCAGGACTAAAACTAAGAATAACAAAATGTTATATATTCTCAATATTCCTGTATGGTGCAGAAACATGGACATTAGGCAAGAAAACAGAACAGAGAATTGAAGCCTTTAAAATGTGGATTTATAGAAGAATAGGTAGAATTGGATGGAAAGAAAAGAAAACAAATAATGAAGTCTTAAAACATTTAAAAATTAAAAAGAGAACTACTAAACACAATTAGAACAAGACAAAAGAATTTTTTGAGACAGGATAAAAGACACAACAGCCTACTAAAAGTAATCCTGGAGGGGAAAATAGAATGTAATAGAGAGGCAGAGGCAGATCAAGACTAACATAGATCAGCAACATTAAAAGATGGACAGGTCAGCCTATGACAACCTGCACCATCAAAGCAAGAGACAGAGTAGAATGGCGCTCCATGGCAGCTAACCTTCTATGTGAAGATGACACTCAATGAAAAAAAAAACACTTTAAAGCAAAAGATGATGACTCATGAGTTAAGTGGTGCATTATGATGAAGAGAACATGATGTTAACAATATCCTTTATACTGTAAGCCTTGTCTCCCACTCACCTGAAAAATGATTCCCATAGCAACCAACTTAAACTGCAGCAGCAAGTAGTAAGTGGTTGGATCATAAGTTGACAGATTGATAAACTGCAGGTTGTTGTACACACAGTAAAGAGCAGAAGGGAAGAATTGCAGACACAGAACTGTTGAAACAATAGTTGACTGCTATAGTTAAAATATAAATTATATCCTGGAAAGATGTTTTTAAAAAAAATAATATAATATACATAAATTGTAATAACATAATACAATTTCTGGAGTCTTCTAGATGTTTATTGAGGAGCTAAAAAAAAAGGTCACATGTCCCTCGCAGTCAATATATAGTGCACAGGTTAGGGTTTTATTTATTTTATCCCTGATTCTAAAACAAAACCCTTGACCTTACTGGAAACCAATTGAGTGGTTAGTGCACTCACTACTGATAAAAGGGGTCTCGGTTCAATGCTCAGATATAGCAAATTTTAACATGGCCTGCCACAGCTTTGAAGTTCATCTAGTGTCTGAAAATGGGTATCAGGGATTTTTTCCCCTAGGTAAGTGGTAGCCTGGCATGATAACAAGCATATTTTCAATAAAATGGGTATCAGGGATTTTTTCCCCTAGGTAAGTAGTAACCTGGCATGATAACAAGCATATTTTCCATAAAATGGGTATCAGGGATTTTTTCCCCTAGGTAAGTGGTAGCCTGGCATGATAACAAGCATATTTTCCATAAAATGTTCAGATTCAACCATTCATTGAGTGCCATCTCCACAATGATGGTTTGTTTTTTGGATCACCATTTTTTTCTCTGTCTCTTATCTTGATGGTACACATTGTCACAGATTCACCTGTTCATCTTTTGATGTTATCAGTTCACTTTAGTTTTGGTCTGCCTCATCTATCTTGTACCTTCCCTTAAGATGACATTTCCAAGATGGTCTTTGACAAATTTAAACACCAACACCATATTCCACATACACCTTATGATGAGAAGATAACCGGTGAAACTTCAACCCAAATTAAATCCAGCCTGTTGAAGATGGAGTGTGTCAGCCCAGGCAAATTTTTTTTTTTTTTTTTTTTGGGGGGGGGGGGGGGGTGTAAGGATACACACGCACATATGAGTACGGACTATGCGACCAGCTAATATTGGCTGATTATGTTATTCTTACCTCTCCATCATGAAACAGGACATGTTATTCTTACCCCTCCTTCATGAAACAGGACAATTTATACTTCTTACCCCTCCATCATGAAACAGGACATGTTAGTATTACCCCTCCATCATGAAACAGGACATGTTAGTATTACCCCTCCATCATGAAACAGGACATGTTAGTATTACCCCTCCATCATGAAACAGGACATGTTATTCTTACCCCTCCATCATGAAACAGGACATGTTATTCTTACCCCTCCATCATGAAACAGGACATGTTATTCTTACCCCTCCATCATGAAACAGGACATGTTATTCTTACCCCTCCATCATGAAACAGGACAATTTATAATTCTTACCCCTCCATCATGAAACAGGACATGTTATTATTACCCCTCCATCATGAAACAGGACATGTTATTATTACCCCTCCATCATGAAACAGGACATGTTATTCTTACCCCTCCATCATGAAACAGGACATGTTATTATTACCCCTCCATCATGAAACAGGACATGTTATTATTACCCCTCCATCATGAAACAGGACAAAGAGTCAAGTTTGCATGATCATAAGACTTGAATAGTGAGGAAGAAGAATCCACATTCACTTGACCGACAAGTGACTGGTTTAATGCATTCAAATCCCCATCATTAATATGAAAACAATACATCATCATCATCATCTAGTTGGCGTAGGTGATCATGTCTCTCCACAACTTTCGATCGCGACAGTTATTTATCATTTCTGTTATTGACTTTCTGCCAAGCCATTTTTTTAAGCTGTATTTTTTCTCTTTGCTTAACTCTACCTCTTCATCCCTCAATTTTCCCAGTTGTTACAATGTATACCAGTTGTTCTCTTCTCATTACATGACCAAAAAATGATGATTGTTTCTTCCTACATACGACTAATATGTAATCTATACTGGGAGCAAACAGCAATAATAAAATATAACAAAGAGAACCCATTGATATAAAAAGAGGAGTAAGACAGGGATGCTTCCTATCACCAAGCTTGTTCAATCTATACACTGAGCAAATCTTTAAAAACATCATAGAGATCCAGGCCTACAAATTAATGGAAAGATAATCAATAACCTAAGATATGCTTATGATACTGTACTACTAGCAGAAAATCCTGAAGATCTATAACAATTACTTAATGAAATAAACATGACAAGCAAAAAATATGGACTACATATGAATATCAAAAAGACTAAAACTATGATCATAAACAAAGGAAATACTCAAAACCCACAAGTGGATATCAAAATTGAAGGAATAGACCTGGAGACAGTTCAGAACTACAACTACCTTGGACATACTATAACCAGTCATGGAAAATGTACAACTGAAATAAACAAAAGAATAGGAATGGCAAAAAGTAATTTTAATGCCATGAAGAACATACTAACATCAAAACAAATAACACCAGGGCTAAAACTAAGAATAGCAAATTGTTACATCTTCTTAATATTCCTATTTGGTGCAGAAACATGGACATTAGACAAGAAAACAGAACAGAAAATTGAAGCCTTTGAAATGTGGATATATAGAAGAATAGGTAGAATTGGATGAAAGGAAAAGAAAATAAATGACGAATTCTTAAAACAACTAAAAATGAAAAGAGAACTACTAAACACAATTCAAACAAGACAAATGTGATTTTTGGGCCATGTTAAAAGACACAACAGCCTACTAAAAGTAATCCTGGAGGGGAAAATATAAGGTAAAAGAGGCAGAGGCAGACCATGACTAACATGGACGAGTAACATCAAAAGATGGACAAATTAGCCTATGGCAACCTGCACCATCAAAGCAAGAGACAGAGCAGTATGGCGCTCCATGGTAGCCAACTTTCGTAGCGGAGACGGCACTCGATGATGATGTTTCTTCCTAATATTGGAAATTAGCTCTCTTTTTGCTTTGACCTCTTTCAGAACATTTTCATTACTCTTCTTATCTGTCCATGGTATTCTGAACATTCTTCTGTAAAACCACATTTCTACAGACTCCAGCGATTTTCTTGTCTGTTATCTTATTGTCCATGATTCACATCCATATGTTAAGACTGGCTCTACATAACATTTAAGAACTCTTAAATATAAATACAAAACAATACACTAAAACAAGAATGACTTTATTACATTTTCAATGAATAATAAGTACATAAAACATAAGAAAATGCATTTCTCATGAGTCTTTATTTAACACTTGTTTCCTTCTGTGTTTTAATAGCATCAGATTTTATTTGTTTCAACTTGTTTGTTACTTCAAAAATATCCATTATGAGTGGATAGTACATCTAGAAGGTTCAAAGTTCAGAGAAAATTTGTGGATTTGGGATCATTGAGAATCTGTGGCAATGAGAGAGCTGATGACAAGTTTTCATTATTCCACTTAGACTAGACCATTCAATCTTATAACATGTCCTAACAGGTATAATTTATTTTGCACTTCAATAATGTAAGAAAATCTCTATTTGCTGCCGTTATTGAGGATGAATTTAATAATGTTATCATTTTTAACGTGGTCTCTAAATATATCTATCTATCTATCTTTCGTTCGCCTGAAGCATTGTCTATATCTGCAATGTCGTTTCCTGTATAAATGTTACTGTCTTTTGTAATTCTTGCAGTGGCCCATATAGTTTTGTCTGTAGTGTTGTATCTATGGGCCAATGGATTTTCCTCAGTCTACTATATTCAGTGCAGTCTTGAAGTATGTGTTCAGCAGTCTGGGGCGCCTGTCCACATGTACAAGTAGTTGAGGTGCCGATCTTGAATTTTGTATACATGTGACTATGGAGTCGATTGTGTCCTGTTCTGAGACGTATAATGATAACTTGTTCATATCTATTCATATTATAAAAGGCATCCTGATTTGGGGCTTGTGGTCCTCTGATTGATTTGATTATCTGTTTCTTATGATGGTATGTAACAGGTGTATCTAGTTGTGTGCCTGTTGAACCTTCCTTTGCCAACTGATCTGCTTTCTCATTTCCTGGTATTCCACAGTGAGATGGGATCCACTGCAGGGCAACCCTGTGGTGCTTGCAGAGTTCAGTCAATAAGGTCTGCAGATGTGGTAATTTTCTGGATTGTAGTGCCTGGAGTACTGATCTTGCATCTGTCAAAAACACTACAGGCTGCGGGCTAAGATTAATGTTCAGCAGTTTTTCTATTGCTAACTTTATTGCTTGTATTTCTGCATCATAATTGTGACAATATTTCCCTGTTGCTATTTTATTCATATCCCTAGTGTTATTTGGGTATTCTATATATGCACCTGCTCCCCCATTTTTTACTGCATTCTGTGCTGATCCATCTGTATACACACGAATCCATAGGTCTTGTGGGTATTCTTCATCCAGGAAACTGAGAGTTATTGTTTTTCGCTGTAGACTATTCTGTTCCTCTTTATCAACTATTCCTTTCACTTCTGTCCGTATTTGAACTGATAATCCAGATTCCTCTGTCCAGGGTGTCTGTTCTGGTATGGGCAGTAGGGGGTTAACAGCTCTTGGCATGTCTGGTGTTTGTCTACTAATACGCTTGGCTTGGTGGATAAAACTGCTTCTCTTAAGTCGTCCCAATGCAAGATTTTGGAATCGGTCCTTCATTGGATGTCTCGGCATGCAAGCAAATTTTTCTGCCTGTATCAGCACCTTTGTGTCCCTCCGTTCTCTCAGTGCTGGTATCCTCCACAATTTCTCCATCTCTAATATTGGTGTTGATTTCATTGCTCCTGTGATGACCCTAAGTGCCTGGTTTTGTACTTTATCCAGTTCTTGAAGTGTGGTGTTTGATGCTGAACACCATGCAGATGATCCATATTCTAAATGTGGGCGTATACTCTGTTGGTAAACTTTACTGAGTATTTTCCCACTCGCACCCCACGTAGTTCCACACAGCTTTCTTAGAATAGCCAATTTTCTCCTTGCTTTTTGGGTTGCCTTATTTATCTGCTGTTTCCAAGATAGTTTGTTATCAAATGTAACTCCGAGATACGTAGCCTGTATGTCTTCTTTCACAGGCTCATTGTTTATATAGATGGCTCCTGCTTTTTGTTTTGGGGAAAGAGTGAAAAGTGTAGTACTGCATTTGTCTGTATTGATGCTGATACACCATCTATTTGTCCATGAATTCAGTGCATTCATAGCTCTTTGTAACAATTTGGAGGCCACTGTTGCATACTCCTCTGTGCACCACATTACCAAGTCATCTGCATACATTGCCACTTTGATACCATGTGGTAGTTCAGTAACTAGGTCATTGATGTAGATCAGAAAAAGTGTTGGAGATAGTACCCCTCCCTGTGGAACGCCCTGGCGCAGTAAGACCTTCTTACTCTTAAGACCATCCAGTTGCACTCTGGCTCTCCTGTTATGCAGGTATGCTTTGACCCATTTGTACATCCTGCCATTTACTCCATAATTTCTCAGTTTCTTCAAAAGCCCTTCCTTCCATACCTTATCAAATGCTTTCTTTAGGTCTATCCATGCTGCTAGTACCAGTTTCTTTTCTTGAAACGCATCCTCAATTTCCTGGGAAAGATAGGTTGCCTGATCTTCGGTAGAGTAACACTGTCTAAAGCCTGCTTGTTGTGGGACAAGGAGATTTTCACTTTCCAGGTACCACTGCAGTCTGAGATTGATTATACGTTCCATTGTTTTACACAAACAGCTTGTAAGGCTGATTGGTCTATAGCTGGTTTTTTGCAGTTATAGGCATGCTTCCCATTGGCGTGAGTGCGTGGCATCCTGATTTTTGTAGTGCGCCTTTTGGCTGGTTGCCTCCGACTTCAGCACTTAAAATTGCTAGAGCAGACTGTGGTCTTGCACGGGTGTAGGAAGGCCTGGCCAGTCTTGGTTTTCAGTCCCTGGTGACTGTTAAGCCCCATCCCCACGACAAGGAGCTGGCCTTGATGGGGTCTAAATATATGAGAAAAAAAACAGTGTTACAGCTTGAATTATCTCTATATATGAGAAAATCAACAGTGTTACTGCTTGAGTGATCTCTATATGTGAGAAAATCAACAGTGTTACTGCTTGAGTGGTCTCTATATGTGAGATAAACAACTATATTACAGCTTGTGTGGTCTCTATATATGAGAAAATCAACAGTGTTACAGCTTGTGTGGTCTCTATATGTGAGAAAATCAACAGTGTTACAGCTTGTGTGGTCTCTATATGTGAGAAAATCAACAGTGTTACAGCTTGTGTGGTCTCTATATGTGAGAAAATCAACAGTGTTACAGCTTGTGTGGTCTCTATATACGAGAAAATCAACAGTGTTACAACTTGAGTGGTCTCTATATATGAGAAAATCAACAGTGTTACAGCTTGTGTGCTCTTTATATATGAGAAAATCAACAGTGTTACAACTTGAGTGGTCTCTATATGTGAGAGAATCAATAGTGTTACAGCTTGTGTGCTCTTTATATGTGAGAGAATCAACAGTGTTACAGCTTGAGTGGTCTCTATATGTGAGAGAATCAATAATGTCTCAGCTTGAGTGGTCTCTATATGTGAGAGAATCAATAATGTTTCAGCTTGAGTGGTCTCTATATGTGAGAGAACCAATATTGTAACAGCTTGAAATATTCAGGTTTATTTCTGTATCTTGGAAACATGTTTCATGAGTATATAAAAATACTGATATAATTATTGAAAAATAGCAGGCTGTAACTCAAGTGATTTTAAATGAATTAAAAAAATGCTTTCAACAAATTTCAGTTTCCCACTGGCCACAAGTTATTATTATTATGATTGTTTATACAAAGAATAATTCAGTTATGGATTTTTATTTTCATAAAAATTATCTCGGCTTCAATATACTATACATAGTTTCAGTCCTTGTTTTTTGTGATTGTGTGGAACTGTGTAGAGCATATTTGGGTCAAGTGTATCAATCTTCTATCTATCTATTGACCTTTCGAGCCGTAACCGGCCCATAGGGCGTAGACCAAGATACACCTTCTCCTATATGAATTTTTGTTCTAGCAGTTTTCTTTTAAAGATATTTTATCAAATCTCGCCATCTGTCTCTGTTCTGTGCAAGCAGTTCTATCTCATTGAGGGAGCCGATTCCTGCTGCTCTTGCCTCTCTCATCAATGTTCTTCTCAGTGTCTCCCTGGGTCTTCCTCTTTTTCTTTTACCTGTTGTTTCCCATATCAATCTTCAGTCCACATTTTTTCAGCACTTTTTCTGGTTTTTCTTGACCTTTCTATAGCACAGCAGTTGTCTATAGTCAGAATTATATTTTCTACTAAGCAGTCATGCTGTTACAAAATATCACAATACATTTGATTGATACCAAGGGATTTAAAATGCTGTGGCCAGGCCTTTTTTGGTTATTTTATTTAATGTGAAATAACAGTGAGAAAATAAATAATAAATGTTAATTGATCTAAAGCACACAGTTTGCTTGAACAATTAGCTCAAAATCTCAGAAAAGAGGCTTAAATAAGAGAATTACAAGATTTTAGTGGAAATAATTGCAGAAATGTCAAATTAAAAACTACAAAGCGTTGCTTCTGAGTTTCTAGTGTTGGTTCCAATAGCAGCATTTTGTTGCTGATGGTATGGTATGTGTTAATGTGTCACTTCTACTTCTTCGGTGATAGAATGTCACTATACATCTAGACCTGCAAGGGTCACAAAATGAACTGAAATGTTCACTAATGAACAAGTGTTTGGTTCCAAACTCTCCAAAAAAAAAAAAAATCCAAAAATCCAAAGATTTAATCAGTTAAAACTGTCAGACCAAAGCCAACAATAATATTTTATTTAGCTATGTTTTGTACCAGACCCCACCCACCCAACAATTAAAAAAACAACTCTTAATCAAGGAACTGCTGTATTGAATCAAACTATTTTTTTTAAAAATAAGTTCCCTCCATGGGTAATATAATTGTAAAATACGAGACTTGAATCGTCTTAAAATGAGATTTTTCAACCATATGTGCTATCCAAAAGTGTTCTGTAACTACTTCATGCACTTCAAGCATCAAAACTCATGATGTGAGGTGGCATTCCTCACCTTCCTAGAGTACTACCCTGGTACCCATTTCTGCCAGTAGCTCGGTTGACCGCGGGGGTATTATTTTTTCCAACCACAAGTACAATTCACACAGCTTCCAGCGGAAATTGAACACATGTTGTCTGAACATTGGTAGCCTAGTCAGGTAGTTTTCCCAACTAGACTACCAAGGCCCCCGTGTAATACAATGTTAGTGACCATATTTGTCTCTGACCGTGACACATTTTTTAATAATGTAGTCAGTATCATGCTATGCCACCTTTACCTCCCAGAAAAATCTCTGGTGCTTATTTTTAGAGACTGGGTGAACCCAGGAATATTGTTGTCAAAAAAAAAATACCGACTTATGGGGACCGAACCCAGTCCCTTCTGATAAGGAAGATAGCATACTAAAACTAGTAATATAACAATAATTAATTCATATTAACTCACAAATATCATATTGCAAATGTATATAAATTGCTGAAGAGTTTATACATAGTAGTGAAAAGATTGCAACAATTTGGCAAAATACCTTTTTTATGCTTGACTATATCTTTAAATACTTGACAAGAAGCGTTGCTGGAAGTAAACAAAAGCAGTTACATGTGTAAAATTTGTAACAATGTTCTTCACTGTAAATTAAATTCTTAAATTATGTAATTATCTTGTAAAACATTCTGTAACAGACAATGACTAGTATAATTTTATTTGCCAGCCCCCCCCCCCCCCACATTACTCATATTGCCCATAGATCCCATAAAATTGAACAAATGTCATGAAAGAAAACTGAATCATTAGCAGGAAAGATATTAATCATTACATGCTTCATATTAAGCTTCAGTTAACACAAGACTTGCAGTGTTTCTTACTATAAGTCCCTATTTTGGACCGACTTATCAAGCATATTAAGGAAGTCAATACTTGCCATCCTTGCCTCTTTGTTCAGTGCGCTTCTAATGTTGCTTCAGGCTAGCCTCTTATCTTTTTTTGTATATTGTTTCCCTAATTTGGACCGACTTATCAAGCATATTAAGGACGTCAATGCTTGCCATCATTGCCTCTTTGTTCAGTGCTCTTCTAATGTTGCTTCAGGCTAGCCTCTTATCTTTTTTTTTGTATATTGTTTCCCATTTGAGAGCTTTAGTTGTGTTTCTCAAGTTATTGGTTACTTCTTCTTTTCAACATGACCGACATAAATCCACCTTATTTTCTTAATAGGTGAGACCGTTGGTATCATGGTCATTACTCTTATTCATGTAGAGTCTTAAAAACATTCCACTGTATGCAAAATATTTTCATTGACATTTGTTTACAAATACATCAAGATTATTTCTGTATTTCTTTTATTGATTTCCAGCATTTGTAGTGCATAAGTAAGAGTGGATAATAACCAAAGATCAATATCCCATCCCGGATATTTGTTTTTATATGTAGGATTTGTATCTTCATAGTTTCACAAAACTTCTAAAAGCCAATGTTGTTTTTGTGATTCTTCTTCTGATTTCCTCTCTTGTCTCTTCTTCTTGATCTATACAACTTCTAAGATAAGGAAATGGTCTACTTATTCAATATTCAACTGTTCACCATTTAACTTTGTGTGTGACTAGAATATTAATACCCTCTTTTCTCTTGGTTGATCTGAAGTTCTATTTTACTAGCTGTTGAAGACAGTGTCTGTTTATTTTTTCCTGCATTATGTTCACATTGCCACTAATTGGAACTATGTGATTCTTAAAATTAATACCTTTTAATCGAGTCCCATGATTCAATGCCTTTGCTACTTGTATATATACAGGGAAGGATTCAGAATAAAATCAATACTGAATTAGATGAGCAACAGTTTGGATTCAGGAAAAACAGTGGGACAAAAGGAGCCATATTTAGCATGAGAACATTGATTGAAAAGTACACAGAAGTAAACAAACCAATATATGCCTGCTTTATAGACTACACCAAAGCTTTCGATAGAATACACCATAACCAACTTATAGACTGCCTAAAGGGTATAAATCTAAACTACGCAGACATACAACTAATATGTCATTTGTACTGGGAGCAAACAGCAATAATAAAATATAACAAATCTACACCCATGGACATAAAAAGAGGAGTAAGACAAGGATGCATCTTATCACCAAGCTTGTTCAATCTATACACTGAGCAAATCTTTAAAAACATCTCAGAGATGCCAGGCCTAAACATTAATGGAAAGATAATCAATAACCTAAGATATGCTGATGATACTGTTCTACTAGCAGAAAATCCTAAAGACCTACAACAATTGCTTAATGTGATAAACACAACAAGCAAAAAATATGGACTAGAAATGAATATCAAAAAGACTAAAACTATGATCATAAACAAAGAAAATTCTCAAGACCTACAATTAAATATTACAGTTGAGGGAATACATCTGGAGACAGTCCAGAGCTACAACTACCTGGGACATACTATAACCAATGAAGGAAAATATAAAATTGAAATAAACAAAAGAATAGGTATGGCAAAAAGTAATTTTAATGCCATGAAAAAATATACTAACAACAAAACAAATACCAAAAGGGCTGAAACTAAGAATGGCAAAATGTTACATCTTCTCAATATTCCTGTATGGTGCAGAAACATGGACATTAGACCAGAAAACAGAACAGAAAATTGAAGCCTTTGAAATGTGGATTTATAGAAGAATAGGTAGAATTGGATGGAAAGAAAAGATAACAGACAATGAAGTTTTAAAACAACTGAAAATAAAAAGAGAACTACTAAATACAATTAAGACAAGACAAATGAAATTTTTGGGGCATGTTAAAAGATACAACAGCCTACTAAAAGTAATATTGGAAGGGAAAATACAAGGTAAAAGAGGCTGAGGCAGACCAAGACTAACATGGACGAGTAACATCAAAAGATGGACAAATCAATCTATGACAGCCTGCACCATCAAAGCAAGAACATCATTTCTTCATTATGAAGTCAATGACAATTTCAAACAGACAAAAAGATAACATGCAACCTTGTCTGACCCTTTTTTGAACCGGGAACCATTCACTCAGTCCCTCCTACTTGAGAACTCTACAGGGATAACTCTCATACAATAAGTTTATACATTTAAGTGAGCAGTGTGAATGAATTTATTAAACATAAAGGGTAGTAAACCAAAAATATTTGGAAACTTCATGTCTAGAGAGTTGAATGATATTTTCATAAGTTATAATTATATCCTCTTTCATTGTGTGCTATACCAGTTAGCATAGGTGATCCTGTCCTTCCACAGTCTTCTATCCACTGTGAATCGTATCAATTCTATGTTGATTGTTTTCCAGGCCATGACACCAAGCTATTTTCTCACTATGTTGTCCGTGATCTCTCTTTCCAAGCATTTTGCCAGTTGTAACCAAGCATTCCAACTTTCCTCTTCTCATGATGTGCTAAAGAAATGCTGATTGTTTCTTTCTGATGTTTTTATGAGCTCCCTTTTTGTGTTGGCCTCTTTGAGAATTTCCTCATTGGTCTTTTTCGCTGTCCAGGGAGCTTTCAACATTCTTCTGAGAAATCCCATCTCTGTGGCCTCTAATCGTCTTTTCATTTGTTTGTCTACTGTCCATGATTCGCTTCCATAGGTCAGAATTGGTTCTATATAGCACTGATGAACTCTCTTTCTCATTTTTATTGACATAGATTTGTTGCATAAGATATTTTTCATTTTCTGAAATGCTATTTTGGCCTGAGCTATTCTGCTTTTTATTTCTATGGTGCATCTTCCATCTGATGTTATTATTGTTCCCAAGTGTTTGAAGCATTGCACTTGATTCAGATTTGTCCTGTTTATTTTTATTACCTCTTTAAGCTCTTATGAATCCTCATTTTCTTTAGCTCTTAAAAATAAATTGAAATAATACATTAAATTATGCTGATGAAAATTTCCATTCAAAAAAGCTGAACAATAGTGTGTAAAATATTTGTTTGTTGTTTCTTACTCTTTAAGAAAAAGCAAAGTTGCTACTGCCAACTTGAGAACCTCTGTAAATAAGACCACTGTCACAGTGTTGTAGGTGTAGCTGTTGTCCTTTGCTTTGCTAGCAGTTACTAGGATACCTGACAATGGTAAACATACCGACACTATAAAACATAAATCATGAATGTAACATATTTCAAAATAAATAAAATTAAGTTATTTAATTGAAAGTGAGCTAAGAAAAATAATGAAAACGACCAAAGTAAAAAAGAGAGCTAATTTTCAAAATTAGGAAAAAACAATCATCATTTTTTGGACACGCAATGAGAAAGGTACTGCTGGAATATATATATTGAGACGAATTGGAAAATTGAGGGACGAAGAGATAGTGGGAAGCAAAGAGAAAAGAAACCAGACAGCTTAAGAGAATGGGTTGCCAGAAGATCAACAACAGAAATGATAAATAACTGTTGAGATAGAAATTTGTGGAGAGGCATGATCACCTACGCCAGCAGGCATAGTACTTGATGTTGATAATGACGAAATTGAAAATATATTTGCCATCGTTTGTTGTTGGTTTTGTTTTTTGATTCACTGTAAGTTTTCACATGTTATTCACCAGTGTCAGAAAGTGAAATCTGCATCATTCTCACTGTAACATTTCTCAACATTGGATCCAGCATCAGGGAAGTCTGATAGAATAAGCTGTCTCTACAAATTATCAAGTTAATAAGACTGTAGTTTTCCCGTGATCACACAATTACACAATAGAGCAATGCATGAAAATACTTCAAAGCACTAGGATGTGAGAGCTGCGATAGCTCAGTGGTTAGTGAACTGGACTACAAAGGACAAGAGGCAGGGTTCGATCCCAACCGACAGCTTCCAAGTTCACCAAGCCTTATATGGGTACTGGATTTTTTTCTGGGAAATTAAAGCGGCACGGACGTAATACCGACCACATTACCCCAATAATCATGCTGAAGGTCTGTAAAATTTATGGTCACTAACACCATATTTCCTATACGCAACTTGGCAGTACTTTACTTTTTTTTTCTAGGATGTAATGATAGAAATAGAAGAGAGAGAGAGAGAACCAGCCCATATGCTAAATAAAGTGCACTCTGCCATAAATTAAAAATGAAGAGAGTGAAGTCACCTGGATGGATAACAGTCCAGCTGAATTCATTCTAACCCAGGCAGGTAGGGGGGGTTAGTGTTCATATTTATCATGCACTGTGTGTGAAGATCTGGGAAAGTGAAGTTTGGAGAAACTCAGTGCATCTCCCCATTCCAAAGAAAGGAAATCTAAAGTTATGTATCAACTATAGAACTATTGCCCTAATAAGCCATTCCAGGAAAATACTCTCACAGATCATCATGCAGAGGATAGAGGATAATGGAAATTAGAACAGGAACATCACATAGAGGATAATGGAAATTAGAACAGGAACATTATGTAGATCAGAAAAGTTTCAGACATAGTACAGGTTTCACAGGATCATATCTTTAACGTGGGAAACATCTTTGAGAAGTGTAGGGAATACAACATAGAAGTGCACACATGCTTCATAGATTACAGAAAGACCTTTAATAGTGAATAACATAAAAAAAACTATGGGACATCATAATAAATTTGAACTTTTCAAAAATACCTAATATATTTTATCAGATTGCTATATCACAAACAACTAGCAACTATCAGGATAGTAGGTGAAACTTCAGATTTGTTCAAAGTACAAAAGGGAGTGAGGCAGGGGTGCATCCTCTCACAATACTTGTTCAACATCTATACTGAGAACACCATGAGATGTCAGAAGTGATGACAATTTTGTGGAGTGTGTCCATTACACGATAAATAGCAATATAATACCAGATTTTCAGATACACTAATGATGCAGACCACCTCTGAAACAGCGAAAAGGATTTAGAAGAGACAAATGAGTTAGTTAAAAAACATAGTAATGAACAAAGTATTTATCAAAATATAAATAAAACTGAGACACAGTCCACAGACAAAGCAAAAAACCAATTATAAAATTTATCAAAATATAAATAAAACTGAGACAGTCCACAGACAAAGCAAAAATCCAATTTAAAATCATCATTGACAATAAAGGACTAGAAATTGTAACAAACAATAAATATCTGGATTCTGCAATAAATAGCAATGGAGAATACCAGAAGAAGATCAAAAGAGAGGTCTAGCAATAGCAATATAAAAAGTAAATGTCATTCAGAACATGCATTATGTCACAATACCAACAAGGCAGTTAAATTACGATTGAAGTCATGTCTTCCCTATTGCAGCATCGCAACTAACATGGAAAAAAATTGGTTCATTTAAAAGAAAATGCTTCAGAAAAAAGAAAATAGGATACCTTGGATAATGTATACATATTTAAAGATCTATAAATTGAAGAGAACTGGTTTCTAGACATCTCATGGGGCAAATTAAAAACTGAAGAGATAGTTCTGGAACTTTGTTGGAGCCTAACAGAGAACAAAGTTCTGCAATTTTCTCTTGGATAGCCGAGAGTGTCAAATATCCTCAACATTTTCACTCCCTAAAGCAGAATTTACACTCTCTGTTTCCAAATTTCCTCCACTTACCATCATCATCATGTGCCATACCAGTTGGCGTAGGCGATTATGTCCCTCCACAATCTTCTATCTGCAGTGCATCGTATCAGTTCTGTTGTTGACTGTTTTCCATGCCATGACACCAAGCTATCCAGTATTTTCTCTCTTTGTCATCCTCAATCTCTCTTTCCTTTTATTTTGCCAGTTGTAACCAAGTATTCCAACTTTCCTCTTCTCATGATGTGCCCGAAAAATGTTGATTGCATCTTTCTGGTGTTTTTTAAGAGCTCCCTTTTTGTGTTGCCCTCTTTGAGAACTTCCTCATTGGTCTTTTTAGCTGTCCAGGGAACTTTCAACATTCTTCTGAGAAATCCCGTCTCTGTGGCCTCTAATCGTCTTTTCATTTGTTTGTCTATTGTCCATGATTCGCTTCCATAGGTCAGAATTGGTTCTATATAGCACTGATGAACTCTCTTTCTCATTTTTATTGACATAGATTTGTTGCATAAGATATTTTTCATTTTCTGAAATGCTATTTTGGCCTGAGCTATTCTGCTTTTTATTTCTGTGGTGCATCTCCCATCTGATGTTATTATTGTGCCAAAGTATTTGAAACGTTGCACTTGTTTCAGATTTGTCTTGTTTATTTTTATGCTGCATGATGGTGATGATTGTTTCTTCGATATAACCATTACTTCTGTTTTCTTACTATTCAGACTGAGACCTTTTTTGTTGCTTTCTTTTACTATTATGTCTATCATTTCTTGTAGTTCGTTCTCTGTCTCTGCTATTAAGACTGTGTCATCCGCATACCGCAAATTATTTATGTTGTGACCGTTGACTTCACCTCCACTTACCAAGAAAGTATAAATCAGCTGATTTCCCTGTTTGAGTTTTCCTAATCTGTAGAACATTTTACCATATGACAAGCTGTTACCCTATCCCCCATAACACCTAAGTTGCCTTATATTATAAGCATGGCAAGTGACAGTAGCTCTATTCTCTTCTTACCTGACTGCAGTCAGGGCCCCGGTAGTCACATGATCACACTGAGTACACAAACCTATATATTGTATTATTTCTGTGTACACAATCTTTCACATGATCACACAGAGTACATAAACCTATATAACATATTATTTCTGTGTACACAAACTTAACACATTAGCAGGGTTTTTTTCTCCTAAATAAGTTTACTGGAACTCCATAAACCAATTCCATATAATCATCATCATGTACCATGCCTGCTGGCGTAGGTAATCATGCCTCTCCACAACATTCGATCTTGACAGTTATTTATCATTTCTGTTATTAACCTTCTGCCAAGCTATTCTCTTAAGCTGTCTGGTATTTTTTCTCTTTGCTTCCCTCTATCTCTTTGTCCCTTAATTTTCCCAGTTATCACAATATATTCCAGCTGTTCCCTTATCATTACATGGCCAAAAAATGATTGTTTTTCCCTAATATTGAAAATTAGCTCTCTTTTTGCTTTGGCCTCTTTCAGAATGTTTTCATGACTTTTCTTAGCTGCCCATGGTATTCTCAACATTCTTCTGTAAAACCACATTTCTACAGCCTCCGGTGATTTTCACATCTGTTGTCCTATTGTCCATGATTCACATCCATATGTTAAGGCTGGCTCTACATAACATTTAAGAACTTGTTTTCTTGTTTCTGTTGTCAAAAATGTATTGCACAGTAATACACCTGCTACTGTATGCAGTAGACAGTACAACCTGTGGCTTCCTGCTGCCTTGCTGGTATGCTCGTGAGAGTAAAAGGGTAAGGGAGGGTACCCTAAAGTAAAACAACCCCACTGCCATGTGAGTGAGACTTTTTAGTCAAAAGCTAGCGAAGTCAACCGTAAACAAAATGACGAAAGGCAACAGAAAACAGCTGCCATAACTTCTTTGTATAATCATGGGTCATCACAAATATAGAATTCACAACAACATCAAGGGGAATTCCAATGGAATACCCTCGTTCAGTAGGGGACATCATGTGCTAGAGATGATACCCGATCATCACTAAGTTACTGTATGCAAGATAAAGGATTCCATATAAGAAAATATTAATACACCAGGTCTCTGAAGTTCTGGTGCACTTACGCTGTATTATTGCTTTCAATAAACATAGCATAAGAATGTAAACTGATAGCAATTCTGGTTTTCATTTACTTATAAAACATATCTCTCAGTATCATTTAAGTGCCAAAAGTTTATCAAAACAAATTTATTTTGAACAAATTTATAATATTGCATTTGTGTGAAACAAGCTTGTCACACAATACTTCAATTTAAAGACAATGTATAGATGAAAAGAAAACACTTTTAGCACAACCAAACAGTACAGAAACAGAAGAAACTTAAATTTGACAATTTCACATTTTTATTTCTAACTATCTCAAATTGGCATTTCTCTCTCTCTCTCTCTGCGATCAGGACTCAATCAGAGTAGGATTCCAGACTCTCACATGAAGTCAGCTGTCAGGTTAAGTGTGTTGATCGCCCCCACAGACAGAACATCACAATTAGAGTCTGCCAGATCCACTCTGATTGAACACCCGTTAAAATGTTGCACTGTGTTCTGCGCCAGTGGCCCAGTGCATCCGATTTCAGCCAGCATTTTATTCAGGTTTGCTTTCCTTAGCCCTTGATTGTCCCCAATCTTCCTGCATGGCAGCAGATTGTCTTTTCTGTAGGGGGATTCTGCCCTTAGATGGTCGGCCCTCCCAGGTTTACGAGCACCCTCTGCCCGAGTCACTAGAGGTGACTAACACAGACATGCACACACAACGATATGAGATGTGACTAACACAGACATGCACACAGCGATACGATGCATGACTAACACTGACACACATCAAGATATGAGACATGACTAACACAGACATACACACAAAGATATGACACATGACTAACACAGACATGCACAAGAAGATATGAGATATGACTGACATAGACATGCACACACAAAGATATGACACATGCCTAACATATAATGCACACAAAGATATGAGATATGACTAACATAGACATGCACACACAAAGATATGAGATGTGACTAACACAGCCATGCACACACAAGGATATGTAACAAACACAGACATGCACACACAAAGATATGAGATATGACTAAACACAGACACACATAAAGATATGAGACATGATTAACATGGACACACCAAGAAATGAGATATGACTAACATGACACACACCAAGATATGAGCCATGGCTAACACACGCGCACGCACACGCACACACAAGAGTTAAGATATGAGCCATGGCTTGCACAGAAACACACCAAGATATGAACCATGCCTAGCACAGAAACACATTAAGATATGAGCCATGGCTAGCACGGAAATACACTAAGATATAAACCATGGTCAGCACAGACACACACTAAGATATGAACCCTGGCCAGCACAGACACCCACCAAGATATGAGCCATGGCTAGCACGGATATACACTAAGATATGAACCATGGCTAGCACAGATACACACTAAGATATGAGCCATGGCCAGCACATACACCCACTAAGATATGAGCTATGACTAGCACGGATATACACTGAAAATTGAGCCATGGCTCAATTCACGAGAAACAGAAGAGGAGGTAGAAAAGCAGCAATCGCGAAAGGTATCCATATGCTTGGGTTTGTTATAGTCGGCAGACTCTTCTTAACGTGGGAATCATCGACATACGAGACACAGGCCCCGGTTAACTGTTCACAGGTTCCATTCAAACAGTTGTCCGGAGATTTGAGAGTGCAGTCTGACCCATAGAACGTTCCCTTGCATGTACAGTTCCCAGATGTTGTTGAAACAGTTGTCCGGACATTTGAGAGTGCAGTCTGACCCGTAGTACGTTTCCTTGCACGTACAGTCTGCACTTTCCGGATCACATATGATGTCACAGCCATCAGAACACGTCTGTTCGCACTGTAGCCCAAAATTACCATCGGGACAAGTGTCATTACAGGTATAGCCAGGATGTTTACACTGTAGGTATTGGCATTTCAAAATCTGTGATAAGATCCTCACTCAATGTAACAGAGTTATTTATATTCAGTTGATAAACTATAAATTTGAATATTTTATTACCCTCTCTATCACTTCACGATTAATATCTTCAGATAAGTGGGTGCTAAAGTGAAGGCAACAGTTATGCATAGCAACAATGGCAAATGTCACTGCAATAGCTTCCTGTTCTTAGAAATTATGTACAATCCATGTTGAATCTATTTTTTGTATTCAATTGTTTTATCAACTGTCTTAGAGTGAACAGGGCATCAGTACAACTCTATCTTCTTCTTAATCCAAACTGAGTCTAACTCAGCTGAAGTTTTAAAATTGATCAAATTCTGTACATATCTTTCCAATATCAGCGGTGATGTGCATCACATTAATTTTTATTGCCCTTACTTTCTTTTTAAAAAAATACTGTTATGGTTTTTGGTATCAGATAGTCATGGAGATAGTGCCCATATTTGTTATAGATCCTCTGCACATTACTTTTATCAATGTTAATATAATGGTAATGTTATCAGCATTACGCTTGTGACTCTTTACTTTCCCATTAAAAAAAAACAGGAATCCATTTAAGGCTGGATGAAACTAGAAGCTGTCATAATCAGGATCGACATCTTATCCTTAGTAGTCAAACTCACTAACCACTGAGCTAGTGTACCCATTACAAACATTAAGTGTTACTTAAAATAAATTGTTTTGTACAAAATAATTATATTTTTAATGTTTCAGTCATGCATTTGAATATATTGTGTTTAATGATTACCAAGTATATCATTTTTGATGTGCTAAAGTTAGTAACAACAGCTATTCAAGCTCAGTGGTTAGTTAAAAGAGCTATTAAGGACAAGAGACAGCTCCTAGACTCAGCGAGCCTTAAATAGGACCTGCTTTTTCTGGGAGAGTAGAGTGGCCTAGCATAACACTGTTCACATCACTCATAAAATGTGCATGTAAAAGTAAAAAAGTAAGTAAAGAGCCCCGTCAAAGTGGCGTATATGGAAAATGGTTTTAGTGACCATAATTTTTATAGACCTTTGACACATGATTTTTGGGTTAATGTGGTAGATGTTACACCCGTGTCTCTTTACTTTCCCCAAAAAAATCTGATACCAAATTAAGGCTGGGTAAACCTGGAAGCCATCGATCAGGATCGAACCTGACCTCTTGTCCCATGTAGTCCAGTTCACTAACCACTGAGCTATCACGGCTCCCTAAAATGTGCATGTGGTCATTGAAAAATACAGACATTAACACCATATATCTAAGAGCAGATCTTTATCTTTTTGATATAATTAATACAATTTTTACATTTTAAAAATTGAAACTGTTATCATGTCTTTATTATTTATAGCAACCACCAAAATACTACACTCAGGTATAACTGCACAATGAGTTATGTTGGCCTGGATACATAGGCATATTTAAATGCCAAGGATGACAGAGGTTACAAAATCAAATGTTGAAAAAGATACTAGAAAGGCAATGGAGTCGCAAGCAAGTATGACCAAAATTGCAGTCTGATAAAATATATCATAGTTTTTAAGCATCTCAGTGGCTGAGAGATTAGTGTGCTCACTTCCTGGTCAGAAAGGTTCGATCCCCAGAAGTGGCAGATTTATTTCTGACCAACAAGGTTTAAGGGTTCTATCTATCTATTGTCCTCTCGAGCCAAAGAAGGCACATAGGGCAGAACCACAATCTCAAAAACAGAAACCTTGCATGCCAAAATGGCACATATTGCAGAGATCACTGCTTCTAAAATCTATGGTCTGTTTCCATAACAATACTTTTTACAATGACAGCTTGTCAAGCCATCGATCAATCTCCTTAGTTGCCTCTTACGACATGCTTGGAAGGACACAGTGTCATTATTCTTTACTCATAATGAGGTCCTGGTAACACACGGGAAAAGGGTTCACTCTCTACAAAAAAGTACCAGAGATTTTTCTTGAAAGTAAAAGTGGCCTGGCGTGATAGTGACCACTCAAAAATGTGCTGCAGTCCTAGAAAAATATGGTCACTAACACCATATTCCCTAATGCTTAGTAAGGCATGGAGGGAATCTTTACTTTAAGTATTTTTGATCTCCAGATACTTGTAAGTTTGTTTTAAAGACATTTGATTCAAACACCATGATTCTCTTGGTTTCCATCTCAATATTTTTCTCCCTAGGTAAACAAACAAATGAAAAAATGTTAGGTGAAAGGGAGGGAAAAAAGGTTAAGGTGAATGGAGAGATTAAGGTGAAAGGGAGTAAAAAAGAAGGTAATGGTGAAAGGGAGGGAAAAAAAGGTTATGGTGAAAGGGAGGGAAAAAAAGGTTATGGTGAAAGGGAGGGAAAAAAAGGTTATGGTGAAAGGGAGGGAAAGAAGGTTACGGTGAAAGGGAGTAAAAAAAAGGTTAAGGGGAGAGGGAGCAAAAAAAAAGGTTACGGTGAAAGGGAGTAAAAAAAAGGTTATGATGAAAGGGAGGAAAAAAGGTTAAAGCGAATGGGATAAAAAAAGGTTACGGTAAAAGGGAGGAAAAAAAAGGTTAAGGTGAAAGGGAGAAAAAAAAGGTTATGATGAAAGGGAGGAAAAAATGTTATGGTGAAAGGGAGAAAAAAAAAGGTTACGGTAAAAGAGAGAAAAAAAAAAGGTTACGGTGAAAGGGAGAAAAAAAAGGCTAAGGTGAAAGGGAGGAAAAAAGGTTATGGTGAAAGGGAGAGAAAAAAAGGTTACGGTGAAAGGGAGCAAAAAAAGGTTATGATGAAAGTGAGGAAAAAAGGTTACGGTGAAAGGGAGAGAAAAAAAGGTTACGGTGAAAGGGAGCAAAAAAAGGTTATGATGAAAGTGAGGAAAAAAGGTTATGGTGAAAGGGAGAGAAAAAAAGGTTATGATGAAAGTGAGGAAAAAAGGTTACGGTGAAAGGGAGAGAAAAAAAGGTTACGGTGAAAGGGAGCAAAAAAAGGTTATGATGAAAGTGAGGAAAAAAGGTTATGGTGAAAGGGAGAGAAAAAAAGGTTACGGTGAAAGGGAGAAAAAAAAGGTTACGGTGAAAGGGAGAGAAAAAAAGGTTATGGTGAAAGGGAGAAAAAAAAGGTTACGGTGAAAGGGAGTAAAAAAAAGGTTATGGCGAAAGGGAGGAAAAAAATATTAAGGTGAAAGAGAGGGTAAAAAAGGTTAAGGTGAAAGGGACGAAAAAAAGGTATAGTTACAGCTTTACATCAGTGAAGGACAACATAATCGAACAGCGTTCCGGCTCAATAGGTCTTTGGCAGAAACACTGGACAATATATACACACACACAACTGTGCACCTTGTTACATAAAGATTACAAAGTAGAACTCTGAACAGAATTCTACTCTTTGTAATCAGTAAACACAATATCCCAAATATGAGTAGTGATACATTGGATTGTTAAATCTGACAACAGAAAACAGGGCAGAAGTATAAAAAAAAAAAATATGTACACATTTGTTCCTAAGCTAATTTTATTTACATCTGTTCAGGCTAAGAGCTCCTCAATAAGTGCAACCATGAGATAAAGAAACAAAATAAAATTAAGTAAATACCTCAATGAGACATAGTAAAAACAAATTCAGAAACACTCACAGGAATGTCAGCCCAAATTACACTGGAGAGAATTAAAAGATGCAGACCAAAGATAGCTGAGAACATTGAAGACAGATTTAGGATGAACCAGACTTGGGGACTCCTCAGGAT
The DNA here is from genome assembly GCA_032433765.1 of Megaustenia siamemsis. Lineage (NCBI taxonomy): Eukaryota > Metazoa > Mollusca > Gastropoda > Stylommatophora > Ariophantidae > Megaustenia > Megaustenia siamemsis. The sequence goes on along the minus strand of JAVIAB010000050.1, from coordinate 58,961,932 downwards.
GACCACATAGTGAGATTTTATTCTTGACCTATAAAGCACTATACTCTGTCAGCCATGAATTCTTTGTTGGTCTGTGGTCTAAGTCTGTGTGGAAGAAATTGAGTGTTCCTTGTTGCAGTTTCCTCATATTCCAAGTCAGGCTTGTTGCAGGAGCTACTGAGTTAAGCGCTCTGTGCACACCATGAGCTGTGTGTCTCATCCGTTTTGATCATGTTTCGATATTCCAATTGTTTACAATGAATGATTATATCGTATGATAGGGAACAGTTGGCTGTGTTCACTTTCTGCGCGGTTTTGCCTTATGTCTTTTGGCGTGTGCTGAGACTGCTACGATGGGGACTACAGTTACCTTTCTTTGTTTGGAAGATGAGTTAGTAATTCGGATGATTCCACTGGCATGGGCGGTTGAGCAATTATGGATTTTAATTCATTTGCAGTGATACCGAGGCCTTCCATAACCAATAACCAATTGACTGTTTATCACCAGTAAGTCACTTTCATTAACCGAAAAGTACACAGAAGTAAACAAACCAATATATGCCTGCCTCATAGACTACACCAAAGCTTTTGATAGAATACATCACAAACAACTTATAGAATGCCTAAAAGAGATACATCTAGATGGCATGGACATACGACTAATATGTAACCTATACTGGGAGCAAACAGCAATAATAAAATATAACAAAGAGAACTCTACACCCATTGATATAAAAAGAGGAGTAAGACAGAGATGCATCCTATCACCAAGCTTGTTCAATCTATACACTGAGCAAATCTTTAAAAACATCACAGAGATGCCAGGCCTAAACTTTAATGAAAAGATAATCAATAACCTAAGATATGCTGATGATACTGTACTACTAGAAGAAAATCCTAAAGATCTACTACAATTACTTCATGAAATAAACATGACAAGCAAAAAATATGGACTAAATATGAATATCAAAAAGACTAAAACTATGATCATAAACAAAGAGAATACTCAAAACCTACAAGTGGATATCAAAGTTGAAGGAATAGACCTGGAGACAGTTCAGAGCTACAACTATCTTGGCCATACTATAACCAGTGATGGAAAATGTACAACTTAAATAAACAAAAGAATAGGAATGGCAAAAGGCAAAGGCAGGTAATTTTAATATTATGAAAAATATACTGAAATCAAAACAAATAACACCAGGGCTAAAACTAAGACTAGAAAAATGTTATATCTTCTCAACATTCCTGTATGGTGCAGAAACGTGGACATTAGACAAGTAAATATAACATTACATTTGATGAAAAGAGAACTTAACAACTAAACACAATTCAAACAAGACAAATATTAGATTTTTGGGGCAAGTTAAAAGACACAGCAGGTTACTAAAAGTAAAAGTAATTTCGGAAGGGAAAATACAAGGTAAAAGAGGCAGAGGCCGACCAAGACTAACATGGAAAAGTAACACCAAAAGAGGGACAAGTCAGCCTATGACAACCTTCACCATCAAACCAACTTCCAAGTAGGCTTACCTTACCAAGATAGAGCGGAATGGCACTCCACGGTAGCCAACCTTCGTTGCGGAGATGTCACTCAATGATGATGATGTTGAAACTAAATATTAGTAAGTACATATAATTGTATGCAAGATCAAAAATAAAGAGACACTAGCAATAGGAACTTGGAACATTAGATCAGCATTCCAGGTTGGAAAGCTAGGAAACATCAGTCAAGAAATGAAGAGAATGAAATTGAACATCTTGGGACTATGTGAAATGAGATGGACAGGGGCAGGATTATTACAACGCGACAGTGGAAATGTAATTTACTCTGGGGGAACCACACACGAAAGAGGAGTAGGCATCATGTTAGATAGAGAAAGAAGCAAAACAGTGAAAGGATTTTGGCCAGTATCAGACAGAATTCTGCTAGTAAAATTGAGCAGCAGACCAATGGATATCAACATAATTCAAGTTTATGCACCAACAAGTAATAGCGAAGAAGAAGACATTGACACTTTTTACAAGGAGCTAGAGGCGGCCATGGAACAGTGTAAATCCCAAGAAATAACTGTTGTATTAGGGGATTTCAATGCAAAGGTAGGAACAACTAAAGTGCAAAATGTTACGGGGGTGGAGGGCATGGCCTTGGCGAGACAAATGACAGAGGGGATAGATTGGGCAAAGACACATGAAACGATTATAGGTAACACCTGGTTCAAACAACATCCTAGGCGACTATGGACATGGCAAAGCCCAGACAAAAAAGTACACAATCAAATTGATTTTATACTGGTACAGAGAAGATTTAGGAATGGGCTAACGTCTGTTTAAACAAGGCCAGGAGCAGATTGTAATAGTGACCATGTACCAGTAGTTGGAAAGATAAGAATAAATCTGCGGAAGGCACAGAAATCACCAAGAAATATAAAATTAGAACTAGATATGCTAAGAGTAGATAAACAGATGAGTGATAAGTACAGCATGATAGTACAAAATAGATATAATGCTATTGAGAAAATACAGGACATCCAGGAGCAGTGGGAAATGCTCAAACAATCGATTCAGCAAACATCAAAAGAAGTAATACAAGTGACTAAAAGAATCAACAAAAAGAAATGGATGACAGAAGAAATATTACAACTAATGGACGAACGAAGAAAACATAAGAAAGAAGAACGAGCATACAAAATATTGCACAAAGAGATCCAAAACAAGTGAAAGACCCAAAATTTATGCACAATCAGTTAAATGAATTAACAGGAAGAAAAGAAGTCAAAGTTTTAGGATGTGTGAAATCAAAGGAAGGAAATATAATAATGGGACAGGAGAAGACAATGGAAAGATGGACAGAATATATCAGTCAACTCTATGATGATGAAAGACCAGAATTAAACAATTCAAATGAAGACACAGGACCACCAATAATGCAGAGTGAAGTGGAGGATGCAATTCAACACATGAAAAGAGGCAAAGCTCCAGATCCTGACAATATAACAATCGAAGAGATAAATGCATTAGGAGAGTTGGGAGTACAAGTCATAACAAAATTACTCAATGACATATATAACACTGGACACATACCCGAAGATCTACTAAAATCTATCTTTGTAGCCATACCGAAGAAGTCAGGCGCCACTGATTGTGAAGACCATCGCACTATTAGTCTCATGAGCCATATGACTAAAATATTACTAAGAATAATCATGAGACGTGTAAGGAACAAAATAAAACCAGAAATAGGTGAGGAACAATGTGGATTTGTGGAAGGAAAGGGCACCAATAATGCAATATACATCTTAAGGACATTGATAGAAAGATCTATAGAGGTAAAGAAAGATCTATATATGTGCTTTATAGACTACACGAAAGCATTTGACAAAGTAAAGCATGTGGAAATAATAAATATGCTGGAGAAATTAAACATTGATGGCAAGGATGTGCGAATCATAAAAAACATGTACTAGCAACAAACTGCAGCTATACGAATCAACAACCAAACAGGACAATTCCAATTTATAAAACAAGGAGTCAGACAAGGCTGTGTTCTGTCACCGGATTTGTTTTCACTTTACAGCGAATATATTATGAGATCAATAGTAGACAAAAAAGGAATTGAAGTCAACGGTCACAACATAAATAATTTGCGATATGCGGATGACAGTCTTAATAACAGAGACAGAGAACGAACTACAAGAAATGATAGACATAATAGTAGAAGAAAGCAACAAGAAAGGTCTCAGTCTGAATAGTAAGAAAACAGAAGTAATGGTTATATCAAAGAAACAATCATCACCATCATGCAGCATAAAAATAAACGAGACAAATCTGAAACAAGTACGTTTCAAATACCTGGGCACAATAATTACATCAGATGGGAGATGCACCACAGAAATAAAAAGCAGAATAGCTCAGGCCAAAATAGCATTTCAGAAAATGAAAAATATCTTATGCAACAAATCTATGTCAATAAAAATGAGAAAGAGAGTTCATCTGTGCTATATAGAACCAATTCTGACCTATGGAAGCGAATCATGGACAGTAGACAAACAAATGAAAAGATGATTAGAGGCCACAGAGACGGGATTTCTCAGAAGAATGTTCCCTGGACAGATAAAAAGACCAATGAGGAAGTTCTCAAAGAGGCCAACACAAAAAGGGAGCTCTTAAAAAACATCAGAAAGAAGCAATCAACATTTTTCGGGCACATCATGAGAAGAGGAAAGTTGGAATACTTGGTTACAACTGGCAAAATAAAAGGAAAGAGAGATCGCGGACGACAAAGAGAGAAAATACTGGATAGCTTGATGTCATGGCATGGAAACAGTCAACAACAGAACTGATACGATGCACTGTAGATTAGGGTGACCATTCGTCCCCGATTTCCGGGGACAGTCCCCGGAATGTAGAAGTTGTCCCCGAAAGAAATGTGTCCCCGATTTCAGTGAATAAATAAATGTTCATACACGGAATCTGCCCTCTTTTAAAGTAATCACTAGGACTCAGGATGTTACTGAGTTGTGTTTCTTTATCCCAGACTGAGCGGCATTAGCAAGAAGATAAAAGAGAAGACTTGGACGCGTTGTGTCGGAGATAGCTCTTTGAACTCTTGAAGCGCGTTGCTACGTCACTTCTATTCCCACCACTCACTTCTATTGGGATGGGTTTAATTTTTTTAAAAAGCAGACACTCTCTCCCCCCCCACCCCTGCCTTTCCGGACATCTCCCCCCAAAGTATCTCGCCAAAGCTGCCAACAGTAAAAACTAACATTAATTTATCATGTGAAAGCTTCAGTGAAAAACTTGCTTCAAATCATGAGATCTTGAGAAAGATACACTCAAAAAACAAGTACCACGCCAAGGCAACAACCTCTTAGTCTTCAGTATAAATAAAGTACTGTAAACATTACTTTAATACTGCAATTGATATCTATATATTGTTTAAATTTTTTTTATTTTAAATTTTTTTTTTTTTTTGAGAAACAGAACTAGCTGTTGTAATGTCATTAAGTGCGTGTATCGCATAAGTACCGTGAATATTAACAAAAATAAAATCAAACAGCAAATGAACAGTTATTATGAAATTTAAGGTTATCTTTTTTTTTTTTTGCATCTACAAAATTTCTTGCGCATACAGTCATACACAGTCACACACCCACCCACACATATTATAAATATATATATATAAATAAATATATATATGTATACACACACACACAATATATAATATATATATATATATATTATTATATCGTTCGTCCCCGATTTTGTGGGACAGTCTCAGAAATAAGCAAAAAAATCCTCTGAAATGTAAAAAATATGACAAATGTCCCCGGAAACAATGGGGGGAAAAATGGTCACCCTACTCAGCCCTACTGTAGATAGAAGATTGTCCCTGTGGAGGGACATGATGATCGCCTACCCTACGCCCCTACGCCAACCGGCAGGGTACATGATGATGACATATTATAATTAGTCTTTACTAAAATATAAGTTCTAGTACTAGAATACACTATTAAATCTTATAATTAAAAAAAAAGAAAGAAACTTACTAAGACTATGAGAGTAGAAACTACATACTACATAAGAAAGAAAAATCGAATCGTTTCTACTTTTACTTTTCTTTTGACTTACCTTGATTTATGAACAGCACCGTGTACGATATAAAAACAACCGCACTATATTTATTAGGGAAAATGTCTGATAAAATTGAAACCATGGCGAGTATGCTGGGGATTCTAATTCTAAAAAAAAAATAACATAAACAGGACGATCTAGCATGTGAACTTCGTTGCTATGTTTACTGTCATTGCTGCTGCTGTTGTGGTGCAGTCACTGCAGTGTGCAGTTAATTACTTTGGTTACACGTATAATCATACTGATCGCCCCTGAATTATACTAGTGGCTTCCCTTACCACATTTACATTACTTCCGGGTCGAAGGTTTACACTCTCTAAAGATCCTCTTCTCCTTTCCTTTGAGGGAGATATAATTTGCGGTTTTTTACTCTTCTTTTTGTCTCTGCCGCTGTTTTGTTTCCTAGTGTTTCTAATGTTCTGTCAATCCATTTTTTTCGTAGTCGGCCCTTGGGTCTGGTGTTCTCGCAGCATTTATTGAAGACTCGTTGTGTTGTGTTGAGTTAAGTGCTCTGTGCACACCGTGAGCTGTGCGTTTCATCCGTTTTAAAACGTGTTTCAATATTCCGATTGTTTACGATGATATCGTATGACATGGAACAGACGGTTGTGTTCACTTTCTGTGCGGTTTCATCTTATGCCTTTTGGCGTGTGCTGAGACTGCTATGATAGGGACTCCTGCTACCTTTCTTTGTATGGGAGATTAGATAGTAATTCAGATGATTACTCTGGCACGGGCGGTTGCGCAATTATGGATTTTAATTTGTTTGCAGTGATACCGGGGCCTTCCATAACCAATTCACTGCGTGCCAGCTCCACATGGAAGATTGGCTGTCATGGAGCTCCATTTTACTCTCGTCTTGATAGTATATATGGCCCTTTTCGTCTTGTCAGACGGTCTAGTGGAGGCTATTGCGTATTTTTTTGATGTATTGTTTTTGCCGAACAGCTTCTCTCGTGGCTAATTCTACCAATGTTTGACGAACACACGCGGTCACATAATGAACAGGTCAGGCTCGCTGATCCACAGGGTTTACCATCCTTTTTCGAGTCTCTTCTCTTCTAAATCCTGTCTTAGCACAGTCTCAAATGTTGTTATACCGTTTCTTATGCATGCTCTCCATGATGTGCGATCACTTGCCAGATGTTGCCAGTCGTTTTCACAGATGGAGAAGTCTTTCAGAGATTATTTGCAGATATCTCTATATCGTAGTTTAGGTCTGCCGATTTGTCTTTTTCCGTGTTTTAGCTCACCATATAGTATTTGCCTAGGAATGCGTTTTTCTTCCATCCGTTGGACATGCCCCAGCCATCTTAGTCTTGATAGTGCACTTTGTCATAAGTTCACATGTCTACCTTTTGATGTTATAAGTCCACTTTAATCTTGGTCTGCTTTATCTACCTTGTAGAAATTCCCTTCCAAGATAACTTTTAGTATTGGGTCTCTTCACATGTCCCACAAATTTATGTTATCTTTTCCAATAAGGATAATATAATCATGAGTACAACAAAGAAAATCCTAGAAACACACTAGAATCGGAGATAGCTGTGGAGGTATTTGTGTATATTTAAATTAGAAGAGAGCTATAAACATACCAAATCCATTTGCCTCAAACTAGAGGCTTTCTAAAGTAGGTGTCTACATAAAACAAAGTATTCTTTTTTTGGCCCAACATTACAGCGAAGATCTTCGTAAGGGAACATGCCTTAATGACATAATCAGAGCGATCTTAAAGAAAAGATGGGCGCTGGTAAGCATGTCTCAGGCAGCTATATATAGAAAGTGGACCTTCATTGAACTCCAAGTGGTAAAAGAATAATTGGAAAACTAAAATAGATAAGGTGTAGATTGGTTGACAGGCTAGCACAAGATAGACACCAGTAGAGATATCTAGTGATAGTCCTATGTGCTGGAGGGCATAAAGAACACTTTTACTTAATACAGAGATAGCTCTTTATTTACTTTCATAATTAAGCACATCTTTAGATTGTCATTTTGCCGCACCAAGTGTAACACAGACAAGAGAGTGAGTCAGATGCCGTGCAATCCCCCCTCACGAAAATTCAATTCAAAAGCATGTCCCTTTGTCACTCACAATCATCATTCCATGTTCCCATTACAGCAGACACATACTTCATGGAACATACTGGCCATATCAGACATCCCCGTGCCTATGTCACTCACAATCATCATTCCATGTTCCTTTTACAGCAGACACATCCTTCATGGAACATACTGGCCATATCAGACATCCCCGTGCCTATGTCACTCACAATCATCATTCCATGTTCCCATTACAGCAGACACATACTTCATGGAACATACTGGCCATATCAGACACATCCGTGCCTATGTCACTCACAATCATCATTCCATGTTCCCATTACAGCAGACACATACTTCATGGAACATACTGGCCATATCAGACATCCCCGTGCCTATGTCACTCACAATCATCATTCCATGTTCCCATTACAGCAGACACATACTTCATGGAACATACTGGCCATATCAGACATCCCCGTGCCTATGTCACTCACAATCATCATTCCATGTTCCCATTACAGCAGACACATACTTCATGGAACATACTGGCCATATCAGACATCTATGTGCCTATGACTGACGTTTGCCTAAATAATAAAAGTGGGCAACAACTTATAGATGATTGTGCGCTATAGGATTAGTGAACTATAAATGATCAAGACCCTACTCGACTCTTCTGTGGTGGGCATGGAAATAGAGTATAAAACTCTCGCAAACATTTAAGGATTGAAAAAAGAAGACAACCCAGTACCTAAAAATGTAGTGTCAAAATCAGATGTGTTGGGTCAAAGGGTGCAGAAATCACATCATCATCATGTCAAGTACTTTGTTGAATGTTGGATTCACCACAACCCATCTGAAAAAAGATCTGTTTCTAGCCAGATCTCCCGCTTTTCTTGTTGTCATGTTCAAGGTCATCACCTTGGTGTCTTGAAGCCACCTTCTTCTTGGTCTGCCCCTAATGCATTGTCCAGGAACTGGCTGTCATTTCTCGGCAGTCTGCAATCAATAGTTTGCCATTGCTTTCTGATTGGTTCTGGCCACAACCTTAGGTCCCTGAACCCAATACCAGGCTGTTCCAGTCCCTGCCTTTGAGACCATTGTTGACTGGGTCAATTCTCCGCCCTTGCTGCTAGGAGCTGTACGCACTACAGAAGGGGAACTCCTTCCTTAATTCCGTTGCTCTGGGATAAATGACAAAACAATGAATTGATGCCATTTGAGCAATCTTTTAAATGTGAACAGTAACAATAGTAGTCATCATTGAGTGTCATCTCCGCATCGAAGGTTGGCTACCATGTAGCGCCATTCTGCTCTGTTTCTTGCTTTGATGGTGCAGGTTGTCATAGGCTGGTTTGTCCATCTTTTGATGTTACTCATCCACGTTAGTCTTGGTCTGCTCTTTTACCTTGTATTTTCCCCTCCAGGATTACTTTTAGTAGGCTGTTGTGTCTTTTAACATGGCCCAAAACAAAAGTAGTATTAAGTAATATTATACAATACTATATAAACAATAGTAGTATAGTATTACAAATAGTAGTAATAAATATCAAAGCTGAAGGAATAGACCTGGAGACAGTTCAGAACTACAACTGAAATAAACAAAAGAAAAGGTATGGCAAAAAGTAATTTTAATACCATGAAAAGTATACTAACGTCAAAACAAATAACACCAGGGCTAAAACTAAGAAAAGCAAAATGTTACATCTCAATATTTCTGTATGGTGCAGAAACATGGACATTAGACAAGAAAACAGAACAGAAAATTGAAGCCTATCAAATGTGGATTAATATAACAATAGGTAGAATTGGATGGAAAGAAAAGAATAAAAACGATGAAGTTGTAAAACAACTAAAAATGAAAAGAGAACTACTAAACACAATTAGAACAAGATAAATAAAATTCCTGGGGCATGTTAAAAGACACAACAGCCTACTAAAAGTAATATTGGAAGGGAAAATACAAGGTAAAAGAGGCAGGCCATGATTAACATGGACGAATAACATTAAAAGATGGACAGGTCAGTCTATGACAATCTGTACCATCAAAGCAAGAGACAGAGTGGAATGGCGCTCCATGGTAGCCAACCTTTGATGTGGAGATGGCACTCAATGATGATGATGTTGAACAATATTAGTCATTACCATTGGTAGAATTCATTGTAGGGGAAGAAATCTGTGAGCCTACTCAAATCAAGAATTTAAGGTCATCATCAACACTAAACTATCATTTCTTTGTTGGTGGTTCTGAGAATGTTCTCATCCCCATGGTTGGTCAGTCACGTTGGCTCTGCTATATCTGTCTATTCTATAATTCTATTTACATGACAGGCATCAAGCATCTCATAACAGAAAGTGGATTTACTTGTAAATGATCTTTAATGTTAGATCTTAGACAACTTAATGACACAGTGTTATATTTGATTCTTCCAAAATGGTTCACTTGACAACACAGGGTCAATTTACTATATTGATGTTGTTACAATACATAACTTTCTATACCCAAAAGATGGAATAATTACATTTGTTTTTAAGCATTTGAGTCAAACAGGATTGAGTGCCATAAATAAGAATTATTATTTTGATCACAGGGTGGTATGCAGTTTTAAAAATAAGAAATAATGTTATAACTGAACTGAACACAGTTTCATAAATAAGAATTACTATTCTCATCATAATCTTTAAATAGTCATTTTATGAAAAGAAAAGCGTTCAATAATGAGAGTACCTGGTTTGTGCTACAAATGAAGTATACATCCCTTCCGACATTTTTTAAAGGTGAACTAGTAAACCATACCCAAAAAGTTTTACGAATAGGGGAAAACAATTCATTTGTGTCAAATTTATTTTACTTCTCTCTTTGTGAAGAACAAAGCGCTCATAATGTCTTTTACATTATGTTGAACCAAACACACAAAAATTATATTGAAAACTACATTTTATTGGATATTATTCTGTGGAGTCAATCCCTGGTTGGCATCAGTGTTTATAGTCTGTTTCAAACACAGGTTTGGTAAAATTTGATTGGTTAGTACTTATATAAGCTGAGCTATTTTAAAAAAAATCTGTATGCATTTTATTTTCGCACAAGGCTATATGTAGATTTATTTTAATGAAAAGAAAAGAAATAAACCATGCAAAATTTTCACTGATACATTTTTTTCTAATACAAATCATCTTGTAAGGCCTACAACTCCATTAAAACAAAATCCCTTACAAATTAAGGGAAACCTTTAGAAGACAAAAGGTATGAATATAGAATAAATACACATGAACCATGGGAAGCATTATTATGAGATAAATAGATAACTAATGATCTCAATGAATTTTGATGTTTCTGAGAAAGTTGATATATAAGATTCTTTTTGGTTAATTTTAAAAGAACTTTTTAAAGTTGTTGAGAAAGAAACGAGAAGGTAAATAAACTTCATTCAAATTAAAACTATTAAAAAATACACATCATTCTCTTTGCTCACAACTAAAATAATATGGCACATGTTTGATTACATTGCTCACATACACCAACTAAGAAAAAAAAATAAATTAGTCCACTCACAATAAGAGCCTGTAAAATGCTACACTAAAATGGCCATTAGAATAAAAAAATTAAATATTGCACATTTGATCTGATATAAGCAATAAACAAAACATGTGATAAGCTAGAAAGTTCTGACACACTTTCAAGATTTGATAGTAGCTTGACAAAAAAAACATTGCCAACTTGTATCTGATGTTAAAGTCTCAGTAAATGTTTGATTGAACAAATTTATGAAATGGCCAACACATTTTATGAGTACAAAACTGTAGGGGCTAAGTACTAATGAACAGAAAAGTTTAGGTTCAATTCTCATACACATAAGTTTTAAAAATTTTCACTTATTTATTAATTTTTTTTGACTGACACAAATAGGACCAGGCATTTATTCCGGAACTTTTTAGCTGGTTAGCCTGGTATGATACAACTCACTTAACCTATAAAATATAGTCACACAAAAAATATTGGTGCCAACACCATATTCCTCAAACAACTTCAGGCATGGAGGAAACTATATTTAATAAATGTCAATTTTACATACACTGGGATTTTAATAAAAAACCATGAGTAAAATGAAATAAAGAAAACTTACGAAGTATAAAACAAAAATGACAAAAGAGATATAATTAAAGCAAATCCTACAGGGAAGAAAAATAATAAATAAGTTGAATGAGACTGATTTTTATAAAAAAAATTGTTTTCCTACAAGTTAATTAGTTAATGTTTTCCTACAAGTTAATTAATTAATTTTTTGCTACAATCAATACATAGATACTGCTATACTGGTTAAATCAGGTACAAATTTTCAATGTCAATGCTTACTACCAACTTCTGAAAATGTGATAAATCAGAAGTCTGAGACACAGATCTACTTCAGGTCAGAGAAACAAATCAGGTCAATCAGATCTTCTCTATAAGATTTATTCTTCAAAGCAAAAATACATTTTTTTTTTATTTTTTCACAATAAGTGTAGATATAATTCTGCAAAGAGACAAGCAACACTAAAACAAGTCACAGTTAGAAACAGATATGAGTGAGCTTCATAATCAACAAATGGAAACTGTAAATCAGTCATCTTACAGCAAATAAGTCTAAGTCAGCCTGAACCATTTTACACAAAGATGTCTAATTCAGCATGAAATCACAAGACTGCTACACTTCAAATTGTGTATTTACCTCTAGATAATACGGAACAATAGTATTAACTTTGGTATCTTTTAAACTTCTAGATGAACTTCATTGTTGATTTCAATTTCATTGATGGATAGATCAACAATGACCAACATTTTACTCCTCATTTATTTAGTTTATAAATGCAGACATTGCTAACTAGAATAATCTGTTATATTATAAATATAACAGAAATATCTATTCTCATATGTAAACCATATATTCACCAAACTCAAAATAGGAACTACCAGCCAAAGGCCACTGTACCTTGGATAACATGACAACAAAACATGTTCTACAGGATTGTCCCCAGTACACAGGCCTGAGGAGGACGATGTGGCCCACACCCACCTTCCTGGAAGAGAAACTTAACGGGGCAACTGAATCACTGAAACAGACAGCTGCCTTCATAAGCGAGTCTGGAGTCTGTGTCTGAATGAGCCATGATTGCAGAAGAAGAAAAAGACATTTTTTACAATTTCACTAACCACCGGTACCTTTCAGATCTCACTGAACAAAAATATTAATGTTTGACTATTTTTTTTTTCAGAAAAAAAAAAATCCCATGCAATATGTTTAAAAGAAATAAATTGGAAATGTTAATAAAAAAAAAAATATTGTACCAAGAATTATCCAGGGATGCCAAAAACCCTCCCTATAAAACTAGTTTGGATGACGTTACATTTCTTAAAAGACGTCCTTATCCTATACATAGAGAGTTTCATTGCAGCTGTGATGTCCACAATCTGCACCATTTTACAACATGTCCCTAAATGTTTCACTGGCAAATGCTATGGACATGGCCAGCCTCTGTGCATGCACTATTTGGTTGCACAGGCGAAGCTAAATGAGACTAGGTAAAGATAAAGGTAAATTTTATTCCATATCATAAAATGTCACTCAATATTAAATGGAACCCTGTATTAAGAACCTCGGTGGTTGAATGGTTAATGTGTTCACTTCCTGATCAGAAGTCAGGTTCGATTCTCAGAAGTGATGAATTTTTTTCAGACTGATCAGCCTCTACAATTTTTTATTCTTTCTTTCAGCTCCCTGTGGAGCATAGGTCTACAACAAACACTTTTCAAGCTGTTCTGTTTCTTGCCATTTTTTTAAAAGATCATTCCATGTCATTCCCCATCTCTGCTTTCACCTGTCTTCTCCAAAGAATATTTTAGTCTTCCTTTTTGTCTCTTCCCCTGGGGATTCCATAAAAGGGACAAGTTGTATAATACTCTCAGTTGGCTTCTACTGTGCCTGTCCTATCCAGCAATATTGCTGTATCTCTTTGCCCACTGGTGTTTGACTGATACTTTCTACTGTTTGTCATTTTTTTTTTTTTGCTGTCAGTGTTTCACAGCCATATAATAGGACTGATTTAACATTTGATTTGACTTTTTTTTATTTTTGTATTTAACCCAATTTATTTAGATTTCTATGTTTTCTTGTGCAAATGTACATGTTTCCAACAAAAGCACCACTTGCGTTTTGTATCCTTATTTTGATGTCATTCTCTGTTCCTTCTTTGTCTATATTACTACCAAGATATTTGTCAGATTTTACATCTAGTAGAGGTATTATAGTGTGGGTTTTTTTTTTATCAAGGCTCCAGGGTTCACCCAGCCTCTAAAATTGGTACCAGAGATTTTTCTAGGAAGTAAAGGCAACGTTTGTGATACTGACCACATAACCCAAAAAGATGCTGTTGGTCAAGGAAATATATGGTCACTAACATCATCTTCCCCATGCACATAGTAAGGCATGAAGGGAACCTTTACTTTACACATATACCGTACTAGGCCACACCATTTTTTGGCTAAGATTACCAAATGGTGATGTAGACATTGTAATGAATAAGCATACAAACTACATGGAACAGATAATAAAACGTGTGCTGAAATTGGGATTTCCTTTTTTGTAGTTTTTATATCTCCACTCTATCATTACAACGTTCATAAAAATCATATATGGGTATTTTGAAAAGTCTTTGGACTGACTTTAGCTGAGTAAAGTCCTATAAAAACAACATAATATGTTATCTAACAAGTTCTGGAAGAAATAATTCACAAACTGTACATAAAACTGTCACGTAGTAGCAAAACATATACTAGCAATGACTGCATGGAGAATGTCAACAAAAAGAAATTATGAACACTCAACCACCACAAACCTTTAAATTTCACATATTTTCCTGTTGGAACAGAAATCAAGTAATTTAAAGAGTACAAAATTGTAAAAATATATTTTTGTGTCATTGATACTAGTTTTAAAACTACACAACAAACTAATGAGCACTGCTTATAAAAAAAAATATATAATGTTCACACTATTTCAATGATGATACTTTAAAGATAGATATATGGTCACAAACAGCTGAAACAACACACAACAATATTATAAACTATGAAAAGTTAACAAAAAAATAAAAGCATTTAAAGATATAATAGGACCACAAGCTGTAAATAGCAGAAAAAAAGATATTTTCATATCTCATGCCATCACTTGAGGCATTAAGTAGTTGAACGGTAGAAACACTTGCTGTGGAGAGACTTCTGATGATCTTGCTTTAAGCTGCAATACTCTCTCTCTCTCTTTAATTTCTCACCACCATATAACAGCTGAATGCCATATCAGCTCATAAATAAATGTCATGTTGTAGCAGTGGAGTCAGTCAGTCATAGTTGACTATGGATTTTTCAGCGCCCCTAGAAATGTTATTTTTTCCTTTCTTTTCTTTCGACGTTTATTCTCTTTCTCTATGAATCTGTCTGCTTCTTCTTTGAGGTGAACCTTTAGAGTGTGTTTCCAGAGATTGCGGTCTGCAGCTATGTCTTCCCATGCTGCAGGGTTTATGTTCAGATTCTTCATGTCACATCTACACACATCTACAAATCGAAGTTTTGGGCGCCCCCTAGTTCTTTTACCATCTGCCAGTTGTCCGTAGAGTATATCTTTTAGAATATATATATATATATATATATTTAACATGAAGTTTGCTTCAGAGATAATCAAGATTTACACCAAGGGAGACTGATCACACATAATGGTATTATGCCTGAATGTAACCAACCAATAGCTACTGTCATGGATCATGCACTGTTAAATAAATAAAGATATTTCAGGTGGAGAAAGGAATCTTGCTAACCACAATAAAATGTTATAATACACACAAGGTATCAAATTATCCTTCCGGAACATTCTGGAAAATGCATGTGCAAATTTAATTGGAATGCTTTCACTAAATAGTGAGAATGCAAACAATGGTTTCTTTAAAAACCACATCAAAACATGTTATCCTGGATTCAAATCTTTCTGTATTACATCTTCATTAACAACTCTTGAGTTTATAATTCTGCATGTCTCTCCACAATATACAATTCTTGCATGTCTGTGATTCACAATTACCAAAGATGAAGTCTAATATCTCTGTCTACTAAAGTGACACAGACTGTTTAATTTACTAGCCCACAATAAAACATAATCTACATCAATAAATTAAAGTAAACACAACCATTCAAATGCAGATGTATAAAGTCATCAAACTACAAATACATGCCATTAATTAAATAATCAGCTTCATTCTGATGAAGAGGCCGGCCCTTCCTCAGGCGGTGACGCACATTCCGCAGCCTGCATCCCACCAAGACCAGGAGGATGATAGTGAATGCTAACCCCAAAGAGAGGGCAATGATAGGACCTTCAGCATCACTGGTGTTGGCTATGATGAACTTTTCACTGGAGAGGAAGATATGTTTCTTTTCTCCATGGCTCTCAGGAAATGACTTAAGTGTTGCTGGGAGTGGAGGTGTTGTAGTAAAACTGCTTGTTTTGTTCTTGTTGGATTCAGCATCAAGGGGAAGTCTAGTAGCATGTGATTCAGTCTTGGCAGCTAAGAAACACACACAGTTTGTTAATTCTCATTTCTCAATCATCATTTGGTAAGTCATGTCTAAAGTTTGGTGTTAAAGTCATATGATCATCTACCTCCATTGTGCCTTATCTTCTGTTGGAATTTGGATTCCATGACAGCTGCTCTAAAATTTTCTCTACCCTGCGAAAGATGACCAATGCCTGCTGTTGTCAATCCCAGCTCGTCATTGATATCTTGCATCCACTTTCTTGGATTCCCTCTCTTGTGTTTACCTAGAACCAGGCCATTCAGAATTATCTTCTCTAGGCCATATATTGCTTTCATGAATGAGATATTTTATTTTCCTTGTTTCTGTGTTTATCAATCAGTTCTCTGGAATTCATTTTCTTGCAAAAGTGATATATTTGTTCTTTTCTCCATCAGTATGATTCAAAATATTATTCTGCAACATTTGCATTCGAAGGCACTGATGTGTTTTTAGCAGATCTGTTGATAGCCCATGCTTCACTGCCATACACCTCTATGGGAAAAAAATAGGATCTTAAAAACCTAAGCTTTGTTGCTATATCAGTTACTTGTCATATGCTGTGCAGTTGTTTTAATTTATTCATATCTATTTTCAGCCATCTCCTTAATAACCTATCCACCATCCGTTACCAATGAGCCAAGATATTCAAAATTGTCTACATTTCCAATATATGTCCATTTATACATGCTATCATTTTTTATATCTGTTTTATCTTTTTCAGTTATTTTTTCACTGATATAGAGGTGATGTTATTGAACTGAAGTTATCAATTTCTCAAAAACCACTTACTGAGGATTGCAGTTTACACCTGCACAATCAGCATATCATATTTCTGGTTGTGTGTAACCTCCAATCATAAGAGCATCAAATTGTATTTTTTTTTAAATTACTCATTTCTCTGACTTCTCATGATATTCTCTACATAAATATTTAAATGAAAAGGTGATAGAAACGCATCCGGTTTAAATTTTTTTTTTTTTTTTTTTTTTTTTTGCGTTTGCGAGCTTTCACTTATGGTGAAGTCCATAGAGATTAGGATCTGTATTTCACGTGTTAATCCATTTCCTCTGACAGATGTATGCACAGGAATCCCTCGCTGCACAGGCAGATAACTCTTCAGAGGTATTCATATTTTTTTCCGTCAATGAGTAACAGACATTTTAAGCCAGGCCTCACTGCTGAGACCAGGGGTGGTTGCTGCAAAGAACTAACAAATAAAAATCTCAATTGGTACAGTTGGGATTTGAACCCACACAACCTCTCTGTCTTGAGACCGGTGTCTTGCCATGGGACCAACCAACCCCCATGACACGCCCATCTAACTCCATGTCCTATACCAAACCATCTGATGTATCATTGAGCACAACTACTTTTTGGTCTTTATAGAGTATTTTTATCATATGCACAAGATGAGGTGAAAATCGACATAAATATCATTACTTTTCATGATATCTATTGTTAAAATACAATGTGATGATTATATATAAAATTGGCAGAAATACTACAGAACCACGAACAATAATATATGACAAATGCTATAAACTTGTACTGGTTATGATACCTTGTGTGTTCTGCTCAGGAATAATGACTGCATCCTTAGTCTTTTTCTGTTCTGTTGATGGTGGTTCTGGATCTGAACATATGCAATAGACAACAAAAATTCTGATTTACTATTTTAACTATTTTAGGGGGGGGGGGGGGGGGGAATGCTCATTAGGTCAGCCTTGTTAGTAGCCTGCCTATCCAGTAGACTGTTTGAACCTACCCAGTAGACTGTTTGAGCCTACCCAGCAGACTGTTTGTGCCAACCCAGCAGACTGTTTGTGCCAACCCAGCAGACTGTTTGAACCTACCCAGCAGACTGTTTGTGCCAACCCAGCAGACTGTTTGTGCCAACCCAGCAGACTGTTTGTGCCAACCCAGCAGACTGTTTGAACCTACCCAGCAGACTGTTTGAACCTACCCAGCAGACTGTTTGAACCTATCCAACAGACTGTTTGAACCTACCCATCAGACTGTTTTACCTACCCATCAGACTGTTTGAACCTACCCAGCAGACTGTTTGAACTTACCCAGAATACTTTTTGAACCTACCCAGCAGGTTCTTTGTGCCTACCCAGACAAATGGTTAAACAAATAACAAATAAAATGGCACCAAGGAAATTGAAACAACTTTCTGACAGTGACTCAGAAACCTTGACTAGTGCTACAGCGTTTATGTATTGCAACAAGATATTCCTGATTAATTCAGGAGATCTGAGTGATAACACACACCACCAGAGAGCAATTTCATATGTGCACAAATAACAATATAAACATAAAAAAAAAACAATTTGTTTTCAACTCTATTATTATTATCAACCTGCACCATCAAAGCAAGAGACAGAACAGAATGGCGCTCCACGGTAGCCAACCTTCATTTTGGAGATGGCACTCGTGATGATGATTATTATTAAAATTATTTATTATTACTATTATTTTTACAAATTCCATCCAGAGAAAATATAATATTTTCACACCCAGTGTCTAAAAGAAATGACACATAAAATATTATGCTATTAACCCATTTGGCAATGCTAAAAAATTACATTCTTAGACTATTACATATACTATATTTTACTCAAATTTATTATATAGTTCATTTCTTTCAAATCTAAACTAAATAGTGCTTGAAGTAATGTCTTAATTTTACCATGACTTAGAAATAAAACTAGAATGATTTATAGTGAGGTTCTTCAACTGCAATAAATATCACTGCTTATCATCATCATCATCATCAAGTACCGGGCCTAGTGGCGTAGGTGATCATGTCTCTCCACAACTTTCGATCTCGGCAGCTATTTATCATTTTTGTTGTTGACCTTCTGCCAAGCCATTCTATTAAGCTGTCTATTATTTTTTTCTCTTTGCTTCCCCCTATCTCTTCGTCCCTCAATTTTTCCAGTTGTTCTCTTCTCATTACATGGCCAAAAATGATGATTGTCTCTTCCTAACATTGGAAATTAGCTCTCTTTTTGCTTTGACCTCTCTCAGAACCTCTTCATTACTCTTCTTAGCTGTCCATGGTATTCTCAACATTCTTCTGTAAAACCACATTTCTACAGACTCCAGATCATTCATCACTGCTTATACAAGATATTATTGAGTGTACAAAAGTCTATATGGCCAAAACACAGACACTTACCTTGAACTTTTTGTACAGTGTTTAATAACTTTGCTGGAGGCCTCATAGCTGAGGGGAAATCTGCAAACACATGACAGATTCATTTTGAGGAAGCATAGAAATGTTTAAAGAAAAACATGCATTAGACATGTAGAAGGAACAATACAGTCAATTATTTATACCTGAAAGCTTTGTAACAACATCTTACAATGATAATGGAATGGTATTTAAAGAATAAAAGTGTGTGTCAATGCTTGCACACACAAACAGAGAGAGAGAGAGAGAGAGAGAGAGAGAAAGAGATTAAGAGATGTAGCACCAGCATTAAAACTCCACTATAATCATAAAACTACAGATTTATATAGATTTTTAAAACTTTTACAAGAAAAATGCAAATTAGTATTCATACTTTTTTTTAAAGAACATATGGATATTCTCCATTGCTTGTGGATAAAAGACAAAACTTAGGGGAGGGGAATTTCTTTCATGATAACAAAACATAATTTGCTGCCTTGATGGTGTGGCCAAATTGTGTGACCTTAAGCTTTACAGAGTTGAAATAGGAGTTTGTAGTGATGAATGATGTTCAGCTGACAAAGCCAGTGGGTTTAGAGGTGGATGATGAGGAATTGATAGAATTATACATACATACACACACACTTGTGCTACAAAACATAATGAAAACATGAAATCTGTGCAAAATTAAAATTGTGTGCGTAAACACAAAGCCTTCAGGTAGATCAGAATATGAACATATTCAACAGGCACTACTAGCACTGTATGCGTGTCATCTACAGAAAGTAACTATGTTCTGCAAATTATATAGAAAAATAAATTTATCTCTTTTAATCTAGCTGTTTGTAGGAAGTCATCATTAGTATCACACTTATCCTGTCTAATCCTCAATGAACAAATGTAACAGAGTGGGCTAATGAAAGCATGGGAGCAGGTAATTTAGTCGTTACCCACTCTTTCATAGACAATAGCAGTAACATATGGTAGCGACCAGCAGTAGTTAGGATAAAATTTAAAGTATGGAAAATTCCAGCCAGAATAACAAGTCAAGGGAATAAAAGTTTATATAGGGTGTCTCTTTAATGACTGTGCATTTTTTGTTGTTGAAATAATTACGCACCTAAATTTTATCTATGTATGACGTAATAGTTCAAGCACCATTTACGTGTTCATTTAAACATCACTGCTACATGATAGATCTGGCTTACAATGGTGTTAACGATTGAAGAAAGAGTATTTATAGTGGAGCATGTGTTCCGTAACGGCGGCAAGTATTCGAATGGGGTTGTTGAACAATTTGTGAATAGATTTCCTGATACACCATTGCCTCATCGAAATACTGTGAGTAATTTAATAATCAAATTTCAAAACACCGGTAGTGTACATGATGTTAGCCGTCCTGGTAGACCATCTGTTCTTGAAGTAACATCTCTCAACATCCAGGACAGCATTCTAATGAGTCCTGGCAAATCAATAAGAAAGCTGGCTCAACAAGTACACAAATTAAGCAGTACTGTTCATAGAGTTCTGAAAAAAAAATTAAAGTTACATCCGTACAAATTTTCCGTCGTTCCTCAATTAAAAGAATTAGATCACCAATCCAGAATTAATTATTGTATGTGGTTTGAGAATTTTCTAGCCCAAGAAGGTGAGGAAATCCTTGATTTCACTTTCTTCACAGATGAAGCATGGTTCCATTTGTCTGGGTACGTGAATAGGCAGAATGATCGTCTTTGGAGTGATGAAAATCCACATGCATTGCACCCAGTGCCTCTCCACGATCAGAAAGTAGGAGTGTGGTGTGCAATGAGTCGTCAGCAGATAATCGGCCCAATTTTCTTCTATGACACAATAAACTCAGAAAGATACAGGATTAACATACTGGAGCGATTCGTAACCCAACTTTCTGAGCCAGAAATTGAAAAAGCTTGGTTTCAACAAGATGGCGCAACTGCTCACACTGCTGTAAAATCACTGGAATTTTTATATGAAATTTTTGCTAATCGTATAATCTCTCGCGGAATTTGGCCTGCACGGTCTCCTGATCTTACTCCCATGGACTACTATCTCTGGGGTGAACTGAAAGGAAAAGTGTACGAAAACAACCCCCACACACTCGATGAGCTGCAGGTTTCAATCGCCAAAAACATTAATAATGTTACACAGCCCATACTGCGTAAGGTTTTTGACAATATGAAAAAACGTATCAATATTTGCCAAATAAAACGTGGTGGATATTTCGAATACCTTTTGTGAATAGTGATGTTATATGTTTAACTTTACCGAAAAAGGAACAAGCTACAGCAGTACATGATGCGTGATTTACATAAATAAATTGGAACAACTAGATTTTCAAATAATGCACAGTCATTAAAGAAACACCCACCGATCTGGAAGACCTTCAATTTCACAAGACCAAATTATGGAACTCCAAGACAGAATTACAATGAGTCCAAATGCATCTTTAAACCACTTGTCTCAACAGGTGCAAATATCTAAGAGTTCTGTTCACAAGGTTTTAAGAAGTGAACTACACTATCGTCCATACAAATTAACTGAAGTGTCTCAACTCCAAGAAAGAGATTATGAATCCCGTTTAAACTACTGCATGTGGTTTCAGAATTTTATTTATGAACATGGCGCTGCCATCCTTGACATCACTTTTTTCACTGATGAGGCCTGGTTTCATTTATCCGGTTATGTGAACAGTCAGAACAATCGGCTGTGGAGCAGTGAAAACCCCCATGAATTTCATCAAGTGCCGCTTTACGATCAAAAAGTCGGAGTGTGGTGCGCTATAAGTCGTATGCGGATAATAGGACCTATATTTTTTAATGAAACAATAAATGCAGAACGTTACCGTACTTTAATTCTGGAACCGTTCATAGCACACCTTACAGAACGGGAAATTATGGAATCCTGGTTTCAGCAGGATGGAGCAACAGCACACACAGCCACAACAACACTCAATTATTTAGAAAGCACATTTGCAAATCGCATTATTTCACGTAGAATCTGGCCTGCTCGTTCACCAGATCTAACACCCCCAGATTATTATCTGTGGGGGGCATTGAAGGGGAAAGTTTATGAAAATAATCCGCAGACAATTAATGACCTAAAGACTGAAATAGTAGACAAGATTAAACAAATATCACCAGACATTATTCTGAAGGTTTTCGCAAATATGGAAAGACGAATCACGACATGTCTTGAGGCCCGTGGTGGGCATTTTCAACATATGCTTTAGGCACTTTATTGTGTTAATACCAACATTACCCATTATAAACTCGCCGATAGCAGTCAAGTATATTTGAATATTTTACAATTTGTGTAACGCATTAGTTAACCGCATTTCTGGTGACGTTTTTCTTCCGAGAGTAGAAATTCACTGCACTGCAACTTTAAAAACACCCTGTAGTAGGGATAGGGACACACACCGAGGAATTATACTCTGACATAACAGACACCCACCAAGTTAAGGTAGAAGTTCAAGGGGATAGTGGACAAGGAAGGAAAGGTAGAATTATACTGAGAGGTTAGGTCCATGGAAATTTCCACTTCAACCAAGTTTGACAATATAGCATGCGTTGACCCCATGACTTTGGCCGTCTGATAAATAAGTTGTCATCCAACTACCAGGAAAGGTCATTGTCATGAGGTAATCATTAATTTAAATAGGGCATAGAGATTTCACGAAAACAAGGTGTTTTTGTCAAATCATGAGAATAGTTCATGTTTCAGTCACAGAATTATGAGGAGTGACCAACTCAAATGATCAGAAAAGTGCAAATTGTCACTTTGCGACAGTTTGCTTGGCTGCTGATTTTCAGAAGAGTTGTGGCTGAATATTTAAGCTTTAACACAATAGGTTTGAGTAAGTTAGAGATTAGACACAGAGAGAGAATTAGACACACAGTCAGAACAGTTAGAAAAGTTAAGATTAGAAAGTTGAGCCAGTTAGTTAGGAAGTTAAGAATCTTCAAGTTGTAGTTTTAAGTCAGTTGAGAAGTTATTAAGTATGTTGATAGCGAGTAGTAAGGATAGAAATGAACATATGAACATTGGTTGTGAAGTGTTTGAGAGTTTCAAGTTGTGTTTCACATTCTGATAAACGTAAGTAAGTGATAGAGAGATTGAATGCAAGATATGCACTTGTGGACTGATCATATCCACCGACTATTTGTCTCAGAGAAGTCCAGAATTAATTAACATTAATTTAAGAAAAGTGCATCAACCATTAGTCGAATCATTGTGCCAAGAAATATCAATAAACTTGATTATGATTATATAATGAGAGAATTCTGTCATGATTAACATGTGATCAATGTAAAAGTGATGTGCTGTGAACAATAACATCAAGATATAATTTAAATAAAGAGTCTGTGGTTACTATAACACAAAGATTTACTGCAGTAATACTATCTTTTCTGAATGTTTAGTTCTTCTAATGAATAGCTCCAAAATAAAGCTGCTAGAAATAAGCAACACCAAAACAAAAGGAACACAATTATTCTATGGAAAAACAACACATGTGGACCACTGCTATTATTTTTACATTAAAGTATCATGAAATGCAGCAGCAGAGAAATATATTTTCTCTAACTTCTACTATTCCATACCACAAACACTTTCACTTGTTTACGTTACCTCAAGGTAAAATAAATATAATATTATCTTTCTTATCCCATCATTACATATACAATTTGTCCCAGAATATTCTAGTTTTTAAGGCTTACATTCTATAACTCCCTGTTCTTACAGATGTATTTATGTACTATGTTTTTATAACAATGTTTCTTTTATTTCATTTTAAAAAGAATTCTCTCTCTCTCTTTTTGGCCTGACTAAAGTTATGAAACAACAAGTTAACAAAACAGCAACTGAAAAAAGAGACCATAATCGCTAATACATAAAGCAGAACAGATGACTCCGACAAGTGAACACAATACATTATTTACCACAAGTCACTGCTCTAGGTACTAAAAAAAAACAATCTGGTTCTTCTACTTTATGATATTCAAGGCCCAAACAAATTTGACATTAATCATAACAACTATCTATGGTATTTTCTCAGTGCTAAAAAAATGTGAAATTGAATAAAACATAGATTGATGTGGGGGGAAATAACAAAAGAAAACAAAGTAAACCCACACTAGGATCAACAACATTTTGCAAGACATATATCAAAGCTAACACTATTTCTCAAAAGTAATATTATTTCACATAAGCAAAGTAAATTTTTGTGGATAAAACAAATAGCGGAATCAAACAAGCAAATTACGCTATATAAATAATAGACTTTGCATAAAAAAAGTTCTTACTGTTACCAAAAAGGAAAAAAATGAATACATTGTTGTACAAAGGTTAAAATAAAAAACAAATGTATGCTTCACATACAGTGTAATACAATAAGAGTACAAAACAAGCAAGAATACATTCAGCATTAGAAAACATCAATACTACAACAATTACATGCATACTGGATTACCCTCAAAAACGCCAGCACTGGGTCTATAAGCCCGCTGGTTGCCTAATGAGTATATGTCTGGGTCCTGATAAACTGGAGATCTGTAGTCTCCACTATCATCATATCGAATTGATGGTGGGTACTGGCCCCCATATGGTGACTCTGGGTACCCCTGATATCCTGAATTCTGAGTATTGTATGGCATGCCCATGGATTTTCCATGACCAATGCTGGGCCCACCAAACTGGGAAAATTCATCATTTGATCCAGTGTTTTCTAGCAAAGATTCGGGTAAAGGATCCAGACTGTCACTGGAGTATGGTGGGTAGTACTGAGACGAGTCAAAATAATTATTCCCCACTGGTGCCTGCTCCTGTTGAGGTTGGGAATCTCCAAGGTTGTAGGGCACATAGAGGTTTGGATCCAGCCATTTCTGGGAGTTAGAGTAGCTTGGTAAGGTTAGGCGGCCCTGTGGCTCAGACTGATCAAAGGGTGATGCATGAGACTTGCTGGAAGTCTGAATATTTGTTCTGGATTTACTTGAAGCATTTTCAGAAATATGAGAATGAGAATTCGCCGGCTTTGAGGATTTCAGAGAAGAAAGAGATGAGGTTTTTTGTGGTGGTGATTTATCAGAATGCCAACTGCTTTGTGGAAAACTATTGACACTGGTTTCAGAGTGCAAGTTGGTGATTGGTCTCATTCCATTTTCCTGAATATTTGTCTGTGGTGGATCAGGATGGCTTTTCACAGCATGAGTGCCAACAGATTGTGATGAATATTGGTTACTTTGTCTTGCATCAGCATAGCCTACTTGAAGTGCTGGCTGTAGGTTTGTGTGTTTCTGAAGATTCTGTCCATTGTCGTTCTGCTCTAACCTCTGGTGTTGTCCATTTTGTGTGGGGTCTGAATTATCAGATTGGATTGGGATTGGATTATCAGAGTTGGCTTTATTACTAAGCTTGGCAACATTTGTTTGCTGCATGGAAGCAGAGTTACTGCTCTTAGGCATCGTAGGGGGACTCAAAGGTTCATGATTTATCAAACCCTTTCTAGCTTGGTTAGTATTAGTGTTAGCTGCATGAGCAGAAATAATATCTGAGCTATCAGGAGGGTTATTTCCATAACCCGTGTTAGGATATATGTTAGGTTGAGATGCATGAGGCTGGACATTGCCAGAATATTGGTTCTGGCTTAAATGCATGCTGCCATCCATACTGGCTATGGTAGGTTTAAGTCTTACATCATAATTCTGCAAAGTTGGTTGAAGGTTGTCAGCCTTTGCTTGGTAGCTAGTCACATGCTCTTTGGCAACATGATTCTGATAGGAGGGTTGAGGATTACTTGG
This sequence comes from Megaustenia siamemsis, assembly GCA_032433765.1. Lineage (NCBI taxonomy): Eukaryota > Metazoa > Mollusca > Gastropoda > Stylommatophora > Ariophantidae > Megaustenia > Megaustenia siamemsis. Next base: position 58,935,672 of record JAVIAB010000050.1, on the reverse strand, counting down.
CTGAGGAACAATTTTATTCTGATCACTGTCAGCAGCTGGTTCCTGCACAACAGCCTGAGTATATGGATCTGCGAGATTACTGTTCATGGCGGCCCCTTTTTTACTGGCAGAAGATGGTTCAGACTGCTGGGACCTGTTTGTTTGTTGATAATTTGGAGCTATGGGGAGAAAGACAGTAACATTTTCATTATTACTATTAGATAAACAAGAACATAACACCAAAATCCACAAGCCATTTCTTCAAAGAAATTAAAAGATGTGTAAACAAAGATGCCCTCAGCCAAAAATAATAGAAACTTACTTTGCCATTGGCGATCAATCTAACATTGGCATAGAGGCACAAGACAAAACAATTAAAATTTAAAAATCTGAAGAAAAAGTATTGTAATAAAGGCATTTATAAGTAATTTAAAAAACATTTTACATGATAATGATATGAATAAATTATATTTTTTCTAACATTGTTATATTCGATCCATTTATCCAGATAATTATCAATAAAGATCATTTACTGATGAATTATCTTACAGTTAGTAAGTTCCTCTGGAGCCATGGGCACTACTGTTCTAACTACTTAGGCCAGAAATCAAAGATATTATATTATAGGCACAATTATTTTTCTGCATTTTCTATTGGCTACAAATTTACAAACACAAATGCTATTATGTCTTTGTTGTTCATACGAAATCACAGTAACATCACAAATTATAGAGTCATTTAGTTAAGAAGTAAATTCAAATCCAAGCCTTTTAGTAAAATAAGTACTTTGATATAAATATAAATTTCCTGCAATAATAACAATGTGAAGGAGTATCTTGATCTACGCCCTATGGGCCGGCTACGGCTCGAAAGTTCGATAGATAGATAGAATAACAACGTACTGTACATAAATTGGAAAAGTGGAGACAGCAAAATTAAATCTGCATATATCAAAGATAGTCCTTACCTGAATACAACAAGGTAACCACAAAGAAGAGAAATATAAGTAGTAATAAAATAACAATTATAAAAGATTCAGGGATAGAACAGCAACACACTACTATTGACTAAATATTCAGGATATAAATATTGCTAAAAAGTTGAATACTGTCAAGATGAATGGGGACAGCTAAAAAGCAAATATGAGGTAGAATGAAAGATGAAGATGATAACAGAAAAATAGGAAGGGGCACATCAAAATGGGGAAGGTAAGCATAAAATACTATTATTCAATGAACAGAGGCAGAAACTGAAACCACTATTCCTCAGAAGAGATTCATAAACAATCACTTGAAACTTCATGCAGAAAAAGACAATGCAGTTTATATTTAGGCCATCTAGAAGAACATGGATTGTACACAGAGGAGAGATTCAGTTGATGTCATACACAGGATGACAATGAACAAATCAGCTATTGAATGCTTTAACAATTTACAGCTGAAGAAAAAAGACAACAAACATAAAAATAAACTGCATCAATATTATTCTTGGAAATATAAAACACACATATTAAGCATATTAAACTATGTACTTTAGTATCCTGCTGTTAGAGAAAAATTAACATCAATATAAAAGTGAATGAAAAATATATTTTACAGTTTTACTAACTATTAAATTTGGTAGAAATAAGTCCAAAACCGTAAGACTCACCAACATTTGTACATCTAAACTCATCTGAGCCATCTGCACAGTTCAAGTAGGAATCACAAACTTGAGACCTTGAAATACATTCTGGGCCTCGTTCAAGCGTTCCTAACTCATAGCATTCAAATTCTGAATGAAGACAAACTTTCCCTAGTGAGAAAAAGGTTAAAAACGAGCAACTTTATACACAAACCAAGGACATATCATCACAGAATAAAAATGTGATAAGTATCACATCAAACCTTCTATTTCAATGCAGCAAATTAATATATAAAAGTTATGCTGTGAAATCAATAATTGAATGGTTTACTTACTTCCCCCAGCTATGCCAGCCAGAATGACTCAGGATTTAAAAAGATAAAAATGAACTGCTTGTCCATTGTAGTCAAGTCTGAGTGTTATCAAGGTGTGGATATATTTTTGACTACAGCTGTTGATCAGTTTTTGCTTGAGGATCTTTTCTCCTATGTTGTTTCGAAAATTTACTTTTGGCACTTTTTGAAATTATAAAGATAAACACATATCTTGCTTAGACATTTGTATCTATCACATTTTATTGATTGAATTTTAAAAATATTTCTCCCTTAGCCAAGCTACTTACTACACATCCCATCCTTGACGTAAAAAGAATCCTTGCAAACACAATTTCCATGACCACAAACTGCATTGGGATCCTCACACTGTCCATTCTGAGTGCAGAAACCACCAAGACCAACTGAAGGAAACAGAATACATTTTAATTAGAAGTATATAGCAACCAATTTAAATATTTGTTAACCTCAGATGGAAGAAGTACAAAAGAGGTGAGATGCAGAATGGCTCAGGCAAAAGCAGTTTTCCAGAAAATGAGGAAGATACTATACAACCCATTTTTGACAATAGAAACAAGAAAAAGAGTTCTTAAATGTTATGTAGAGCCAGTCTTAACATATGGATGTGAATTACGGACAATAGGACAACAGATAAGGAAATCACTGGAGTCTGTAAAAATGTGGTTTTACAGAAGAATGTTAAGAATACCATGGACAGCTAAGAAGAATAATGAAGAAATTCTAAATTATTCTAATATTAGGAAGAAACAATCATCATTTTTTGGCCCTGTAATGAGAAGAGAACAACTGGAATATATTGTAACAACTAGAAAAATTGACGGACAAAGAGATAGAGGGAAGCAAAGAGAGAAAATACCAGACAGCTTAAGAGAATGGTTTGGCAGAAGGTCAACAACAGAAATGATAAATAACTGTCGAGATCGAAAGTTGTGGAGAGACATGATCACCTACACCAGTAGGCCTGGTACTTGATGATGATGATATAGCAACCAAATGCTTTAACTGAACCATCTCTCAAACCCATGAAATATTACCTCGATTTATTATTAGTGAATTAATTATTTTTATATAAATAAAAGCAAACCATTACCACTGCACTCTGTCCTAAAAACACTACAATAAAGAAGTTTACAATCATTCATAAGGCCAATAAAAGATGCACGTCTTCGTTCATGAGCCATGACTTTTAAATGATTTATCGTCATTAATGACATAACTCCTAATGTCCGCGGGAACGCTGTCATGGTTACTTACTTAAATTTTGCCAAGCGAACACTGACATGGTTACTTTCATTTTGTTTCGTTATAGTAAATACTACACATTTTAAGCTACCACATCCGCAAAGGATATAACCCTAATAGAATTTCCTGTCTTTAGACATGCTTCAATCAGCTGATTCATATTTATAAGTGAAAAATGGCTAGCAGCAGTGAGGTATCTATCGCTCTTAAACGTGAATTATTATTAACAGCAGAAAAAGCTAGGAATTATGTTCTGAGAACTTTAAATGTAATAGTCATCTTAGTGACTTAGTTTTAGTAGCACTGTTGTATTAAAATGGACCCCCACTTTGGGTAGGTGAGTACCATATTTTATATAATTTTTTTTTTTTCAAAAATTTTGATTCTTAATTGCTTCAATTCTTATGCTTCAATTTTTTTCCAAAATATTGTTTCTGATTATGAATCTGTGTCCTTTTCCCTTCAATTTGATGCCTAATATGTCTATGACTTATTATAGTGAAAGTATGAAAGATTTAGTGAAAGAAGTATTTTTCAGGAAGAAAAAATTATGGCAAAACATCAAGACTGGGTAGAAAAACACTGGACATTAAGAGTTAAAGCAAATATATTAAAATATATACACAAATGATGTCAGTGACTCATAGTTGATTGCTTGCGCCAGAATTAGGAAACCAGAGCTATTTAGATCCTACTCCACCAGTTTGCAATGTCTCTAGTAAGACTAACCGGCCTGGCTAAGCCTGTAGAATCTGAGAGGTATAGCAATCTGTTACTCAGAAATACCATGCTGAAAATGGATATGTTTGGACAAAGGGTACAAATATCACAAATTGCTGTAAACTACAAGACAACATATCTATGTCCTTTTAAAATGCTCTTTTAAGGAAGGCAGATGATGACATAAAACAACTAGTCGACAAAATAAACAAGACAAGCCAAGAATATGGTTTGGATAAAACTAAAACTATGATTATAAGCAGAGAAACACACAAAATATATAAGTGGATATCAAAGTAAATTGTGAACCTAGAAAGAGAGCTATATTGGACAAGCTATAAGAAATATGGAAAATGTAAGACAGAAATAAATAAAAGAATAGCAATGACAAAAAGCGATTTTAACAACATGAAAAATATAACCACATGAAAGTAGATAGCACTAGAACTAGAACTACACATTGTAAATGCTATATTTGCTCAAAATTCCTGTATAATGCAGAAACACAGACATTAAAAGAAATAAGAAATCAAAGCAGAAAATTGAAGTATTTGAAATGTGGATCTATAGAAAAATGGGGAGAATTGGGTGGAAGGAAAAGAAGACAAACAATGAAATTCTAAATCAGCTGAAAATGAAAAAATTTGAGAAAGACAACTGAAATTTTTAGGGCAAGTAAAGAGACACAATACCCTACTAAAAGTCATCTTGGAAGGGAAGGTGCAAGGTAGTCGAGGCACACTAAAGTGGACAGGTAACATCAAAGGATGAACAGGTGAACCTATGACACCATCAAGATAAGACACAAGTAAAATGGCGCTCCATGGTAGTAAACCTTCAATGTGGAATCAGCACCCAATGATGAAGATGAAGAAGAGAAATTATCTGTGAACACACAAGAAGAAAAATAAATGCTGGTTTGGTCCAGATTATTGAACTTGAAATTGTGAATTACCTAGTGCCATAAGTGTAAATTCTGTATAAATAATGCATCCTAACTATAACTGGTCAAAGTCTATTGCAACAAAAAAAAAAGGAATGTTGCAAAAAAGGGATGTATTGGTTTTACATTCTCTCTCCCCACTTCTCTCTATTTGTGTTTGTTATTCTTTGGGCCATGCTACGTCCTTTCCCCTGTCACCTGAACAAACCTTGCAGTCCACTCAGGTCTCTGTAGTTTGTCTCCACAGTTTTTGCAGCATGTCTCTGTAATCAAATGTTCCAGAGGCATTCATCAGTGTGGGTTACTCTTTGGTAGTAAAGCATTTTTTTAGGCGGAAAATTGTGATCTGGGTATTCCTTGGAAGATGGCAGATAGAATTCTACTTTTTGTTCCTGTGCAATCATTGATTATTTCAAACTTGCTCAGCATTTATTTTAAATGATGTCTGTAGTTCAATAAAATGGGCTTTTCTACTATAAGTTCTAAATTAAAATTTGAAAATAATAATTTCAGTAAGGTTTCAAGGTGTAATGAAATGCCTATGTTGTGTAATATGAACTTTCCAGGAAAAGTATATAAAAAAAAACATTAAACATTTCTGGAACAACTCTCATCTTCATCGTTCAGAAGCAATGACATATCTATATATGAAAAATTAACAATGAATGACATTTATAACAAAAATATACCACAGTTAGAACTGCTAAGGTTAGTTACTTAAACTTACCAGAATGAGGGGTAATAACAAGTTCTGGTGTTTCAGTCTCAGCGGTGGAAACAATTTTCACAGTTGTCAATTCAGCTACAGCTGACACAACTTTCTGATTCTCTGCAAGCTTTTGAACTGCATCTTGGGTTTTTTTCTTCTCTCCACCATTATTACCAGTTATTTCATCATTGAGGTTTTGTAGATCCTCTTCAGGATGTTCAGCTGATTTTCTACCCTTGATTGTGCTGACTAAATAGCCAGTGTGTGACTTGAAAATGCACTGACCTGCACATCTGAACAAGTAGCAGTACCTCTCACCCTGAAAAAAAAAAAAAAAAATCAAGACAGCTAAATCTTGGTATACCTAAAAAAAAAAGAAAATAGCTCATAGTAAGAAGTCTGGTTAGGACCACATTTACAGCAATCAAGTATTTTTTCCAGCAGCCACCTCTTTAGAGAGGTGCACAATAAAAAAGGAGGTTCAATATTCAAGTTGAATGCATAAAAGAGCACCTAGCAGCTAAAAATAATAATAATAAAAAAGAATAGGTTGCATGGCACTACCAGGGCCAAATTGCACACACAAAAATTCTGATTCCTACATAATAATCAACTTGAGAGCATGATGAAATTTGTGAACCATGATGAGATCTCTCTGTGTTATTAGGAAAGAGATTGGTTAGTTGTGATCTTAGAACAATGACACATTCTTTCTTAACTCTTTCAGTACATTTTGATGCACAGTGCGGTCGAATTTGGTTGCGTACGCTTAGCCACAGAGTGGGTCACTCTCAATTTGATTAGCGTAAACCGTCATGAAACCATATTATTTTTACAAGTCTTGTATCAACTTGGAATTGGTGAAAACTAATTCCTTTTTCAATTATCAAAAAGTTTATACATAATATGCTATGTATTAGATAAATATAAATATGTAGATTGATTCTTAAACAATGAGAAACATTTGTCTCTGAAATTTCTTCCGTTGTACTGATAAAAACCTTCCGTACTGTAAGAGTTTAATTTAAGGACAAATAATTTTATAGTTTGGAAAGTGTTTATAAAATAACTTTCAGGTCGGAGTATCTGTTTCTTCATGATTCAAAACCTCTACATGACCCATAAGTCCACACTTCATCTCATCATCAAGTACTATGCCTCCTAGTGTAAGCGTTTCTCTTCATGAACAGCTGTTTACCATTATAATGGTAAACATTATCCCATCAAATCATTCTCTTATACTGTCTTGTATATTTTTTTTTGTTTCCCCTCTATTTGTTCTTCCCTCAATTACTTCTATTATCACAATATATTCAAGGTGTTCCCTGTTCATTATATGACCAATAATGAAGACAGTTTCCTCATTAAATTGGTAATAAACATTCTCTTTACTTTGGTCTTACTCTTTTTCAGAATGTCCTCGTTACTTTTCTTCCCTATCTATGGTATTCTCAACAATATTATATAAAACCATACTCCTGTGAACACCAAACATTTTTTGTCTGTTGTCTTTTTGTCCTGACTCACTCCAATATATTGATTAAACACAATGCCATGAACCCTTTTTCTTATCTAAAGTGAAAAAATGGGTTACATATACACTCTTTGAAAAGAGACCTTTGCCTGAGCTACTTCGAATAGGTCTTCCTGTACAAATTTTTTCCTGGTATTTGAATTCATTTACAAGTTTTAATAGTCCCATTTACTTCAATTATTGATGAAATATAACATTGTTCAATATCTATGCAAACAATGTTGCACCAAAGATTACTGAAAATTTATCTCTGGAGTGTTTAAATTGTGCAATATGATTATAAAAACAATACAAATAATATGGGCAATTTTACTGTGATTAACGATTGTAGATTGTGAGTTTGCAATAAATGATGAGCCCCTGTCTACAATTAAAATCGCATTACCCTACAGTTTTTCTTGCATCATAACCCTTTGTATCTTACGGAGGAGCATGACCTAGATATTGTTTTTGATAGCAGAAAGCCAGTCTTCTGTCCGTTGTTTGAAATCTTTATCATAACAATTCACTTAAACATTCATAACTTTCCAAATAATTGATGTAGAATGATGATATAATGGTGTAGTTATGTACAGACAAGAATGAGGTAATTTTGGATTCTTAGTCAAAATTAATTTGCTATTACAATTATATTTTAACCCTTAATTACAATACCTATCTGTGTAACTCTCCCAGTTACGATACCATAGTAAAAATTACTTCCATTTAAATGTAATATTAGGTGCTCTAAAAATAGTAATTTCTCTGAACTCTTGACACAGTTCCATGTGTTCACACTAGGCAAAACACGGGGACTCGAAATTCCTGGTTCAAGTTGATTTATGACCTGAGTTTCATCTCATGGACCGAATGTATTACAATGTCTATCGGCGAGATTGCCGTATGTCTGTCATTTTGTTCGGCGACCACCTAGCATTATTCACCTTGTTTCCTGGTGTCTGTTGACGAGCAGGGCATTTTTGTTTTGCATTAAACAATGTATCTAAAAAAAAAAAATTCCAAGCAACAGTAATGGAAACAAAACACCCAGGGTTGCCGAAAGTGGTAATTAGAAAGGTATACACAGTGCTGAAGAGAGGGGAGCTAAAAATGTTCGAATACAGGGAACAATTTTGAGGAATTTGTGTTTTGATGCAGTTTACTACGTAATCTAGGGTTAAATTTAAAAAAAAAAAACTATTTTGAAATGTTTACCAACCAAGGTACCTACATAACATTCATGATTCAAGAATTAATCAATCTCAGCTCAATCAGTGACAACAATAATATATTGTCATGTTTGACACAATACTGCTAATGAGTTCAATGACCGTGCCCATGCAATTAATTTTCAGACTTAGACTTGTCTAAAAAATGTCTGTGTCAGTTGATGTCAGTGACTCACTGAGTCACTTGAGTCGCTACATTTAATATCATTTATATTTTGCTTTTAACAGTACAGTACAGTCAAATTTAATAACTTAACTACTTAGCACATCAAGATATGTATTAGTATTAAAAAGTATTTTTAATTTGATTATTGATTATGTCAGCTGTTGATTATTGATTATTATAATATTATATTATATATATATAATATATATTATAATATATATATTCACCTTGTCTTGATAGACGGCAACATCACAGGTTGAATTTTGACAGCAGTATTCCATACATTCGGCATTCGATTTCACATACTTTATAGAGTCAATATAAAGTGCTCCTGCAGCTATCGACTCTGTTGATTTGATGATACTTCCTTTCTCAATGGCATGATCACAAACGGCTTGGAGATTTTGCAGTTCATTACTTGCTGATTCCGATTGTTTACCGGGCAAATCAGAAGAATCGGGCCTGCCCATCTCTCCTCCTTCCAGATCATCTGATGATTGATAGTTATAACTTGGCTTTCCAAGACGTTTTATTAAGTCTATTATGAAACTTTCATTATCATTTACAGGTCCATGAATTGCTGTCTCTTTAACTCCAACACTTGAAGCTAATACGTACACAAAAATAATAAACAAAGTGCGAGATATAAAACTGTAAAACTTCATCTCCGTAGATAATGTTGGAACTTCCGTTGACTCGGGCATGCGCACTACTGCACCTTATAACGCACTATACTCCATCGGTAACAAAATAGTGCATCAATGAAACATTAATTTTCTTCATCTTAAAAAAAAAAAATTAATTGCAAATTTTTTTGTAAAATATATTAATTTTTATAATGTTTTATTGCCGAATTGTTTTAGTTTAACTTTAATTTTGTTTCAATTACTTAAAGAGATTTAAATATTGAGCCGGAACCCGTTCCGCTGACTGTTGGTGTTTTATGAGCTTGTGGATAGTTGTGGTAACTTGTGGTGGTGGTCATATAGTACACAGCAGTGACAATGGATAGTGGGACAGTTTATACAAAATCTGATGAAATGGATACAAGCTACAGTCCCACGTCGACGAATTTACCGCAAGAGTCTTCCAAGATTGTAGACTTTGTTTTAAAAGACCAACACAAGGAAAATAAGAAAAAGTATTTAACCGCTAAGTATGGAGCGCACCAGATGATGTTGATAAAGAAGAGACTAAATGTGGAAATGTGGATTTTCGATGAGCTAAGGAAACTTTACAACAGTGAGGTAAGCTGCTATGGCTAGAATAGAATTTCGGGCACATTTTAAAAAAACAAATCTTGCAGTTGAGTTTATTATTTATTTATTGTATGTGCGTGCTATTTGATCTTTAAAACGTGTGCAGGCATCACAGTTGATCACAGTAACTTTACTTTTAACAACTTCATAAATGATAATTATTAAATTAAAATTAAGTGTTAAGAAATAAACTTAAGACTTACGACGTTAGAGAGATTCTCAGAGATGCACACAGAAATAAAGAGAATGACTAATAAAGACAAAAAAGCTGCAGGAAACGGATGTATTGCTAAAGAGGGAAGAATGCTAACAGACAACAAAGATATAATAATTATAATAGATAGATGGCAAGAATATATAACAGAATTATTTCATGACGAAAGGGACAAAACGCCAGACATAAAATGTACAGTACAGTAGTACAGTGAGTACACACCATAGCTCTGAAATCTGAAGTAGAAAAAGCTATAAAAACAATGAAAAAGGCAGCAGGACCTGTCAATTTACAGATAGAGATGATACAGGCTCTAGAAGAGTTTGGCATCGAAGTGATCACAGAGATCTGAGAGATATGCAATGACATATACTATTATATACCACACAGGACACATACCAAATGATCTAAAAACATCAACTTTCATTGCATTGCGGCCTAAAATAACAAGAAGAATGGTGCAGTTGAATGCGGTGATTTCTTCATAACAATAAGCCTAAACTAACCAGGTAACAAAAATTTTACTAAAAGTTATACAGGGAAGGATTCAGAATAAAATCAATACTGAATTAGATGAGCAACAATTTGGATTCAGGAACAACAGTGGGACAAAAGAAGCCATATTTAGCATGAGAACATTGATTGAAAAGTACACAGAAGTAAACAAACCAATATCATATGCCTGGACTACACCAAAACTTTCGATAGAATACACCATAACAACTTATAGACTGCCTAAAGGATATAAATCTAGACGACACATGACATACGACTAATATGTAATTTGTACTGGGAGCAAACAGCAATAATAAGATATAACAAGGAAAACTCTACACCCATGGACATAAAAAGAGGAGTGGACAAGGATGCATTCTATCACCAAGCTTGTTCAATCTATACACTGAGCAAATCTTTAAAAGCATCTCAGAGATGCCAGGCCTAAACATTAATGGAAAGATAATCAATAACCTAAGATATGCTGATGATACTTTTCTACTAGCAGTACTAGCAGAAAATCCTAAAAACCTACAACAATTGTTTAATGTGATAAACATAACACGCAAAAAATATGGACTAGAAATGAATATCAAAAAGGCTAAAACTATGATCATAAACAAAGAAAATTCTCAAGACCTACACAGTTGAGGGAATACATCTGGTGACAGTCCAGAGCTACAACTACCTGGGACATACTATAACCAATGATGGTATATGTAAAATTGATATAAACAAAAGAATAGGTATGGCAAACAGTAATTTTAATGCCATGAAAAATATACTAACAACAAAACAAATATCAACAGGGCTGAAACTAAGAATGGCAAAATGTTACATCTTCTCAATATTCCTGTATGGTGCAGAAAGATGGACATTAGACAAGAAAACAGAACAGAAAATTGAAGCCTTTGAAATGTGGATTTATAGAAGAATAGGTAGAATTGGATGGAAAGAAAAGAAAACAAACGATGAAGTTTTAAAACAACTGAAAATAAAAAGAGAACTACTAAATACAATTAAGACAAGACAAATGAAATTTTTGGGGCATGTAAAAGACACAACAGCCTACTAAAAGTAATATTGGAAGGGAAAATACAAGGTAAAAGAGGCAGACCAAGACTAACATGGATGAGTAACATCAAAAGATGGACAAGTCAATCTATGACAGCCTGCACCATCAAAACAAGAAACAGAGTAGAATGGCGATCCATGGTAGCCAACCTTCATTGCAGAGAAGGCACTCAATGATGATGAATGATGTTAAGAAGTAACGTATCTGCTGTCTGTCATTTGTCACGTCAGTGTTTGTTTGCACTCTCCTCCGGAACTACCATAAGAATTTTAATTAATTAATGAACATTCTTGTGTTAATTAAATTATTCTTAACTATTAACTCTATTAATAAATTAATTAAAATTAATTATGATTATTACACTATTAATATTCTAATTCATGAAAGAAAGAAAAAAATAAACGATGAAGTCTTAAAACAACTAAAAATTAAAAGCAAACTACTAAACAAGTAAACACAATTCAAACAAGATAAATGAGATTTTTAAAAAAAAGCAGCCTATTAAAAGTAATATTGGAAGGAAAAATACAAGGTTAAAGAGGCAAAGACTAACAATGTACATTTATGGATGAGTAACATCAATAGATGGATAAATCAGCTAATGACAAGAACCTGTACCATCAAAGCAAGAGACCTGCACCATCAAAGCAAGAGACCATTCCTGGTCATTCCATGGTAGTTAACCTTCGATGCGGATGCGGGAATCAATTAATACGAATGAAACTGTATTCACACATATATCATATTAATTATTCACAACAATGTGAGTCATGACATATCTGCATATCATGAGTAGTGGAGTGACAGGCACCTCCTTGCCCGATTGTTAGCTGTAGCCCCTAAGTTAACTAAATATTTTTTATAATGAAGATTTGAAAATAAAATAGAGCTAGGTGCAAAATATTATATTTATTTAAAGTGAAAGAAAAATTGGTCTAAATACTGATGAGTAATCATGAAAAAAATTGAGATATATATAATGAAATTTTTTTTAAAAAGATTTTTCCTCCCCTCCACTGGGTTAAACCAAATCATACTTCATAATACTACCATGTATTATGTATGATTGTGTCATGTCCTCGCATCTGCCCAAAAACTTAGTTTTAGCATTTAATTAGTTAACCGTAAACTAAATAGTAAAATGTATTGTAAATCAAATGCCAAAGTATAAAGATAGATTATTAATCATACAGAAAAAAAAGTTAATTTGTTTTTTCGTGTTTGACTTTTGGTCGTTTATCCGGGGGGGGGGGGGGTGGATGGTGTATGGGGAGTACAAAATTTATAAAATTGTAAACTGTTATGATTGTATCTGAAGGAATGTAAAAGACAGGATAAAAAGTAATTCGGACAAAAGTTATTATTAATTGTTATATATATAAAACTGACAAGCAATACTCAAAATTATAATTTGAATATATAGAGTAAAGAGTCAGGGCTTTACAAAGTATCTACTCTTCATATATTATATCGTTTTCTTACTTTAAAAGATTGGTTTGATGGGAAGTTTTTAGTCAACAAAATTGCTAAACAGCCATAGAAGTAGAGATATTAAGTTTTGAAGAGAGACTCTTAAGAAAGGAGCAATGGCATCCCTATGCATAGAGATGCGAAGCTGCTGTAAAGCTGATGATAATGATGATTTTTTTTAAAAAAATAAGTGGTATGGTAACAGCTTTGCGTGGTAATTAACAAAACAAAAGTCAACCAAGTAGGCCTTCAGCTGGAACAACAAACAACAATCTCACAGACCCGGACGGAAGGGTTCTAAAGATATGGGGAGGTGGGTATAAGATACGTATAAGCTGTGTGTATCTAACTGTGTGTGTGCACAACAAACAAATGTGTAAAAAAAAACATGTGTGCCTAACCATACTTGCGTGCAGGCATAAATCCGTATATATTACCACAAAGCACACAAAAGAAAACCCGAAGGTGTCTAAATGTGTCAATACATATGCAGATAAATATACATAAATGAATAGGTTTGGTAGCGCATGGGAGTAAAAAATGTGTGGTACGTGTCCTGTGTGTATGAGAGCGATACGTTCATGCCATGAGGGGACAGTGAATCCAACTGGGCTACGAGGCGATTCTCAAAGGCGAACCGGCTGCGATTGCTGGAGTGACACAAGACAATGCCGGTAACTTGTAAGGCAGGTTTACCACTATGGCCGGGGGAGTTGAAATGGGCAGACACTGGGCTGCCAGTCTTTTGCTCAACATCGCGAAGATGCTCACAATATCTGTCACTCAAGCATCGTCCAGACTCACCCACATACGTAATCTGGCAATGCTTACATATTATGACGTAGATTATATTACATGACACACAAGTAAGCCCCTCCTTCATCTCGAATTGCCTATTAGGGAACAAGACTGAATCAGTGTAGAGCACGTAGCCACAAGTTCTGCAAACTCTACGTCCACAGCGGACAGTACCAAGGTGTATGTGGTTTGAGTAGGGGAGGTGGTTTGTGACAAGAATGTCTGTCAGGTTCCTGTCTTGTTTGAAGGCTACCAAATAAGGATGGCTGAAAAGTGACCATTTAAGAAAGGCTTGATCACCAACACCAGCTGGTGCAGTAAAAAAAAATAGTGCCCCTTTATACCAAACGGTGTATGGGGAATATGGTGTTAGTGCCCAAATCATTTTTGGGGTAATGTTGTCGATATTATGCCCGTGCCGCTATACTATCCCAGAAAAAATCCTGTACCCATTTAAGGCTGGGTGAACCTGAAAGCTAGTAATTAGTAATATAGATAAAGAAGGAGGAACAGAAAATTATACCAAAATAAGGATATCAAAAGCAAAAGGAGCTTTCATTGCACTGGGAAACATATGGAAATCCAAAGAAATTAGGTTAAATACAAAAATAAAAATTTTCAACTCAAATGTTAAGGCGGTCTATTATATGGCTGTGAAACCTGGAGAACAACAAAAATGACAATCACGAAGATACAGACTTTCATTAATGGATGCTTACGCAGAACAAAAGGATGGAAATGGCAGGAATAACACTACCACTAACACAGAACTAACATAGAATTATGGAAATGTACTAGTCAAACACCAGTGGATAAAGAGATACAGCGATGACGCTGGATAGGACACACACTACGGAAGCCACCTGAGAGTATTACACAACAAGCCCTTTTTTGGAATCCCCAGGGGAAAAGACAAAGAGGAAGACCAAGGAATTCTTGGAGAAGACCGATAGAGGCAGAGATGAAGATGATGGGGAAGACATGGAATGATCTTAAAAGAATGGCAAAAACACAGAACGACTTGGAAAGTGTTTGTTGAAGACCTATGCTCCACTGGGAGCTAAAAAGGTTGAAGAAGAAGAACCTGGAAGCATCAGTTCGAACCTGACCTCTTGTCCTTTGTAGTCCAGTTCACTAATCACTGAGCTATCATAGCTCCCAGCAGGCACAATACTTAATGATTATTTACCAACACTGTAATTCATCATGTCTGTAGTTTCACTTTTTAAACAATAAACATTACATCTTGTCAATTTCATTTGATTTTCCTGAAAGTTAGATATTACAAGGTGACACAATTACAGACATTTAACTTTTTTTTCTGCGTGAGTGGATGTGTAATTAATGACATTGTTTATTATCCCTTCAAGTTGACTTTTAAGACTCTTGATGTCTGATGATCTTTGATATTGTCAAACCCTGCAGAGGATCTGAATTGTATCTTGCCACTTGTCTCTGTCCTATGTGAGTCCTTCGCCTCACAAGGGAGGCTTCAACTCACTTCATGTTATATAAAGGATTTTCCTGAAACATTTGTTTTTGTATGCATATAATTTATGTTCTTTTTTTCTTTAGTTTTCCTGATCTTATGTGCATATGTAAAGGTGATGATGTATTGTTTTGAAAATCTTTGGCTTTGATTCTGCGCTTAGTAATTTGGATTTCCATATTTTATCGTTTCCATGAAATGGAAAATAT
Source organism: Megaustenia siamemsis (assembly GCA_032433765.1). Classification (NCBI taxonomy): domain Eukaryota; kingdom Metazoa; phylum Mollusca; class Gastropoda; order Stylommatophora; family Ariophantidae; genus Megaustenia; species Megaustenia siamemsis. Next base: position 58,920,186 of record JAVIAB010000050.1, on the reverse strand, counting down.
TGTACTGAGTACTGTACATAATGAAACTGGAATGTAGTAACTAATCAAGTGCCATTGACTATAGGTTAGTGCATTTTAGATAATCTCTATCTATTGACCATTTGAGCGGTAGCCGGCCCATAGGGCGTAGACCAAGATATTCCTTCTCCTATCTAAATTTTTATTCTAGAAGTTTTCAATTCTTTTAAAGACATTTTATCAAATCTCGCCATTTGTCTCTGTTCTATGCAAGCAGCTCTATATCATTGAGGGAGCCGATTCTTGCTGCTCTTGCCTCTCTCATCAATGTTCTTCTCAGTGTCTCTCTGGGTCTTCCTCTTACCTGTTGTTTCCCACATGAGGGCTTGCTTTGCTATTCGGGTATTATTTCTTCTCATCACATGTCCAACATATGACCATCGTCTTTTCTTTATTACTGAAGATATTAATGGTTGATTGGTGATTTCTCTAATTTCCTCGTTTGTTTTGAATTCGTTCCATGCTATACCAAGTATTATCCTTAGACATTTATTTTTGAATGCATTCAGCTTTGTTTATATATCTCTTGTTGTTTTTCAGCTTTCACACCCATTGTAAGAGTTGATAATACATTTGATTTGATTAGTCAAAGTTTTGTGTTTGTGCTGATGAGTTTTGATTTCCACTTTTCAAGGCTTCTGAAAGACATTGCTGCTTTAGCTATTCTGATTTTGATTTCTTTACTTGTATCCCCTTCTTGATCAATGTGACTTCTAAGATAGTTAAAGTGGTTGATCTCTTCCACTGGTTTGTTTTCCATGTATATTTTGTCGTCTGTTGGAATTAAGCTTTTCATGATTGATCTCAAGCCCAATTTTACTGGCTATTGATGATAGTTCATTTGTTTTTTCCTGAATCGTTTTTATCTGACTGCTGATGAGAACGATGCCATCAGCAGAGTCGAGGTCCTCCAAATAGTCTCCTTGTATCCATTCGATGCCTTTATTAACAGTGCAGCATTTCTTCATTATGAAGTCCATAACAACTCCAAACAAGGGTGATAAAATACATCCTCGTTTAACCCCAGTTTCTATTGGGAGACATTCGCTCAGTCCTTCCTCTGTTCGAACTGCACAATATTTATGATTTTTTTATGGTAAGCCATATTGCTTCAGAATTTTCAACAAAGAATCTCTATGAATGCTGTCAAATGCTTTTTTGAAGTCAATGAAGTTAAGTACAAAAGGTTTTTGCTTTTCAATGTGTTCCTCCAATATAAGGATTTAAATAATAATGCTGGTTATTTAAATCAAATACATTATGAACTGTTGTTAAAGAAACACTAATTTACAAATTGTTCTCACACCACCCACATGTTTTGGTTCCATACATTCAATATTTCTTTATAAAGTGCATATTAGGTGAAGCTATTATTTTTATCGATTGTAAGTGAAGCTACACGTTTTTATTTGGGATGAAAATCAAGTACATATAAAAATAGTAACTTTCTAGATTACAGTGGAACACATACTTAACTTAAAGGGTCAGAAACAATGTATATGAGTTTCCATGCAGAATGCTGCAGTACCGTTATGGATAGATGTCTGTCTGCGGTGAGGATGATGTGAGATTCTTCTTCTACCTTTTAGCTCCCAGTGGAGCATAGGTCTTCAACAAACACTTTCCAAGTCGTTCTGTTTTTTGCCATTCTTTTAAGATCATTCCATGTCTTCCCCATCATCTTCATCTCTGCTTCGATCTGATCTTCTCAAAGATTTCCTTGGTCTTCCTCTTTGTCTTTTCCCCTTGGGATTCCAAAAAAGGGCCTGTTGTGTAATACTCTCGGTTGGCTTCCGTAGTGTGTGTCCTAGCCATCGTCTTCGCTGTATCTCTTTATCCACTGGTATTTGACCGGTATTGATGTGAGATTGTTTGTGAGTAAAATTGAAGGTATTACTGACTGACTGCCCTCAAAATTTGTTACTTGAGTAAGGAAGAAATAACTGACGGTCCGCTACAACCAGCTATCTGTTGAAAGTCAACAGCTGACCTAATGTTGAACTTTAATTCATTCATTGAGTGCCGTCTTTGATTCAGAGATTGGCAGCACCATTCCACTCTGTCTCTTGCTTTAATGGTGCAGTGTAGATTGTCAAAAGCTGACTTGTCTATCTTTTGAAGTTACTCATCCATGTTAGTCTGCCTCTTTTACCTTCTTTTTCCCTTCCAAGTTTACTTTTAGTAGGCTATTGTGTTTTTTAATATGCCCCAAAAATTTAATTTGTCCTGTTTGAATTGCATTCAGTGGTTCGCTTTTTATTTTTAGTTGTTTCAAGACTTCTGTTGATATCTTTTCTTTCCATCCAATTCTTCCTATTCTATAAATCCGCATTTCCATGGCTTCAATTTTCTATTCCATTTTCTTGTCTAATGTCCATGTTTCTGCACTATACAGGGATGTTGAGTAAATATGACATTTTGCTATTCTTAGTTTTAGCCTTGGTGTTATTTGTTTTGATGTTAGTATATTTTTCATGGTTTTAAAATTGCGTTTTGCCATTCTTATTCTTTTATTTATTTCAGTTTTACATTTTCCATCTCTGGTTATAGTATGCTCAAGGTAGTTGTAGCTCTGAACCGTCATCTATTCCTTCAACTATATATATCCACTTTTATCTTTTGAGAATAATATTTATTTATTATCAGTTTTAGTCTTTTTGATATTCATATCTAGTCTATATTTGTTTCCTGTCATGTTTATTTTATTAAGTAATTATTGTAGATCTTTAGGATTTTCTGCTATAGTCCGTTCAGATTCGTTTGCCTAGACATTAATTTATTTTTTTCAAAAACTTATTGTTCATTTGCATTGATCTTTTGAAGTTAGGTTTAGAATACTAATGTCGCTATAAAAATATTTTTTTATCAAAGAAATGTGATCCAGTTTCAAAGATGCCTTATTTAACCTATATTAAAAAAAAAAGTTAATCGATATTATAAACACCGGCGGGATTATGTAGATGCTTACATCTCACAGCTGATTCTTTAACATATAGGCATGACTTTCACGGCTGAATGCGCACCGTCCTAAAATAGTTATGTTTCCACTATAAATTTTTATAAAGAAATGTTACATATGAAATTTCCCGTTTAGCACAAAATGACATTTTAGCCGAAACCGGAAATTATGTGACGTCAAAATCACGGCCGTAGACTCGAGTTCGAGTCATAATTCAGAGGCAAATCTCAATATTTACAGAAAGGAGGCGGCACTATCCATATTATCTTCTGCAAGTCTATGTGAGAATGAATATAAAGGCAAAATATTTTACTGACATAACATTGCTATAAAGATTTATCAATACTTCTGCAGAGAGCGTAAAAAGGGACATCTTTATTGTTCTTTATCAAACCCTGAGAAGAGAACAATGCATATTTTAGGTTTGTGTAAACGTTCATTTGATCGAATAGTTAAAGGAAGCGGATATTTATTGCCAACAAATGCAAGAAAGCAAGGAAGGAAAGAAACGTTAGACAGTTTTGATAAGGACCTAGTAAAAAGGGAAATCTGTCGAATGTTTGATATAAACGAAGAAGTGACACTTAGAAAGTTGAAGCTTTGGCTGAAAACTAACAACGACATTGAAATATCAAAAACTTAATTATGGAAAATATTAAGAAGTGCAGGCTTCACCTTTAGAAAGTATGCTGGTGGAAAAAACATTTGTGAGAAGCCACATCTAGTAGCTCTTAGAAGCAAGTATTTACGTGAAGTGAAGGAAATGCGCGAAAATGATTATGATATTGTTTATTTAGATGAAACTTGGATCAACGCTCATCATACATATGAAAAGGAATGGAAGTATTAAAAGATCAGTACCAAGCAGTAAAGGGCAACGTTTGATAGTTGCACATGCAGGTAGCAGACATAATGGGTTGTTGCAAAATGCTCATCTCGTTTTCATTTCAAAATCCATAGACAATAGAGACTACCACTCCAAAATGAATGGGCACATATTTAAAGACTGGATCGAGAAAAGTATCCTTCCAATATTAGATCGACCTTCTTGTCTGATAATGGACAATGCTTCATACCATAACGTAGTTAACGTAGAAGATAGAATCCCAACATCATCAAGTACAAAAGATGCAATCAAAACGTGGCTCATAAAAGAACACATACAAGTTAAACGACAGCTACTTGAAACCCGAATTGCTTAGCCTTGTAAAACAGACACAACGTACAAAGATATTTAAAATAGACAAGTTAATTCAAGAACATGGCCATAGATGTTTGAGACTACCTCCATATCATGCACACTTAAATCCTATAGAACTAGTTTGGGCAAAAGTTAAAGGACACGTAGCATATACAAATAAAACTTTCAAATTATGCGATGTTGAGACACTTACAAATCAGGCTCTATCAAATATAAATAAAGACTACTGGGTAAAATGTGAGGATCATGTGTTACGACAAGAAGAGGAATATTGGAAAAAGGATGGTTTGTTGTTTGTTCAGCCGAAAGCAGTAATCGACCTATTTGACTCGTCTGATTCTGAATGATCATTACTCTGATTAAGTCTACAGATAAATAGTTTGATTTGCAAAATTTCCTAGTTGATTTGTTAAACAGTTTATTGTTCAAGACCACCCAAGCAATCAAAAATATGTTATAAGCAAACCAACAACCATTACTTTGAATGGAAGCCTGCTTGAGTCAGTACAGAAGTTCAGCTATCTTGGATCCACTATTACAGCCACACTTTCCTTAGATGAGGAACTAAATGTACGTATTTGAAAGGCAGCGACAACATTTGGGAAACTCACACCAAGAGCATGGAACTATATTAAATTGACTCTACGAACAAAAGTTCTATATATAATTTAAAATTTTATGGACACGCCTATGGGTCATCGTTGCACTAGATTACTGTAAAACATTTTGATTAGGGTCAAAATAATAGTTACATGGGCAAAGATCAAAGGAATTCGCCGCTTTAAGAAAACCGTTATAGCTAGACATCGAGTAACACATATTTTCTCGTGACATGGACATTTTAACACCTTATGCCAAAAATCATGTGAAATCATCAAGAACTTTTTGAATTATAAATCATAACGTCTCGGCAAACGATTCTGAACGGACTATAGTAATACAATATCATCAGCATATCTTAAGTTATTATCTTTCCATTAATGTTTAGACCAACATTCTGTGATTAAAAAAAAAAAATTTGCTTAAAAGATATATTTAATTTTTACTTATTTTTATTGTTTAATATGTGCACTATTTTTTTGTTTTATGTCATCCTCTATATTTTGTGTACACCGAAATATTCTGCTGCTACTAATAAACATGATCGGAAAGATAAAAAGCACTAAATGGACACATTTCTAGAGCAGAAATTTGACCTTACCATAGCATAATTGTTCGCATTTACACTCATTTGATGTTGTCACATTTATGACAGTACCACGGGACCGCCTTTACTGAAGTTAAATGTCAAAAGATGTTGCCCTTTAATTTTATATATCCTCACATTCTCAGCCAGCCAGTAAGTTTTGTGTGACAGTTGGTATGGTTAAACACCTTGATTGTTTTCTATTAAATAGAGGAGGTTTTTTTTTTAGTTAGTAAAAGTGTAAAAATAAGTAAAGGGTTCCATAAGTTTTTAAGTTTATATTGGGGGAGGGTGGGGGTGTTAAACCTTGTCAAATTAAGGTATTTTGATTTTTAAAAAAAGAAAATGTCATTTCTTTTGCCATACAAGGTCTGTCCTAGCCAATTTATCGATCTACTAACGGTGTTTAGATGTTATATATGGCAGAAATTCTAGACTGTGTTCGACGATCATTCACCTGTCAGACCTTGTACACGATCTGCTTCGTGTTTCGGCACATGACTCTGTTCTGGTCGTGATGTACAATCTCGGCGAGGAGATGCCTGCTGTTGTTACCTCTCGCTTGAATGTCCTTTTTAGTGTTTCTCAAGGTTGGTTTCTTGTCCATTTACTCTCTGATTCCCATTTGAGGGTCTGCTTTGAGATCCTTTTGTTGTCATTTCTCAGCACATGGCCAACATATGACCACCTTCTTCTCTTGTAAAAAGAAAGTAAAGTACCCCCGTCACGCCAAGTGGCGTATAGCGAAATATGGTGTTAGTGACCCTATAATTTACATACCTTCATCACATGATTTTTGGGGTAATGTGGTCTTTATTACGCCCGTGCTGTTTTTTTTTTCCTGAAAAAAATCCGGTACCCATTTACGGCTGGGTGAACCCGGAAGCCGTCGGTTTGGATCGAACCCTACCCCTTGTCCTTTGTACTCCAGTTCACTAACCACTGAGCTATCGCGGCTCCCCTTCTTCTCCTGAGTATAGCCTTATTCATATAGACTCTGTTGAATTAAAAATAATAAAAAGTTAATATTTAATGCCGGTTGTTACTCGGCTGATGAGATGTGGTAATCAATGAGTGTTGTCTCAGTGATTGTGTATTTTTGTTGACCTCAAGAAAAGAGATATGGTGTGACTGGTCCAATCAGAGATGAGCGATAAATACAATCACACGTTGCAGTTTGGGCACGTCATGAGACCGATATGATATTACAGATTAAAGTAAGAAAGTTGATTGTTGCATGAAATAAACCTCAAAAAGACAAGTGGTAACTTCAAATCATCCCCACCCACATCCATACTTGCCATACACACTCTTTATGTGTGGGCAGGAAGTGAATCCATCACGGCGCCACTTTTCCGTGTTCGACAGTACAGTGTTTTTTTCCTTTCATGACGTTAGTAACAGAAGTCCAGAGTCTTCTGGATTAGTAACAAAAACTGTTACTGCCCATTAATGTGAGTTTGGCTATGTATATCACACAGCTTTTCACTATAAGTTATCCATAGTATATGGCAGGTCCCCCAAATTTGACGGCGTTGTTCGAAAGATTGGCTAACATCAAATAATTAACAGAAGGATTACGGCTACTAAAGAAATTAATACTTCTCTTTGTGCTCTCAAACTTTCAACCCTTCCCCCTCTTTTTTTTTTTTTTTTAAAGGGACGTTAAATTGACATAATGCGTTATGTTGTGGTTTGCAGCTAGATGCTAATATTTACTAAATATATTTTTGTTGTTGAATTTTTCCGAGTATTGTAAACATACCTCTTCCCCTGAAATGATTTGGTGATATTTACGACTTTTGGCCCTACGCATCCGACTTCAGCGTGGTATTTTTATAGTACTTGGTTGCCTTCCATCTTTGATTCTTACTGACTTGACCAGACTGCCCAATTTTCAGTCTGTTTCTAGGAGCACTGTTAGGAGGTGGAGAAGGGTCCATATCAGCTCTGTGGATTGCTGATCGCACTCCGCTCAGTGCTGATGGCTGTCTTCGTCCCCTGCAGTTTTCTACAGTGGGTCGATAGTTGTTTGTCCATGCGCATGTCTGTACTGTTGTCTGTGCTATATAGTTCTTGAACAGTTACGTCAATCATTCGGCAGTTCTGTGCATGTACACAATAGCAACAGCTCACGCTACAACTTAATACAAAGGCCAAGCCACTTATTTCCTGATATGCAGGATTTAGTTTAATCAATTTATCATGATTTCTCATTCTGTCGATCTTTTCTAGTGACATCTGTTTGGGGGTAATCTCTAATACACTGAATTGATCTGAATATAAATAAATACGAAGCCAACGATAAATAAGTTGAAGATTTATTGGTATGTAACAAGCCTTCTGGGAATGTAAAGATGGCATTAAGCAGGATCAACTATATAGTGCAATCAGTTCTTAATCTAAACTGTCCGAAGGATGCGATCGAGCTTCCTGGTCGACCAAAAACATGAATGTTTCATGGCGTAGTTTGTGTCAAGAACAGCTTGTGATTAAATCCTTCCAGCATTCATGCGGCGCTAGGGTTTCAACTTTTACCGTTATGTCTAATTAACCATTTATGTGATCAGTTTGGTTTCACTTTAGACAATCGTTCGCGTGTTAATCTTGTGAGTGATGATAGAAACCCTCATATGTACGCTAAGTGGTAACTGCTGTGAGCATGTTTCCTTTATTGCCAGGATCAGATGATGGCATCATGTATAGTTTTGGGTTTTTCTTAACCTTTAATATAATTCATGTACTGCTGTTTTCTTGTGAACAAATCGATGTTCAGTTTTCTTTCTTCACTTCCTCATGTGCCTGTTCGGATGTCGAAGTAGATACAGAGCTAAGTAGATACAGAGCTAAGTAGATACAGAGCTCTGGCTCTCGCCTTTTGACGGCTTCAGTGATTGCCCTTTGATGTTGTCTGTCCATCTTACTCTGGATCTGCCTTTTGCTCTTCTCCTCTTTTAATTTTTGCCTTGTGCGGTAAGAAATTGCACGGCATTCTTTCTAGATGGAAACACCGGATTATTTGTTGTTTCTGTGTGTAGCTTGATTCAATGCCTCCTCTTTCTCTGGTAATACTTGTTAATAGCTTTTTTTGCAGACAAATCAATGTTCGAGATGGCCAAATACTGGGCACATCATGTTTTTGGAGATTCTTGATTAGCATTCACAGAAAAAATGTTATGACTGCTGACAATGAACAAGAATCGTGTAGATAATATACATTTGTTGGTACCACATCGCAACAAAAGTGAATACGCGTACCAAGATTACAAATAGCACTTTCTTTTCTAACCTTGTTCGTTATTTTTAGCCTTTAGTAAAAAGTAAAGTACCCCCCGTCACGCCAAGTGGCGTATAGGGAAATATGGTGTTAGTGACCCTATATTTTACAGACCTTCAGCACATGATTTTTGGGGTAATGTGGTCGGTATTACGCCCGTGCTGCTTTTACTTTCCCAGAAAAAATCCGGTACCCATTTAAGGCTGGGTGAACCCGGAGCCGTCGGTTGGGATCGAACCCTACCCCTTGTCCGTAGTAGTCCAGTTCACTAACCACTGAGCTATCGCGGCTCCTACTAATTTTTAGGGAATTAGTAAAACCCAGGTGTCCTCGCCAGGATTACGAACCCCGGCTGTTGCCGTGGTAAGCCAACCGCCTATCGATTGCGCTAACCGGACACCCATTTTTAGCCTTTAGCAGATGTATAATTTGCATTCTATTGTTGCTGTTGTGTTTCCTAGTCTCTAATATCCATCAATTCGTATTTTTGTGTGGTTGACTCTCGGTCTTCCATTATTATTTCTGTCAATGTTTGTGGCTCGTGTCATGTTAGCTGTTTCCGTAATGCCAAAACAATTTTATCTAGTGTCTCCTTATGGTGTCTCCTTATGTGTTCAACAGCGGGTATTGTTCCTAGCGCTTTTCTTTGCCTCTGATCTTATCTATCACGATTGTCCTGCCATACGTCTGACACATTTCCCCTCGTTAGTAGCTATATTTATTTGTTCTTCATACTCTCCGTTGTGTGTGGCCAAGGAAGCTCAACACTGGGATGAAGATGATGGTATACTCGAGATCACGATGTCGGTGACCGGTACAACCTAGAGCAGACTTGTAGGGCACCATCTTCAGTCAGTCCGTGACTATCCTTCGCAGAGTGCCCTTTGTCTGGCTCATATTATTAAAAAACTAGCAATTCAGGTCATCTATAAAACTGTGTATGTGACATAAGCACAATTGATGTAGTAATTTAAAGATAAATAGTATTCTACGCTTTACTTTTAGTAGGCACAACTGAGACACACACACAGAACATAATGCACACATAACACAACAAATAACATACAAACACACCAGCTCCCAGCTGATTAAACAACAGTAACGTATACAAGGGCTACTAAGTGATACGTGTTATAAACGATATTTAAATTATCTTTCGCGAATTTGTGAAAAATAAAGGACGCTTTGTAACCTATAATGTTCTAAGGGACTGGTGTATTAAGTAAGATTCGCCGTACCATACCACAGCAGTTGGAGGTGAGGTAACCAGTGCTTTTTCTCGATGTTATTAACTTCTCAGCACTGCAACCTAGGTACCCATTTTTTTCCGGCCAGGTCGACTTAAAAATATATAAGAATAGGCCTGAACTGTAGCCATGTTGTTGTCAAGCTAGCACATATGCTATACTAACATTCTCCACGAGATATCAATGCGCTGAATAGAAAATAATAAGCACCCCCTAGGCTGGGATTGAACTTCAACCTGTCATCTCACATCAGCGCATTTCTTATGATTCTATGCAAACCACAGATCTGTGACTAATTCATGTATACAAAGTATGACAAAGTAGAGCAGAAAAGCCTAAAACCACGCTATTTTACTGCATGGAACGTCTTCTCAAGCCAAAGAGACACGTACCATTTTTATTTGTCAATATCAAGACAATGTTGAACTTCACTGTTCATATAGTCAGATCTGCATTTAAGCGTAAGAAGAGAGCTGGGACGCGTTGCTTTTATTCTACATAACACCGTGCTGTGTTTCACTCTCACTGCATTTTCTCAGCTGAATGTTGCTTTTATTCTACATACACCGTGCTGTGTTTCACTCTCACTGCATTTTCTCAGCTGAATGTTGCTTTTATTTTACATACACCGTGCTGTGTTTCACTCTCACTGCATTTTCTCAGCTGAATGTTGCTTTTATTTTACATACATCGTGCTGTGTTTCACTCTGACTGCATTTTCTCAGCTGAATGTTGCTTTTTAAAATAGATTTCAATTAAAGCATTGGCCTTCAACGTGTCCCTGCTGCAATGTCGAGATATGTTATTGTTCAGCTTCTAAGAGCCATATCTTGTCTATTATTGGGACTCTGAAGGATTTATAATTAATTGTCGTATCTTAGCTTGGTTAGTTATTGTAATAAGTTGTCCTTTGTGTAGAGAAACTGAACTATATAATGCGCTTATCGTTCGTTCTACACCTCCAGCAATTGCCATGGACATAGACCCAGAGCTGGCCGTAACCTCCACGTTGATCCACAGGTAAAAGTCTGTGTCAAGACTGGCAAGGTGAAAGTCACTATAATCGTGTGGTCTTCTTGCAAAATATGGTTGCCAGCTTTTTGTCGAGTAAAAAAAAAGGAAGATTGACTGTTTTTGTCAGGCCAAAAAAAAAATGGAAGATTTTCACGGCCTATCTTACACTTATGGTACTTTATTTTACTTCACTCGTACTTTACGCGATTTGTAGTCTATTAGTACTACTACTACATTAATAAATAACTGAAGCTACCTGCTACCAAATTCTGTTTAAACCTATCTAGAAAGGTATTGTGATACCATAACGTAAAAATATGTATACTTCCTGATTTGGTTAAAAAGAACAGAGCACTGACAATTTTACATTAATTACATGTAGTTTCTAATTATTACAAATTGATATTGGATGAGGCGTTTAGGAGCGCGGTGAACCCTTAGTTAGAATTTGTTTTGTAGACGACAGAGTACTAGTGTTACACTCACTTTTTAAACCACTATATGACCGTATAGTGAAATCCGGGTAAAAACTGGAGATGTCAGAGCGAAGGGCCAAACCAAAATTCTCATTCTTTAAGATCCATCAGTTGGTGTCGACTCTGTGGCATTCGATCATCGCTGAGACTGTTTTTGTGACTTAATTCCAACATCGTTTAGCGCCTTTTGCCTTTACCCTATAGCAGGCGCGATACGTTATTATTTAAATAAAAAAACCAATCTCTGGTACTTATGACCATTATAGAACGTGTTGCTGGTCGGGGAAAGATTGTGAACACGCTGTCCATCTTCATGTGGCAAATAATGATGTCCTTAAGGATCACATGTGTTTGTTCGAAATCAATTTCTGAAGCCCGCCCCATGTGAAGCCATTCAAGTTCTTCATCAACCCTACTTTGCCATGTCTCATTATATTAAATATAATTATTCTACCTCCTGTTATGAAGAGCTGTCTGGTCTAAGCAAATGCATATCGTTTAGCTTCGTTGTTAATTCTATTTTAAATACTGTTCTTCCTACTAGTCTTACTTTATGATGCAAATTCGTGATTAATAAAATGTTTACATAAGAATACTGTGATGTTTCCACATTGTTTTATTCATTATCATCTAGTGCCGTCTCCGCAACAAAGGTTGGCTACCATGGAGCGCCATTTTGCTCTGTCTCTTGCTTTCATGGTGTAGGTTGTCATAGTCTGATTTGTCCATCTTTTGATGTTACTTGTCCATGTTAGTCTTGGTCTGCCTCTGCCTCTTTTACCCTGTATTTTCCCCTCCAGGATTACTTTTAGTGGGCTTTGTCTTTTAACATGGCCCAAAATCGCATTTGTCTTGTTTGAATTGTGTTTAGTAGTTCTCTTTTCATTTTTAGTTGTTTTAAGACTTCGTCGTTTGTTTTCGTTTCCTTCCATCCAATTCTACCTATTCTTCTATATATCCACATTTCAAAGGATTCAATTCTCTGTTCTGTTTTCTTGTCTAATGTCCTTGTTTCTGCACCATATAGAAATATTGAGAAGATGTAACATTTTGCTATTATTCTTAGTTTTAGCCCTGGTGTTATTTGTTTTGATGTTAGTATGTTTTCCATGGCATTAAAATTACTTTTTGCCATTCCTGTTCTTTTGTTTATTTCAGTTGTACATTTTCCATCACTGGTTATAGTATGTCCAAGGTAGTTGTATTTCTGAACTGTCTCCATGTCTATTCCTTCAATTTTGATATCCACTTATTTGGTTATGGAAGGCCCCGGTATCACTGCAAACGAATTAAAATCCATAATTGCTCAGCCACCCGTGCCAGCGTAATCATCCGAATATCTCATCTCCCAAATAAAGAAAGGTAGTCCACATCGTAGCAGTCTCAGCATACGCCAAAAGACATAAGGCGAAACCGCGCATAAAATGAACACAGCCAACTATTCCCTGTCATACGATATCATCATTCATCGTAAACAATTGGAACATCGAAATATGATCAAAACGGATGAGACACACAGCTCAGTGTATAGATTGAACAAGCTTCGTGATAGGATGCATCCCTGTCTTACTCCTATTTTTATATCAATGGGTGTTTCTTTTGTCCCACTGTTTTTCCTAAATCCAAATTGCTGCTCATCTAATTCAGTATTGATTTTATTCTGAATCCTTCCTTGTATAACTTTTAGCAAGATTTTTGTAACATGGCTCATTAGGCGTGTTGTTCTAAAGTCACTGCATCCAACTGCACCATTCTTTTTAGGCAATGCAATGAAAGTTGATGTTTTTAGTTCATTTGGTATGTATCCTGTGTGGTATATGTCGTTGCATATGTCTGTAATCACTTCAATGCCAATATCTTCTAGTGCCTGTTTCATCTCTATCTGTATGCTGTCAGGTCCTACTGCTTTTCCCCTTTTCGTTGTTTTTATAGCTTTTTCCACCTCAGATTTTAAGATTTTATAGCCTGATGTACATTTTATAACTGGTTTCTTGTCCCTTTGATCATGAAATAGTTCTGTTATATATCCCTGTCATCTATCTATAATATCTTTATTGTCTGTTAGCATTTTTCCTTTTTTGCCTGCAATGCATCCACCTTCTGTGGCTTTTATTTTTTATTTTTATTATCATTCTCTTCATTGTTGTATTAAAATCTGGTAATTTACAACCAAAACAAAACACATAACAGAAAGCGTCATACTGACGTCAAACTTAAAGATGCTACTCTATTTAGGACGCGTTAAAAGTGGTTTTAGAAACGGGCACAGAGTTATCTTCTTCAAGCTGATGATTTGTATACAAGTTACGCACTTTCTTTCACGAGTACACACGAATTATTTAATAATGTAATAGGTGTTTCTTTTTCAATCGTCATGAAGTCTTTTTTTTTTTTTTTTTTGCGAACTCAACTTTATTTTCTTGTGCTTGTGGGCATCAAAGTAATGCATATTGTGCACAACTGTTTGTTTTCACCTCAGTCGTATTTTAGTTATAATCTTGCAAATGTTTCAGCATTAATAGGTAGAGCAGCCCTGAGCTGAGTACATTCCAGTCATTCTTCACATTGATATTTGATGGAAGTGGTCTCATTTTGTGACACCGCACACGACGCGTAACATCTATAGACAAATGACACGTTCATGTATGAATGATATTTTAGTTGAAGAACGCTCAGAACTAAAGGATCACAGATTGGTAAATTTGAGAGTTTCGGAGTGAAATATTCAGCATTTAACAATACACATTTTCACATTTTAAGATACAGCTTAATGAAATCACTTTCTATGTATAATGGAATAAAGCGTGTTTTATCTTTCTGGAATGTCGCAAATGAGTAAATAAGGTATCAGTGATAAATAGTTGTGTGTAATGTGTTTGTATTCTATCTATTGTCCTTTCGAGCCGAAGACGGCACATAGGGCAGAACAACAATCTCAAATACAGAAACCTTGCGTGCCAAAATGGCACATATTGCAGAGATCACTGCTCTAAAATATATGGCACTGTTTCAATAACAATACTTTTTACAATGGCAGCTTGTCAAGCTATCGATCAACCTCCTTAGTCGCCTCTTACGACATGCCTGGAAGGTCACAGTGTCACTATTCTTTACCTCCCTCATAATGAGGCCCCGATAACACACGGGATGTGTTTGTATTAGTACTGAGTAAATGAGCTTGTTATTTGTTAGATTCTGTATCAAATATCCACAAGTCATTCTATTAGTTTAGTTTTCACTCATTTATAAGTGCAACTCTTCAAAGTATTGATAGTGTAAGTTTCTGATCACTAGTACCTGGGAAGTTGTAACACACACACACAGATATAAGTCGTAGGTTTCTGATCACTAGTACCTGGGACGTTGTAACACACACACACAGATATAAGTCGTAAGTTTCTGATCACGAGTACCTGGGAAGTTGTAACACACACACACAGATATAAGTCGTAAGTTTCTGATCACTAGTACCTGGGAAGTTGTAACACACACACACACAGATATAAGTCGACAAAGTGGACTTTTATTTAGAGGAAATGTTAAACTAGGAAGCGCGAGTCCTTAACAGGGCTTATATATGGCACTGTTCACAGTGTTAGATTGGCATCTCCCGCAGATCACTTACACCATGTGCATCCCACAAGGCTCATTTACGGACCCCCTTATCTGTCATCTGTATTCACATTTAACGCTGAAACCCATGGATTGCCAGATATGTGTGTGCGAGAGGGAAGCGAGCGGTTGTACGTCGAATGCAAATACTTGAAAGAGTCGCCGTGTATTTGCAGCCGCATTGAACTTGACTTCGTGACCAATTAAGTCAATGGTGCCTGTGTGCCGGGTCAACAAGAGCGGAAACCCTCTTGACTGCGCCATCAAGTGGTAGCCCTGGAAGGCAATGCGCACTTTTAAATTACGCACAGATCGTGAATTGTCAAGTAGTTTTTTGTTTTAACAACTAGAATCGTGGTAGAAATTCATTTTTGTTGTTAAGTGTCATTCATTTACTGACGTTGATAGGAGCTGACGATGTGTTTGAAGAAAAGCTTCTCCGTCGCGTGGAAAAAAATCTGGTAAAAGAAAACAAGGCAGACCAAGAGAATACCTACGCTAAACAATTAATAGTGAAGGCGCAACCATGGGACTAAGAAACAACCAAGAACTACAATAACTAGGAGCAGATTGTCAATTGTAGAGAACTGACTTCCGGTGTGCAGTCTTCGACCTGAGAGGGAAATGAATGAGATTTGTTTCGGAAAAAAATAAACGTTTGACGAAACGTTTGTATGGTGGCCTATTTAATTTCTTATGACGAATTTCTTGGAAGGCCTGTGTGGTTTAACTAATTTTTAGGCGTACGTCGTTTCAGCCTCCTTGGCATATCGACACATCTATGTCCTTTTTGCATCTAACACGTACAGATTTTCGCGTTCCCCAGCTTCCGCCTCTGACGAAGTCCATAGATTCTAGGAACTTAATTTTGCAAGTTAATCCGTTTTCCCTGGGCAGCCGTGTGCACAGGGATCCCTCGCGACACAAGGCAGATAATTGACTTCGGGCGTACTCATATTTTTTTTCTGTCGATATGCTCGACGCATAAAAAGGCAAGGAAAGGGATAAAAGATGAGTAATTGACGTTTAAAGCTGGGCCTCACTGCTGAGACGGCAAGAGAGAAATCATACATACAAATCGCAACTGGTGCAGCTGAGATTTCAACCTGACTGTCTCGAGACCGGCATCTTGCCTCGAGACTAACCAGTTCCTCCATTGACGACAGTGAACAGATAAGTTGCGATTCATCACAACACAATCAACTCGGCACGCCAGTGAACAGATAAGTTGCGATTCATCACAACACAATCAACTCGGCGCGACAGTGAACAGATAAGTTGCGATTCATCACAACACAATCAACTCGGCGCGACAGTGAACAGATAAGTTGCGATTCATCACAACACAATCAACTCGGCGCGACAGTGAACAGCTAAGTTGCGATTCATCACAACACAATCAACTCGACACGACATTTTTATAATAGAGGAAGAGGTATATTTACAGCACTCGGAAAAATTGACAAATAATCAACAGAAAAAAATATGGACCAGGGCAGGATCGAACAATACAGATACAATATGTATTTCCGAACTGTGGTCGCGGACTTATGCTACAGTCATGAGAACACTTGCGCGAAAGACATTGCCTACGAAGCTAATTTTTTAGTTAGCTGAGTGGCAGTGTTCCCTAGTGTTTGGCTTTTCGTGGCAAGGCGCTGTGCCACTGAGTACGGATTCGATCCTGCTTTGGTCCATATTTTTTTTCTGTTGTTGATTATTTGTCAATTTTTCCGAGTGCTGTAAACATACCTCTTCCTCTGAATTGATTCGCTGATTATCGCCTCGGAAGTTTCCCTCTATAATAATATTCATTTATTATTATTTGTCTCAATTTTTATAATACCCTGTTTACCGCTCCACTTCGATGCCCACTCACTTGGTCAGGCTTGTTAGTCTATTTCCAGGGTCACGACGGGGAGGTAGTGTCGTTTGTCTTTATCGACCCGGGTCATGGCGTCAGTTAAAACGAGTCGTCGACTGCCCAATATTTGACCGGCTTCTTAGTAAACAAATATAGTCATTCGTTCTTAATCCTATTTTGTGAGAGGTAGGTCAGAGTGGCGATAATCTACTCTAACGACGTTACGTTCAAGTCTCCCCTCGACTCGGGATCTTGAACACTTTAATTCCCCCTTTTTTGTTTCTTCATTCAGGTTTGTAATGTTGCTAATTTGTTATTGTACCTCTTCTTAAATGCCTTTAACTTTCTCTTGCGGGAAAGGGGTGCAGAGCATGGCCGGATTTACCTCTAATCTATAGCGGCTAGACAATCCGAGGGCCTCAAACAGATCTCAAAATTTGCTGTCAGATTGCGCTTTTTTTTCATACCAGTATTTGATTTAATGTAAAATTGAAATAAACAAAAGAATTGGTATGGCAAAAAGTAATTTTAATGCCATGAAAAATATACTAACAACAAAACAAATAACAGCAGGACTGAAACTAAGAATAGCAAAATGTTACATCTTCTCAATATTCCTGTATGGTGCAGAAACATTGACATTAGACAAGAAAACAGAACAGAAAATTGAATCCTTTGAAATGTGGATTTACAGAAGAATATGTAGAATTGGATGGAACGAAAAGAAAACAAACGATGAAGTTTTAAAACAACTAAAAATTTAAAAAAAGAGAACTACTAAATACAATTAAGACAAGACAAATGACATTTTTGGGGCACGTTAAAAGACATAACATCCTACTAAAAGTAATATTGGAAGGGATAATACAAGGTAAAAGAGGCAGACCAAGACTAACATGGACGAGTAACATCAAAAGATGGACAAGTAAATCTATGACAACCTGCACCATCAAAGCAAGAAACAGTGGAATGGCGATTCATGGTAGCCAACCTTCATTGAGAGATGGCACTCGATGATAATGATTTGATTAAAGTTGTTGTTTTTTTTATCTGGTGTTAATTTTGAGGGGGGGGGGGGTCTCAAAGTTTCATTTAGGAACTAATAAAGTTAAATGCGGCACTATAGGGCCGCCTCATGCGTTCACTTTGCTTCTTATACTTTCCTCCCTTTGTAAATGTGTGATCATTAATGGCGCTGACCTTTACGTTTGGGTTGACCTGGCCTTTTAAAATGTTGGTTTTCCCCCATATGATGCATTTATGAAGCATGTGTCACAGTCTATGTTAGTTATTCGATGAATATCAAAAGCGTGCCTTCAGTGTTTGTAATCCATTTGTACATATCACAGGCCATTTGCACGTGTCGCAGGTGTCAACTGTCCCAGTGACCTAGAATTCCCACGCTCCAGAGACACACGGAGTAGTTACCTTTGCTGCTGTTGTTGACTGCGCCGCTTAGAGTAGAGATTACTCCGCGGTTGGAGCCTGCTTCCTAATCTTCGCACAGCTGTTTGTCCCCAATATTATAATTATGCTGTGTTACTCATTTCACAGTATTACACATATGTATTTTTGTATGGTAAATGCAAGCATATGAGCAGTTATTTTCTAATGCTTTAACTATTTAGTATTTATTCTACATATTTGTGGTTTCTAGTAATATCATAACAAATGAAAAGACGATTAGAGGCCGCAGAAATGGGATTTCTCAGAAGAATGTTGAAAGTTCCCTGGACAGCTAAAAAGACCAATGAGGAAGTTCTCAAAGAGGCCAACACAAAAAGGGAGCTCTTTAAAAACATCAGAAAGAAGCAATCAACATTTTTCGGGCACATCATGAGAAGAGGAAAGTTGGAATACTTGGTTACAACTGACAAAATAAAAGGAAAGAGAAATCGCGGACGACAAAGAGAGAAACTACTGGATAGCTTGGTGTCATGGCATGGAAAACAGTCAACAACAGAACTGATACGATGCACTGTAGATAGAAGATTGTGGAGGGACATGATCACCTACGCTAACCGGTAAGGCACATGATGATGATGAGTAATATCATATCGTGTGTTTACAATATACAGTATTGTGAATATTATTTCTAGCAACAACCTCTTTTTTTCTCTCCTGTGTGTTACCGGGGCCTCATTATGTGGGAAGTAAAGAATAGTGACACTGTGACCTTCCAGGCATGTCGTAAGAGGCGACTAAGGAGATGGATCGATGGCTTGACAAGCTGTCATTGTTAGAAGCAGTGATCTCTGCAATATGTGCCATTTTGGCACGCAAGGTTTCTGTTTTTGAGATTGTAATTCTGCCCCATGTGCCGTCTTCGGCTCGAAAGGACAATATATAGAAAGAACAACTTTAAACTCTTACTAGCTGAAACGTTACTCTTCTTCTTCTTCTTTCCTTCCTCATTTGCCGTTCAGCGTCGAGGCGAGATATATTTTGCGGTCTGTTGCTCTTGTGTTCGCCTCTGCTGCTGTTGTTTCCTAGTGTTTCTAATATTCCATCGATCCATCTTTTTCGTGGTCGACCCTTGGATCTGGTGTTCTCACAACGTTTTCAGGGCTCGTTGTGTTGTGTTTTGATCTTTCTGCATTGTCACGTAGTCAAATCATTTTATTTATTGTTTCTTTATATATTCTATGGCGGGGGCTATTCCTAGCTTTTTTCTCAGTTCTTCATTTCTGATCTTGTCTCTCATGCTGTTTACTGTCATCCGTCTAACACATTTAATTTCAGTAGAGGCTATTTTTCTTATTGTTCTTGCATCTAGGGTCCAGATTGTATGTATAGTACTCGTTTTACCTATAGAAATATTTCCTTGTTAGATAATAGTGGTGATAACTGTTCAATGATTTGACAAGCTTTGTTGCATCTTGATTCTATCTCTGCTGTTTGTAAATTATCGTTTGTCACTAAACTTCCTAGGTATTTGAATTCTCTACTACATTACTCAGAACATAATAAAAAGGAATTTCACATTTTTAGCACCAAAAAATGACAACTTTGAATAATTCCCCTTTACAATTCTAAACCTATAACTAAAATACTATGGTTAGGTGTAACTGTATTCGTCTTTGGTATTTTCAGTTTTTGCAGCTTAATTATTTGAGAGGTGTGGAGATGTTAACAAAGAGAACTCTGTACCTGTTGATACAGAAATAGGATTGGAAAGAGGACAGGGATGCATTCTATCACCAAGCTTGCACACTGAGCAGATCTTTTAAAATCTTCACAGAGATGCCAGGCCAAAATAATAATGGAAAGATTATCAATAACCTAAGATATGCTAATTGTACTGTATTCATCATTATCAAGTACTAAACCTGCTGGCAATCATGCCTCTCCACAACTTTTGGTCTCAACAATTATTTATCATTTTTGTTGTTGAGCTTATGTCAAGCCATTCTCTTAAGCTGTCTGGTATATTTTTTCTTTACTTCCCTCTAACGCTTCGTCCCTCAGTTTTCCCAGCTGTTACAATATATTCTAGATGTTCCCTTCTCATTACTTGGCCAAAAATGATCCTAATATTGGATCTTTTCTGCTTTGGCCTATTTCAGAACGTTTTCATTACTCTTAGCTGTCCACAGTATTCTCAACATTCTTCTGTAAAACCAAATTTCTACCTTTCTTGTCTGTTGTCCTATTGTCCATGATTCACATCCATATGTTAAGACTGGCTCTACATAACATTTAAGATCTCTTTTTCTTGTTTCTATTGTCAAAAATAGATTGCAAACCATCTTACTAATTTTGTGGAAAGCTGCTTTTGTCTGAGCCATTCTGCATCTCACCTCTGTACATCTGTCATCTAAGGTTAACAATGCTTCCAGATATTGAAATTCATTTCATTTACCTGTTTCAATATTGTTCCACCTGTCTTTATTGTGCATTGCGGTGATGTCTTTTTCTTTGTTGTTACCATTGGTTCTGTCTTTTTGCTGTTAAGGCTGATTCCTTCTTTTCTTTTTTTTTCCTTCCCTTACTATAATGTCTAACATTTCTTGTAACTCATTTTCACTGTAAGCTATTAAGACTGTATCATCAGCATACCTTAGATTATTTATATTATGACCCCCAATTGTTATTCCAGACATACCCCTTATTTGTCTTGAAATAATTTCACTATACATATTAAATAAATCTGGTGGCAGGACACACACACAACCTTGCCTAACACCCTATATTTTTTTGTTGAAAAATTCCTAGTTGATTTCCAGTTCTTGTGGCTGCTGTTTGTTGCCAGAACATGTTCTTTATTATTCTTAGATCTTTACTGTCTACTTTTATGCCTTCTAAAATTTTGATTATTTTTTGGTGCTATGTTTGTTTCATAATTTATGCAACATGGGTATAGATCTATTTTCACCTCTGTATTATTAGCAAATACTGTATCATTACAGAAAATCCTAAAGGTCTACAACAATTACTTAGTGAAATAAACATGACAAGCAAAAAAATATGGATTAGATATGAATATCAAAAAGACTAAAACTATGATCATAAACAGAGATGATACCCAAAACACACAAGTGGATATCAAAGTTGAAGGAATAGACCTGGTGACAGTTCAGAGCTACAACTACCTTGGGCATACTATAACCAGAGATGGAAAAAGTAAAACTTAAATGAACAAAAGAATCATCATCATCATGTGCCCTACTTGTTAGCGTATGTAATCATATCCTTCCACTATCTTCTATACACAGTGCATTGTATCAATTTCTTTATTGACATTTTTTCCATGTCATGACACCAAGCTATCCAGTATTTTCTCTCTTTGTCATCGCAATCTCTTTTTCCCTGTATTTTGCCAGTTGTAACCAAGTATTCCATCTTTCCTCTTCCCGTGATGTACCTGAAAAATGCTGATTGTTTCTTTCTGATGTTTCTTACGAGCTCCCTTTTTGTATTGGCCTCTTTGAGAATTTTTTCATTGGTCTTTTTAGCTGTCCAGTGAACCTTCAACATTCTTCTAAAAATCTCTGTGGCCTTTAATCATCTTTTCATTTGTTTCATTACTGTCCATGATTCACTTTAATATGTCAGAATTGGCTCTATGTAGCAGCGATTAACTCTCTTTCTTACTGCTATTGACATAGAGTTGTTGCATAAGACTTTTTTTCATTTTCTGAAATGCTATTTTGGCCTGAGTTATTCTGCTTTTTTTTTCTGTGGTGCATCTTCCATCTTATGTTATTATTGTGACCAAGTATTTGACTCGTTGCATTTGTTTCAGATTTGTCCTGTTTATTTTTATGTTGTTTTATGGTGATGATTATTTCTTCGATATGACTGTTACTTCTATTTTCTTACTATTCAGACTGAGACCTTTCATGTTGCTTTCTTTTACTATTATTCCAAGGATTAGAGTTTTTAAAATCCTCTTTGATTCTTGTGTGATATGATCTAATTTTTCCCCTCTTTAATCACTTAAGTCAATGCACGTAATAAGATGGAATGGGCCATATATAAGAGAGGAAGAAATATAGATCACACATCAGTAATCCCATAGCCTTTATCAATAAAACAGAGCAGGTTGTATGTTGCTGCCCAGTTTATAGATGTTCAATAGGAAGGCTGTTGCCATAAACTAAAATTATCATGACAGCATTTATCCTATTTATGAGATCAGATTCTGGTAGAATGAGGGTATAGTTACTGGTAGTGGAGAGGAAAAGAAAACATGTCCAGTTCAGTCATTCTTATTTTCTCTTTTCACTGATACCTTAAAGGTGTCATGGTTTATATCATTTGTCATTCTTGAGCTGCTCGAACTGTCTGAATTAGTGATTTTCCTTTGTTGTTACATGTTTCTGTCACTGCATCTATCCATCTTCTTCTGGGTCTTCCTCTTGGTAGTACAATCATTACCATGGGTTTATGTCAGAGTTGTTATTTTATTAAATGAACCTAAGAACTATTGATGGCGTTTTTAGTCAGCTTGGAAATATTACAGTGTGATCAGAGAGGAGATTGAAGTGCATTGGGCACTGTCTGAGTAGGACGATCCATCATCATCAACTAGAATGTCCCTGTTGGAACATGGTTTCCATGACAACTACTCTGTAGTTCTTGCTATCCTGCACAAGATGCCAGCGTCTGCAGCAGTCAGTCCCAGCATGTCTGTGATATCCTGCATCCATTTTTTTTTTTAGGTCTTCCTCTCCCTGATTTATCTGAGACTATGCCCTCCATAATTATTTTATGATTGTGGACTTTTAATTAAGTATTCTGTTTTTTCCAGGTTTAGATGTAGTTGATGTAGCCCAACATTAGCTTGTGAGACGTAGATGTTTTTTTCTTCCAGGTTTAGATGTAGTTGATGTAGCCCAACATATTAGCTTGTGAGACAGATGTTTTTTTTTTCCAGGTTTAGATGTAGTTGATGTAGCCCAACATTACGTTGTGAGACGTAGATGTTTTTTTTTTCCAAGTACTGATAATAAATAATTACTTTTCCCTTTTCAGAATGATGATCATGACTGTGAGTTGGACCTGGATGAGATTCTTGACCTAGATTCAGAAAGTGAAAGACGAGAATATATTTTGGTAAGTATTTGCTCTAAACTGTAGATCACTGTTCCTTATATTTCAAAAGTTTTATGTCCAAATTATATATTCAATGAACTGCATGAAAGAGACCAAAGGGCAGATCAGAAAGACGTGAGAAAGTGTTCAACAAATCATCCAGTATAAGACACTAATTTTTTACTATACTACTGACTTATCATGATTGCTTGCTACTAACCATCTCTCAAGACACCAAAGGCCATACATACGCAATACTTCTTTGTATTTTGATTTGTGTTTCTGGAAAAGTTGTAATTAAAGAGAAAACTACACGAAGTTTACACTTGATGGTGTTAACTACTTTGCTGATCTGATCTTTCATACCATCATCATCAGGTCGCATGTCATTTCTAGAACGTTCACCACTGCCCGTCTGAAAGAATCTCTTTTTTTTAACCAGATCTCCCACTTCTACTGTTGTCATGTTCAAGGTCTCCCTGATGTCTTCAAACCACCTTCTTCTTGAACTGCCCCTGATTCAAACCATGCCTCCCATTTATTGTTCTTTCCAGCTCGCTGTGTCTTTTGACGTGGCCATAGTATTTTAACTTTCTCTGTAGAAAGGTGTTTATAAACTGGTTCTTTTTTTTTTTTTTTTTATATTTAAATCTTTTAATATGTCAGTATTGCTCTTTTTCATTATTCAAGGTATCTTAAGCTGTAGAATTTTACATTCAGACCAAATCAATACAATATGGGGGCCTCGGTAGCAGAGTTGGGAAAACCACCCGACAGGACTACCGACTTTCGGACAACCCATGTTCGATTCCCGCTGGGAACAGTGTGAATTGTACTCATGGTTGGAAAAAAAAAAATACCCACCACGGTCGACCAAGCCGTTGGCAGAAATGGGCACCAGGGTATTACCCTGGGGAGGTGAGGAATGTTGCTTCTCATCTGAGTTTCGATGCTTGAGGCGACACTATACAGAAATCTCCTAACATTTCTGGATAGGCGGCCGGGCACATATGGGTGTAAACTCGCGTCGTGCTAAGACGCCGGTTCAAGTCTTGTACTTTACCTTTACCTTTAGAAAAGATAAACAACTGTAAAGATGGTCATCTATGCCTTACCAATACAATGAAATTATTCTCCAAGCTCTTTCTCTCTCTATATACATATTTACCATGTACATAATATACACATTCTCTCACTGGTTGTAGTGAGTCTACTTCCTCTCTTTGTCACATTCTGCCCTTATACTTGTTCTCCCTCCCTCGCTTGTTTACTAGTACTGTCACTCTTTTTCTTAATTACTGTTATTTGTGCACTCTTGCTCTTTCTTTCATTTACTTATGTCCTGTATATTATCCAATACATACAAGTCTCTCTAACTCACTGAATTACTTGTGCACTCTAACTCATTGACATTTAGATTCAAACTCATATCTTTCAATTACTCATGTTCTTTCTTGCTCCTTTCCACTCTCCCCCACCTCTCTCTCTCTCTCTCTCTCTCTCTCTCTCTCTCTCTCTCTCTCTCTTTAATTTACTTATTCCTTGTGTGTTATTCAAAACATACACAAATTGTTTTATGGAGTATATTTGCGGTGTCAAAGAGGACTTGGTCGTTTGAGTATACACCTCCAGAATTTAGACTCCCCCAAAGTGGGAAAAAATAAAAATCTAATAAATAAATTTATATTATTTGTTATAAAACAAAAATATCTCTGGTTGTAAGATTATGAGAATTGATAATGAAACAATATTATAGGAAGCTTTTAGTAACGAAAAATACAGAATTTAGATTTTCATATAATTAGCTATCTTTTTAGTGCGCACACAGACCCCAAGAATTTTTGTTTCTGAACAAAACACTGGATATTTGGTTCTACTTTTGTCTTCTTTATTACATCTTCTTTCATCCATAATCCATGGCTTCTGTCAATCATCTTCTCCTCACCCTCTCTACCTTTTTCTAGTCTTTTTCCCTGTGAAACTCCAGTAAACCTGGCTCAGATCTAGTCCAACTTCACCCATCCTCTGCTAGCTCTGATTGAAGTAGAGAATCAGTTGTGTAAACACCACCTGTGTTTGTTTATGGTAGTTGATGATCCCTATCAGAACAGATGGTCTTGTATCGTGTACACTAGAAGAACTGTGTGTCAGAATCTGGATGTACATGCATTTGAGAAGCTGAGAATCTAAGTTTCTGATACATTGAAAAGAGAACAGAATTAGCTTATTACACAGGCATGGAAATATGTTCAGGCCACAACTGCTTATCACTGATACTTTAGTTGCCTTGCTCATTTTCAAAACATGAACTGTTTATGATTCTTTTGTGTTATTAGATTCTATTTTATTAGAAGTTGTATTTAATATTTGTTGTGAAAAAAATTATATACTTTACACCAGAAAGTATCATGTTAGGCATAAACCTTGTAGTCAATGATGATATAATAACCCAGCATACATATGGACCATGTGAGCAGTCTTCTCATTAGTGTGAAGAAATGTGCAGCACAGTTTGTCTCATTCATTGGTTACAGGGAAATGAGGGGAAGAAAGAAAGGCAGGCAAAGTTGGAGCTTAGAATTAATACATCAAGGATGGTTTTGCCAACTCAAAGTTAGACAGAGTGAGACCACAGATTGCAGGTTGTAGAAATCCAATCTCCAATGGCCCACCAACAGTTAAGGGAAGACTGGTAGAGGCCTGCTGTGTGAATGTGGTATTAAATGGTTGTGTTTGCATAGCTAAAGCTTATAATGATGGTATTTATGATACTCTTGCTGCTGTTCAATTAAATGTAGCTTTTTTATGGGTTTACTTGATGAGAGCATGCTTATTTTAGGTAAACACATGGAATAGCACTGGTAAAATATTCACAATCCTTGACATAAATACAACTTCTGACATCCATTATTCTATGCACTTAGCAAATATTCTATTCATCATTCTAACAACTGTCCTGTTCACATAGATTGTTGTGTGGATTTTCAAGATGACTTTATAACCTACTATTATACAAACTCATTGCTAAGAGTGAAATGTTAGACATTATATATAGTGCAAGAAAGCAAAAATAAAGGCCTTAATAGTAAAAATATAGAAGTAATGGTAGCAACAAATAAAAAAGACATCACTGCAATGCACAATAAAGACAAGTGGAACAATATTAAAATCATCATCGAGTGCCATCTCCGCATCGAAGGTTGGCTACCATGGCACACCATTCTGCTCTTTTCCTTGCTTAGATGGTGCAGGTTGTCATAGGGTGATTTGTCCATCTTTTGATGTTACTTGTCCATGTTAGTCTTGGTCTGCCTCTGCCTCTTTTACCCTATATTTTCCCCTCCAAGATTACTTTTAGTAGACTGTTGCTTCTTTTAACATGGCCCAAAATTTGCATTTGTCTTGTTTGAATTGTGTTTAGTAGTTCTCTTGTCATTTTTAGTTGTTCTAAGACTCCATCATTTGTTTTCTTTTCTTTCCATCCAATTCTACCTATTCTTCTATATATCCACATTTCAAAGGCTTCAATACTTGGTCCTCTTTTCTTGTCTAATGTCCATGTTTCTGCACCATATAGGAATATTGAGAAGATATATAATTTTGCTATTCATAGTTTTAGCCCTGGTGTTATTTATAGCTTCACAAACTGTTATTCTAAACAGTATTGTTACGGAAACAGAGCCATAAATTTTAGACGCAGTGATCTCCGCAATATGTGCCACTTTGGCACGCACGGTTTCTGTTTTTGAGATTGTGGTTCTGCCCTATGTGCCGTCTTCGGCTTGAAAGGACAATAGATAGTTAGATAGATATTTTTCATGACATTAAAATTACTTTTTTGCCATTCCTATTCTTTTGTTTATTTCATCTTTGCATTTTCCATCACTGGTTATAGTATGGCCAAGGTAGTTGTAGTTCTGAGCTGTCTCCAGGTCTATTCCTTCAATTTTAATACCCACTTGTGGGTTTTGAATATTTTCTTTGTTTATGATCATAGTTTTAGTCTTTTTGAGATTCATATCTAATCTATATATTTTGCTTGTCATGTTTATTTCATTAAGTAATTGTTGTAGATCTTTAGGATTTTCTGCTAGTAGTACAGTATCGTCAGTATATCTTAGGTTATTAATTATCTTTCTGTTAAAGTTTAGGCCTGGCATCTCTGTAATGTTTTAAAGATTTGCTCAGTGTATAGATTGAACATGCTTGGTGATAGGATGCATCCCTGTCTTACTCCTCTTTTTATATCAATGGGTGTAGAGTTCTCTTTGTTATATTTTATTATTGCTGCTTGTTCCCAGTATAAATTACACATTAGTCGTATGTCTGTAAAATCTAGATGTATCTCTTTTAGGCATTCTATAATTTATTTGTGGTGTATTCTATCAAAAGATTTGGTGTAGTCTATAAAGCAGGCATATATTAGTTTGTTTACTTCTGTGTACTTTTCAATTAATGTTCTCATGCAGAACATGCAATGCATCCGCTTTCTGTGGCTTTTTTATTTTTATTAGTCATTCTCTTTATTTCTGTGTGCATTCCTCTTATGTTTTGTTTACTTTCCATAGTTTCTAGTTCTATACATTTTTGGCTGAGCCATTCTTCTTTTGCCTTTTTGTACATTTTGTGTATTTCATTATCTATTTTATTATATTGGGCAGTGTTCTTCACTTGTCTCCTTTCTTCCATTTTTTCTAAGATGGTGTTAGTTATCCATTTGTGTTCTTTTCTTTTTTTGGGTAAGGTGTCGCAAGTTTCTTGTATGCTTTTCTTTTTGCACTGCCATTTGGTTGTGACTTTTTCATGATTTTCTCTTCTGTATTGCTCAGTTATTTCTTCTAGCAGCTTCTAGTATGTGTTCTTTACTTGTATTGTATAAGTATCTTTAATATCTTTTTGATTTAAAGTTATTATATCTAGTGGCATTGTTGATGAATTAGACTTTTGCTTGTTTCTCTTTAGTTTGATTTTCATTTTAATCATTACAGGCTTGTGATCTGAGTTAATATCTGCTCCTGGATATGTTTTGGCTTTCTATACGCTGTTACAGAACCTATCTTTTATCATTATGTAATTTATTTGATTCCTCTTCTTATCTCCAGGGCTTTTCCATGTGTATAGTTTCCTTTTCTCTTGTTCAAAGTAGGTGTTATATATTATAAGCCTGTTTTCTTCACATAATTGTATTAATCTTACTCCTTTGTCATTTCTTTTTCCTAAACCATTATTTCCTATAATGGTCTTATATCTACCTTTTCCTACTTTAGCATTCATATCACCTGTTACAATCAAGATGTCTGAAGATTTAATTGCATCATAACTTTATTTAGGTCTTCATAGTATGCCTCTATTTGTTCATCTGTGTAGTCTTTAGTAGGTGCGTATGTCTGTATTATTGCTATGTCAAATGGTTTTGCCTTCATTTTTAATAGTATAATTCTATAATTGTATGTCCACTGGTTACTTATATATTTTTGTAGCTCTCTTTTTATTAGTATTCCCTCTTTGATGTTGTGTTGTGTTTCCTGAGTATATAAATGTATATTTTTCGTCCTCTATGTACCCACATTCTTTCCATCTTGTCTCTGATATGCCTAAAATATCTATGTTTAATCGTTCTGCTTCGCCCGTGCACTGCCGGGGCCCGAAAGGGGAGTAAAGAATAGCGGCGCTGTACCCTACCAGGCATGTTCGTAAGAGGCGAGAAAGGAGGGTTAGGCATGGGACTGGCTATCCCATACTGTAAAAAAAAATAAGCCGAAAAAACTTCACAAACATGAACAAGTCAAAGAAAGATAAAGTTAATCCGTCAACCAGGAAAAGAAGGGCTCTCTGTCTAAGAGACGTATAATTCTTGGAGAAGACAGATCGAAGTGGAGATGAAGATGATGGGGAAGACATGGAATGATCTTAAAAGAATGGTAAAAAACAGAATGACTTGGAAAGTGTTTGTTGAAGACCTATGCTCCACTGGGAGCTAAAAGGTAAAAGAAGAAGAATCGTTCTGCTTCTTGAATAAGATTTTCTAATTTTCCTTCTTGGTATAGAGTCCTAACATTCCATGTACTTAATTTTAGATCTTTCCTCCAACATAAGTTTGAATTCCTCTCCATGGCTTCCTCTGGACTAGTACGTGATGAGGCTCCAATCTCTTTCACGGTGGTCTACCACATTCGTCTTTCGTGCCATGAATATGCTTCTTGTGTACCACACACTTTGTTGTTTTCGCTTTCTAGGCCATTGGTCATTGCTGACTCTCTCGCCCCATCTGCTGTCACAGACTTTGTACAATTTGGGATGGGCATTCCTGTCTGCCCGGCATGACAGTGAAAAACAATGATCTATCACCAATAGGTCTATCTCGAATGAAAAGAAGATAATACTAAAATAGTTAAATGAATTTAAATATATCTGGGAACAATGTTTACTTCAGATGGTAGATGTACAACAGAGGTGATATGTAGAATCGCTTAGGCAAAAGCAGCTTCCCAAAAAATGAGGAAGATACTGTGCAATCCATTTTTGACAATATGAACAAGAAAAAAAAGTTCTTAAATGTTATGTAGAGCCAGTCTTAACATGTGGATATGAATCTGGGACAATAGGACAACAGACAAGAAAATTACTGGAGGCTGTAGAAATGTGGTTTTACAGAAGAATATTGAGAATACCATGGACAGCTAAGAAGAGTAATGAAGACGTTATGAAAGAGGCCAAAGCAAAAAGAGAGCTAATTTCCAATATTAGGAATAAACAATCATCATTTTTTGGCATGTAATAAGAAAAGAGCAGCAGGATTATATTGTAACAACTGGAAAATTGAGGCACGAGAAGATAAGAGTGAAGCAAAGAGAAAAGATACCAGACAGCTTAAGAAAATGACTTGGCAGAGGGTCAACCATAGAAATAATAAATAACTGTCGAGATCAAAACTTATGTTTTAATTATTTCAATCTGTACAATGCTTTATTTATTTACAGAAGCAGGTAAAAGATGCAAAGGAGCCTCCAGAAGTTGTCAATGTGAGTTGATATTTGTGTTCACAGTATAATCCACTTGATGTGAAATACTGTGTTGAAATGTGTCATTTCATCTGTCTTAGGTGACATTTTATCTACTGATGAAACATGTGCTGTCACTGAGCATTACTAAGCCATATATTTGTGATTGTTTTATCATTAGACACCTTCTATAATAGTTGCATCAGTAGGCTACTTCACAGTTTTTTGTGTGGCTGTGTTTTTGCAAATTTTGCTAACTCCCAAATCTAAACTTTTTTCAAACCAAATTTCTGAAGCATTTAGTATAGTTATGTTATGTCATTTTGCAGTCTGTTGAAATATAGAGTAAAAGTTACTCATCACTGAGTTTTAGTGTATCATATGTTTCATATTAATTTAGCAACAATAGCATTGCAAGCTGTTGTAGGTAGTTTTAATTTGCAGAATTCATTACGTTATTTTGTTTGGTCCAAGATGAATTTTTATAAGTTTATGTTTGACATTTTATTGATTCCATCATAATTTGTTTTGTTTTTCTTGTTTTGTTTAACAGAAATTTGCTGGAGAACTCTTGAAACGTGCCAAGACATTGTAGGCATTGGAATCACGTTTTCATTACAACCTTCTGCTGTTAATGCTCCTACAAGTATACTATTAAGCAAGATATTAAATACAATGAGCATGTGTGCTTGGCTCCTGTCATGGATTATTGCAGTACACTGTGTAGGTACTCAAGAATTTCTGAAGATTGCATGCTATCTTAAAGAACAATAGTTGGGAATGACTATGGTAGACATTAACCAGGCCAAGTGAACTTGCAGGCATCAACAGTCAGAACATCCAGGGAGTTAACTCTTTAGCTCTGCATGAATGTTGCTTTCAATTTTAAAAGTATATTTAATATTATTTATTCAAATATGATCAGATTCCCATTAGCAGTATTTTCTATCTTATGGAACATTCTCCCTTTGATTTATACTGTAGTAATATTTTTGATAATGGAAACTACAAAAAGTGTTCTTAAATGTCATGTAGTCATTTAGATGTAAAATGTCAGTCTTAACATATGGATGTGAATCATGGACTGTATGACAACAGACAAGAAAATCACTGGAGGTTGTAGAAATGTGTTTTTGCAGAATAATGTTGAGAATTGCATGGACAAATAAGAAGAGTAATGAAAACATTCTGGAAGAGACCAAAACTAAAAGAGAGCTAATTTCCAATATTAGGAATCATCATTTTTTGGTCATGTAATGACAAGGGAACAGCTACAATATATTTTAACAACTTGAAAAATTGATGGATGAAGAGATAGAGAAAAGATACCAGACAACTAAAGAGAATGGCTTGGCAGAAGGTCAACAACAGAAATGATAAATAACTGTCAAGATCGAGAGTTGTGGAGAAACATGATCACCTACGCCAGCAGGCATGGTGCTTGATGATGAATATTAAATTGCAAACAAAAACTAGACACAAGTTTGAACTTTATTGTTCTAGTTCACAAATTCAAGTCAGATAACTCTGTTAAACCAGCAACATGAATCCAGCGTTAGAGAGTTAAAGGAATCTGGAGCTAAACAGTTTTGCATGCTTTTTTTTTTTTTATAATTAATGTTGCAATTCTAAAGTGACATCATATCCTGTTGTGTGTAACTCAAGGGAATACAAACAGGGACAAATTGCCTCAATTATTTTTTTACACAATACAGTGGAGATAAATGTTTATGATGTGAATGCCAAACTTTATACAAGTGATGCTTCAGTTTTATGTGTATTTGATAGTTTGTGACTGTGTGGAATGCTGTATTTGTGGGAGAGGGTAATGATAAAACTGAATATTTGAGTTTTAGATGATTCTATGTGCATGGGACATAATACAGACTTGATCCACTTAATAAAACATTATATATATATATATATATATATATATATATATATATATATATATATATATATATATATATATATATATATATATATATATATATATATAGATATTGCTGAGATGTGTATGTTAAATTAGAGCCAGTGAGAGAGATAATTTGGGAACAACATGTTAAAACATATCTCTTTTCCTGTCTGAAGAAAAATACCAACATCATGTGAACACTTGGTGAATTTCAATAACTTAAACTTACATAAGCTAGGTTGTATGTGTTGGTTAAAAATGTTTGTCCATTTCCATTGTTTTTATTTTCAACTGCTGTGTAATTTTATAAATTAATATAGTAACCGCTGTCAGGAAATATTTCAATGATATATGTGTGTAGTGACATTTGTCTATCTTATGTACAAACTTAAATTGTGATGGTATTGGGGGTGGGGGGGGGGGTGTTAATATTATAACTTTTAGAAATTCTAGAAAATTTTTTTTTTAATCCTTATGGTCATATGTGCAAAGGACTAGCTCATCTTGCACTCCCTATTTGCCTGTCAGTGTCAACAAGAGGGAGTTTGAATTTATTTATTTTTTGTAAAACTCTAAGGACTAGTTGACAAAGGCCGTTCTTCTTCTTTGTCTTGCCCCTGTGGCTGATTAATCAATTATTAGCTTCAACCCTCAACCCTCTATAACATTTTGTAAGGCAACATGCTATATTTTCTGTTCTGAGAGTGAAGGAGAGATCTATGTAGCTTCCAATTTCTTCTTAAGTCTGCATGTTTTTACTTTCAAAGATTCTGATTTACTACTTTGGAGAGTCTGTATATTTAATGATAGATAACCACTGGAAAAGAGGGAAATTAAGCAAAAGGAGGAATTTTTAAAGATATTGCTGTTAACGGTAATTTAATCTATTCATATTGCTATATTCTTTTTTTTTTCTTTTTGGCAATCACTTGATGGCTGCTAAAGGGATGAATAGTCCTCTTCCCTATCTGCCGTTAAAAAGCTTTGAGTTGACATAGTTGTGTTGTGCTATAGTTTATTTTCCCCTTTCAACCCAATACATCCAACCTCAGTGCAGCATTTGTTAGTACCAGGTTGCCTTTCCTCTTTGATCATTACTTGCTTGGTTAGACTGAATAGTCTGTTTCCAGTAGCACCTCCAGAGGGTGAAGGGTATTGATCAGGTCTGTTGTTTGCCAATCCTGACACATGGCCTCAGCTGTAGGTCTCTGGCTACTCATCTCAGTTGCTGGACAGGCATCTTGGTGTGTACACCCTTGCTCCTGAATCTATATCGAAATTATCTCAAATTACTGCTCCTATTGTTGGTAATGTTACTTAGATACTATCGTTATTCAAAACATCTTTTAAAACATTCATTTAATGGCTTCTTCAGCTGTTACCATTTTATTTCTAGCATTAGAGTCACTACAGCTCAATATCCTTTCAATCAGTTGTTTTTTGTTGCCGATAAACTTTGCTAATCTAAGCAGAAAATCACATTATGACATGATTATTTTGTAAATACCCTGTGCAGAAGGAAGATGGAACTCGCAGTGAAGAATGTTTACAGGGAAGTATATAAAATAGCCACATTTAAAAGTTGAAATAAGGTTTACACGAAACAAATTGAGAATGACACAGAGTATGGTATATCGTATGGGGCTGAAATGGGCATGATGCAAGCTGCTGAAAATTGTAGGGGTTAGGTTCATTGTCTCACACCAGCACTAGTAAACCATATATTACAACATAGAATAGATTATTGTTCATTTGTGGGCTGCCCTTGTGCTCTTAGTTCCCACATCAGTAACTGTTGAAGTGAGACTGGAATTGTAACACAAGCCAGTCCAACCCAAGTGATTCAGAAATGAGACCAAAGAGTTTAGGGGAGCTGACCTTGAACTAATGACAGACATGCAAATGATAAAAACAAATTTTTCCTGAGATGCAAAAGTGGTGTTTACTTTGACATGATCTACCCAGCCTTGAAGTATTCACCTTGAAGTTCGGCTGTCACTGGTTTTGATATTGGGAATGACGGTTCTTGCTCCCTTCTTGTGTATTTGGGCTGTTTCAGAGCACAATGTAATGTCTCCATCGCCTTTATTTTCAGAAAACTGACTAATATAATTTAATATTGGTAATCATTTTATTGTGGTTTAATTTTTTCTAGGGCAACCTATATGCTCTATTCTTTTCGATTTTCAACTGTCATTGATGTTTTACTACCTTTCTCTGATACAACTAAGTTTTCGATCTCATTTGTCAATGGAGACACTTAGTCCGGGCATCATTGTATATTAAAACATCCCATCTGCTTCTTGTGAGATTCAGACTGGTATAAGTTCTCTTTGTACAATATCGATCTCTGATTATATTATTATTGGATATACAACATGATATTCAACAATGGAGCATCATTCAATAATAATAATGAGATGGCTGTCATTTATATCTAGGTTAAATATTTTTTTCTTTTATATCTTTTGGGTCACCATCATGACTTTATATTCTCATTTTTCATATTTTTTCTTTATGATGGAATAGTACATTTGTTTATCTTTAAAGTGACATATTTGTCACAATGCTTTAACCATTACCCAAGACTTGGATTAATTTGTGTAAACTCCATCTTAGTAATTTCTGTAAACTCCATAGTGGAAAGTAAGTATATTTTTAAGTCAATTGTAGTGCAGGTAAATTTTGTTCTGGCACTAAATATCAAAATTATATTGTTGCCAGTGTCTTTAACTAAAATTCTGATAGATAGAAAGCTTAAAGCTGATTTTGTCTTTACTCTTATCAGACTGTTCTGAAAATTATCTTCATTAATAGACACTGCACTTTTATCTTTTTTATTTTCTAATTATCCTCTTTCCTATTTTTTTTTTATACCTAACCTCAAATTGTGCAGTCATATAATATTCTTTTGAGGCTTCAAGTAATCTTTGTTCTAAATTAGATGAATGATTTGTTTGAATAAATATCTCTAATTATGCACTTCTGATAAATGTGCTAGATGATGTAAGAATGGGTCATGTTGGATTTAGAAGTAATAAATTTAAACAAAAATAGAGATAAATCAAGTGATTAGTAGGGATGGATGAAGTAGGAAGATAGCTTGACTATAGCTTGAATAAATTACAAAGGATAAATGAAAACATTTAGTAACAGATGCAGTTTGTGCGTGTAGATCTTTTTTCCTCATTTGTCCTTCAGCATCATCTTTACCTTTTAGCTCCTGGTGGAGCATAGGTCTTCAACAAACACTTTCCAAGTCGTTCTGTTTTTTGCCATTCTTTTAAGATCATTCCATGTCTTCCCCATCATCTTCATCTCTGCTTCTATCTGTCTTCTCCAAGAATTCCTTGGTCTTCCTCTTTGTCTTTTCCCCTGGGGATTCCAAAAAAGGGCCTGTTGTGTAATACTCTCAGTTGGCTTCCGTAGTGTGTGTCCTATCCATCGCCATCGTCTTCGCTGTATCTCTTTATCCACTGGTATTTGACCGGTACATTTCCATAATTCCACGTTAGTGACTTGGTCCTGCCATTTCCATCCCTTTATTCTGCGCAAGCATCCATTAATGAAAGTCTGTACTTTCGTGATTGTCAATTTTGTCATTCTCCATGTTTCACAGCCATATAATAGGACCGACTTAACATTTGAGTTGAAAATTTTTATTTTTGTATTTAGCCTAATTTCTTTGGATTTCCATATGTTTCCCAGTGCAATGAAAGCTCCTCTTGCTTTTGGTATCCTTATTTTGGTATCATTTTCTGTTCCTCCCTCTTTATCTATATTACTGCCCAGATATATATAAGATTGTACGTCTAGTAGAGGTATTTCTCCTAGTTTTATATGGTTATTGCCAACTGCATTAACTCTCATAATATTGGTCTTATCTCTATTAATCTTTAGTCCTAGCTGTTGTGATCTCTCATCTAATATACTCATTTTATCCTGCATCTGTTGATGGCTGTGTGATAGGAGAGCTATGTCATCAGCAAAGTCTAAATCATCAAGTTGTTTGGTCAGTGACCACTGGATCCTATTTCTGTTGTTTTGAGTTGTTTTCATAATCCAATCTATGGCCAGTAGAAAGAGAAATGGAGACAGGAGGCATCCTTGCCTTACTCCTGTTCTTATTTCAAATGCTTCTGTAAGCTGTCCTTCATGCACCACACTACATTTTGTTCCTTCATACATTGTTTTTATCAGGTTAATAAACTTTATGGGGATTCCGTAATGACTCAGCAACTTCCAAAGCATTCTTCTGTCTAAACTATCAAATGCCTTTTCGTAATCTATGAATCCAATATATAGTGGGGATTTTAGTTCTAAACTTTGTTCAACTATTATACGTAGGGTAGTTATTTGATCAGCACATGATCTGTTCTTCCTAAAACCTGCTTGTTCATCTCTCAAGTGTTTCTCTATAGCCTCTTTTAGTCTCTCCAGAATGATTCTGCCTAATATTTTTTATATAATTTTTTATAATATCTTTTGGGTCACCATCATGACTTTATATTCTCATTTTTCATATTTTTTCTTTATGATGGAATAGTACATTTGTTTATCTTTAAAGTGACATATTTGTCACAATGCTTTAACCATTACCCAAGACTTGGATTAATTTGTGTAAACTCCATCTTAGTAATTTCTGTAAACTCCATAGTGGAAAGTAAGTATATTTTTAAGTCAATTGTAGTGCAGGTAAATTTTGTTCTGGCACTAAATATCAAAATTATATTGTTGCCAGTGTCTTTAACTAAAATTCTGATAGATAGAAAGCTTAAAGCTGATTTTGTCTTTACTCTTATCAGACTGTTCTGAAAATTATCTTCATTAATAGACACTGCACTTTTATCTTTTTTATTTTCTAATTATCCTCTTTCCTATTTTTTTTTTTATACCTAACCTCAAATTGTGCAGTCATATAATATTCTTTTGAGGCTTCAAGTAATCTTTGTTCTAAATTAGATGAATGATTTGTTTGAATAAATATCTCTAATTATGCACTTCTGATAAATGTGCTAGATGATGTAAGAATGGGTCATGTTGGATTTAGAAGTAATAAATTTAAACAAAAATAGAGATAAATCAAGTGATTAGTAGGGATGGATGAAGTAGGAAGATAGCTTGACTATAGCTTGAATAAATTACAAAGGATAAATGAAAACATTTAGTAACAGATGCAGTTTGTGCGTGTAGATCTTTTTTCCTCATTTGTCCTTCAGCATCATGAGGGGATATAATTTGTGGCCTTTTGCTCTTCTGTTGGCCTCTGCTGTTTTTATGTTTCCTAGTGTTTCTAATGTTCCGCAATCCATTTTTTTGTAACGGCCCTTGAATCTGGTGTTCTCACGGTGTTTATTAAAGGCCCGTTGTGTTTTGATTTTTCTGTCTCATGTGGACAGCTAAGAAGAGTAATGAAAACGTTCAGAAAGAAGCCAAAGTAAAAAGAGAGCTAATGCCTAATATTAGGAGAAACAATCATCATTTTTTGGCCATGTAATGAGAAGTGAACAGCTGGAATACATTGTAACAACTGTGAAAATTGAGAGACAAAGAGATAGAGGGAAGCAAAGAGAAAAGATAGCAGACAGCGTAAGAGAATGGCTTGGCAGAAGGTCAACAACAGAAATGATAAATAACTGTAAAAGTTGTGGAAAGATATGATCACCTATGCCAGCAGGCATGGTACTTGATGAAGATGATGATTATGTCTCACATGACCAAACCATTTTATTTTTTGTTTTATATATAATAAAGATGAAGAGATGATGACACATTAAGATGAAAATAATTAATAGGAATATTTGAATGCAATTGATATAAATAAATGGATGGAACCAATGGAAGCTACCAGCGGTGCTCCATTATTTCGATTGACACACTTTTATGTACTATATTGAAAGAGGTTTTGCCATTTAGCATTAGACAGGGGATGTGCCAAATCTAACTTGTTTTACAATTACCGTATACAGGATTATATTTCTTTAAAGCAACCATTTTTATATCATAGACTTATGTTTTATTGCTAATCATTATTGTATTTATGCTTTGCCACTTTTAATTATTTGTGGACACTATATACCAACATTTACACACTCTATGCTCTATAATTTTTATTTACTTGTTTATTTGTATATTTATTTATTTATTTTTATTTCGTTTATTAATTTTTTTTTTATTATAATTTTTTTTTTTTTTTTTTGAGTAATAAGCATTTTTGACTAAATTACACAGTGAATTATCAGCCATGTAACTGATAATTTCTGAGATGAATTTTTATACAAGTCCCAATGGTGCCTTGTTTTTATTTCCTATAGTAGAGACAGGCACGCTAGAATTGATTTAATTAATTGAATTTTGTTTTTGCTTGCTCAATTTAAAAAAATGATGGTGGTATGTGTAATATTTTACTAATTTTTTTTTGGTCCTTTGACTTTAATCTTACCAATAAAAGAAGAGCAGTGCTCATGTCAAATTCAATTCAAGGATGAATAATTGCCACTTTAAATACTTGATACCCCTATTCTATGATTATCATTATACCTATCTTTACCATTAGTATACAACTGTGTACCTGTCAGATAAAAGAAGGGGAAAAAAAGATTTTAAAAAAATAATTCATTGTTTCTCAACACTAGTTACTATACAATAATGTATTGTTCTTTTTGAATATTTTTAGAAAAAAAATGTTATTATCATAAAAGCAACTAATTTGTTGTACATTACTTTTGTTATGTTGTTATGTCACTGATTTAATACTAGTTATGTATTGTTCAGTTTGATTATCTAATTGATTCTGCTAATTCAAGTCGTAGACCTTAGAGCTGACAAACAACTTTACTACCTACACAACCTAGGAAGGTGCAGTTTTTCTGACCAGGGCCATTGTATCTCACACTCGTAAATTAGCCCACACTGAAGTATATGATTTCTATGACAGCCACTTTCAATGAAATAGTATTAGTGTCTTAAAACAAAAGTATTGACAATATTTTCTTTCACTCTACTTGTTTCTTTATGGAGACATTTTGTTCACATATTTTTTAATGCCAAGTGTGTGATTCCGTGGCATAAACGCACTAAGTAATTGTAGCATTTATATTGGTAATTGTCTCTCTGAGGTTGTGCAAATTAGCTAGGAAAGGAAGGAAAGCCTGAAATATTAACTTTGGATAATTTTCCATTAAACTTTTGGATAATATACACATTACAAGGCAGTGGGGAATACATTTTCCAGTGTTTCTCTACATTGACATAGCTTTGGGTGCATATATCTTCAGTAGTTTTGGTTGGCTACAATATTTGAGCTATTTCATTAATAATAAAAAAAATTTTGTTGTCTGTTAATCTGACTCTTGGACATGAAGCCATGAACTCTTGGCACATAATGTTAGCTTGTCATACTCAAAATCTCATGAGATGACTGAATCATTTTTTCTCTCTATGTTTAATCCAGAGTGCGCTTCCAGCAATCTTTTTGGACATGATTTCTCATTCCGTCTTTTATAGTTTCTGCCATAGTTCTTCTAGAAAATTTATTCTCACAAGTTGCTTTGTTTCACTTTTACTGTGCAAATTTTGTTTGCCTGGTGATGTTTAGAGCTGCTAAATGAAAGCATAATATTCTGATGGTGGATTTGTAAATATTTGATGAGGATTGTTCATATAAGATATGTTGTTTTACTGCATGTTTTACAGTTCAGGACCTGGTGAGTGGGATTTGGAACAGGAGTTGGTGTGTTTGTGTGAAGGAATTTGGAAATGTAGAATGGACTGGAGTATGAGATAGCTGTAGATTCCCAGATTTGGAACAAGAGTTGGTGTGTTTGTGTGAAGGAATTTGGAAATGTAGAATGGACTGGAGTATGAGATAGCTGTAGATTCCCAGATTTGGAACAAGAGTTGGTGTGTTTGTGTGAAGGAATTTGGAAATGTAGAATGGACTGGAGTATGAGATAGCTGTAGATTCCCAGATTTAATTAAGTAGATAATGAAGTTTCCATTAGTGTCCAAGTGTGTAGATTTATATGTATTAATCATTGATACCTGGAGGCTAACTGTGTGCGTCTTAGTTTGGGGTATGATGTAATAGTGCTTACTTCGACTTGTATGAAAACAGTTAGTATAACAAGCAAAGATGTCAAACATAATATTTTTTTTTAAATTATTACTTGGTGGAGTCTAAGGAAGCTGAATCTTGTGGTTATTTGACCAGCAAATTTAGTTGAGATTGTTGAGAAAATAAAGTTTAGATGTTGTCTGTAACCCCGACTCTTAGGAAGAAATTCACTGGATATAACCAGATTTGTGTTTGACTGAAGCAAGCAAGGAAAATGGAAGTTTCTTGGGTAAATCTGAACACTGACATATATGAATCATGATCTGTTGTTGTTCCTATTGTTTTATATGTAGTCAAGGTCAATATAAATAATTGTGACTATACTCAACATTTTCAAAAGTTTAAAAGTTAAAGCAAGGTTTTCTTTTTTCAAAAGAATCAAGCCATTAAAATGCATTTCAATTATTTCTCCCATTATATTCAAGGGGGCTAATTGTTTTAATTTTTTTAAGTTTGGATGATGTCTTGGATATTTTCTTTTGATAAATTTGAAAGCTGCAAATAATCAGTTATTTTTAGAAAGACTATTAGATCTATATATTTTCTGAAAACACATTGTTTTTTACGACTGAGACAGGCAGTATGACAACATAAATTA
Organism: Megaustenia siamemsis; assembly: GCA_032433765.1. NCBI lineage: Eukaryota > Metazoa > Mollusca > Gastropoda > Stylommatophora > Ariophantidae > Megaustenia > Megaustenia siamemsis. The sequence continues at coordinate 58,879,165 of JAVIAB010000050.1, read as the reverse complement.
AACTGAAGATAATGTAATTTAAGATCAGAAAATTATAGTCAGATTTATTTGTATTTTTAAGTTAAATTTCAAGATCAAAGTATGTTAGTAGTGTTATATTCAAATACATATATATACTTTTATAATTTGTTATCCTATATGCACTCAGAAAATGTGTTCTTACTTGATCCTCTGATTTTATTTGTCTTGTTTTTTTTCCATTTGACAGTTAAAATTAAGAAAGCAGCCATGAAACCACAAATCAAATGCACTGTGGCATTTGTGTGTAAATGAGAAGAGTCATAAAATGAAATTTTCTGAGAGTGACAGTTGTAGTTTGACTGATTGTAGAAAATGTCTAGATTATGATTGAGTAGGTCAGCTTTTGCCATATGCAACCACATTAAATATGGCTGCCTGAAAGATGCATCCTCAACCTTAGAGATACATACATTCATGATCTGAAATGACTGGTTTATCTGGATGCAAGTTGTCAATGCTACCTGAGCATTGATGAAATCCAATATAGCCAACATATGATTCTATAGGCACACAGCAGCAGCAGCATCCACAGGTGCAATATCCATCATCTCTCCCAAGATTGGTGTTACACCAACATGTATATAGAAGCCTTTATTTGTACTGCTATATACCCTTTGTGTAATTCTGGTATTAATGTTGCCATATTAGATGATGTTGATCATATTTTTACACTGAATGATTCCATACATTTGTTTTCCATTTGTTGATTACATCAACCACTGCTGTTTGTTTTAAGATCCAGCCATATGATATGCAAATACATTTTTATTAATAAAGAACTTCATAAACTGCTTTTTGTAAACAGGAAAATATAATTTACACAGTATAATAAGCAACAACATATGTACTTTGTTAAATATTTGTATGTTATAGGTTTAGTATCAATTTTTGGTACAGTTTTAGCATCTTGACTTAGCTGTGTTAAGTCTCATGTCATCTTAGCTGTGTTAAGTCTCATGTACTATGTCTATGTCATGATGAACACACATTAAAGGAATCATTAAGCACCTTTAATTTCTTGTAAACCATTTTTGTAAATTCCCCATGTTTGACTATAATTGTTATTTCAATAATGGATTGGTTGATCTGCCATCAATTTAATTTTACTTGTGCTAAACTGATCACTTAGTTGAACATCTCCAACCTCTCCACAGCTGACATTAGACCAGACATTAGCTACCATGTAGTGGTAGAATTCAAGAGTAAACTTGCTAGTTCATTACAAGATAAGAATTGCTCTTAGAATCAGTTGGAAAATTGGGAGACTTGGGAACAAAGGAGAGAGATTCATGAATAGTACTGGGAATATTGGACCTAGGGAGATTCATGGATAGTACTGGAAATATTGGACCTGGGGAGATTCATGGATAGTACTGGAAATATTGGACCTAGGGAGATTCATGTATGGTACTGGAAATATTGGACCTAGGGAGATTCATGTATGGTACTGGAAATATTGGACCTAGGGAGATTCATGTATGGTACTGGAAATATTGGACCTAGGGAGATTCATGTATGGTACTGGAAATATTGGACCTAGGCAGGAAATGGGAACTGCTTGCTGTAGACCATGAGAGTCCGACATATTCAAGGGCCTGAGAATTTTTATCGGTTGATAGATGTACAGTATTAGAAATATTCATTTATGTTCAAATAGTGTTTATGTTAAAATTGTAATTATTTGCATACAGGTTTATGCATATGCTCGTAATGTTACATTGTTATATAACTCTTGTATGTGTAGAGAATGTGCCACACTCATAACTATGTAACTGTTATTATTTAATCGTAAGGTAACAGTGCTATCCAATGATAATAAAATTGTTTACTGCTGTAAATGAGTACTTGTTATCATTTGTGCTCAGCTTTTCTCAAGTGAATCGTATCATCAATTCAATGAGAGACAATCAACAGTCCCACCCTTGTGTATATAATTCACTTACTTCCCTTGTTCAGCAATTCTGTATTGGGTTATAATTGACTGATTATGCAAGGAATGTTTAAATCAAACTCAAAGACTTTTCTTTTTCCTCCAAAAAAAATAACAACACGTTTAGATGTATAGTAAGGAGTACTGATTCCCTTTTAGATTAGTGCATTTATCGCAGCATTTCAGTACTGCTTGAATACAGACAATGTAGAAAGATCTCTTAAGAGTGCCTGGCTAATAATTGAGTTTCTTCCTCGTCACTGCTGAAATGCTGGCATCCCAGGAACTTTCTGAAACTGTATGTGATCAAGAATTCTTGTGTTCAAAGTTCCCACAGAAAGATGCATCTGCTCTGCAAGTTGGTGACATGTTATCCGTAGATGTTCATAGATCAGGTGTTCCTACTTGCTGAATGTTTGTTAGGATCATAACTGCAGGAATCCATATGTGCTCTGGTATCCTCCTCGAGTAAATCCTGGCCTGCTTGTATGAACTCCGTATCACGGCCTAGGGTCTACAGTGTGGGTAGTTTTTTCTGTTGACAATCTTGCCCAAGCTTCGGCCATATTTGTGACCTACTCTCTTTTATTTTAACTGCCAAGGGTTTTTTAACGTGTGCGGATGCATACGGGACCTCCTTGTTATTGTCATTATCCGAGAGGATTAGACATCGGATCTCACAACCCAAGAGTAGACTAGACATCGGATCTCACAACCCAAGAGTAGACTAGACATCGGATCTCACAACCCAAGAGTAGACTAGACATCGGATCTCACAACCCAAGAGTAGACTAGACATCGGATCTCACAACCCAAGAGTAGACTAGACATCGGATCTCACAACCCAAGAGAGGATTAGACATCGGATCTCACAACCCAAGAGAGGATTAGACATCGGATCTCACAACCCAAGAGTAGACTAGACATCGGATCTCACAACCCAAGAGAGGATTAGACATCGGATCTCACAACCCAAGAGTAGACTAGACATCGGATCTCACAACCCAAGAGTAGACTAGACATCGGATCTCACAACCCAAGAGTAGACTAGACATCGGATCTCACAACGCAAGAGATCAGGGGAGGGTAACGTCATAAGGAAACCACGGATTCATTTTTCCTATTTTTGAAAAATCACCACCGCTGTAGAAATGTCATAACATGCTGTTTCACGTTTTCTGCTCCCAAGCTTGTTGCTTTAATGTGCTGCGCTACGATGTTTGTGCGGCATGAGTAGACATGACTAACATACTTTATTTACATCGTTTACACTATGGACAATCTTTAACATCCTTGGATTTCCTACAAAAAAATTGTGAATACTTTAAAAGCCTTTTATTCAGGTTCAGTTTTCTGCATGAGACCAGAAACTGGCAACGCTGACTGGTTTCCAGTAGAAACAAGTGTGAAACAAGGATGTGTCATATCACTACTTTTATTTGGAATTGCAATTGATCAGGTCCTGCGAAAATCAATAAATGTCAATTAGGCATTAAGTGGATTGATAATAAACTCCTAGACGATCTCGACTATGCAGACGACTTGGCACTATTGAGCTCGACATACGATGATGCTTAAGAAAAATAGAACGACTCCACGATATTTCTGGCCCAAATAGGCCTCCAGATCAACACGAACTAAATGAAAATCGTGTATATTTACCAACAAAGCCTCTTATTTATCAATGACATTTTACAAAAAGGTACAAAGTTTACCTATCTAGGCAGCAAAATTTCCAGAGATGGAGACATAACATCAGAAATCATGACATGCGTCACACTAGCATCAAATGCTTTCAACAAAAGGATGAACATCTGGAGATCCAAAGTTCTCAGTAACAAACAAAACTTGTAAACTGTTCAACTTCTGTGTGATACCGGTGCTAACATATGGATGTGAAAAGTTGGAAATCCACCAAGAGATAGGAAATTAAATACCTTGATAACAAATGTCTGCGTAGGATCTCAAACATAAGATGGAAAGATTACATTTCAAATAAACAGATAAGAGACGAATCAAAACAAGAATATGTGTAGGGCTTTATAAGAAGACGGCGTTTGAAGTATATCGGTCTTGTGCTGAGAATGAATGAAGAAAGACTTACCCATTAGGCATTCATGTGGAAACCATCTGGTAAAAGAAAGCAAGGCAGACCAAGAGAATCGCTATTCAGAACATGTAATACACTACACAGTACAGTTAATACACTACACAGAACAGTTAATACACTACGCAGAACATTTAATACACTACACGGAACATTTAATACACTACACGGAACAGTTAATGCACTACACAGAACATTTAATACACTACACGGAACAGTTAATACACTACACAGAACATTTAATACACTACACGGAACAGTTAATACACTACACAGAACAGTTAATACACTACACAGAACAGTTAATACAATACACAGAACATTTAATACACTACACAGAACAACTCATCGGGAAGGCTCAACTACGGGACCAAGAAACGTCAGCAGATCGTCAATCGTGGAGAACTATGATTTCCTCTGTATGAGGCACCTTCAGCCTGAGAGGAAAATAATGAACATCATGAGCTTATTATAGTCATGGGACAAAGACACAAGTTAGTAAAGGTTCCTTCCACTCCTTGATAAGTGTATGGAGAATATGGTGTTAGCGGCCATATTTTTCCAAGAAGTTTTTTTTAGTGATGTGGGCGGTATCACGTATTACTTCCAACAAAATTATGATACCAATTTTTAGAGGCTGGGTGAACCCCAAGACTTGTCAGTCGGAAAAAAAAAATGTGTCGCCTCTGGGAACTGAACCCCGGCCCTTGTGATCATGAAACGAGCGCACTAACCACACAGTCACCGATACTCCCATGAGACAAAAGGCTCTTGTTTACCTTGATCTCTCAATCAATATCTAGTGGTCGTTACAGCGCCGCCAGACCCATTTTTCTCCGTCCATATCTATTCTGATCGAAATGTTTAACCTTGTCACATGAGTCTTTGCTTGCCAACTTTAGGCCTTTCATCGTGACTCATATATATCGTTGCGAGATTCCACAATATCTATGGTTTCTCCGCCAAGAAATGTCTCTGGTCGAGTCTCACTGTCATTCCCATCTCTTTTAGTGTTTAGAACAGTTCTGATTTTTTGTCTACTTTTCCAGTATATTTGAGTTGGTACCTTTTCATTACATGAACGGCAGGCAGAACAGTCAAAGAAGACAGCGGTGACCACTGACCACTAGTAGCATCACGATGGCAGTGACCAAGGCATTCAAATGGTTAGAATCACAAGACTACGCCCATACCTGTATACTGAGTGATTCGCTGAGCATGATAAAAAAAAGTTGAGGCGGGCTCTGTACGCATGCAATGGGTAGAGTCAGTGCAGAAGTCAAAAATACGTACGGTCACCTTTGTCTATGTCCCTGGACATGCGCGTGTACGGGGAAATGAGAGCGGACAGGTTGGCTAGCTGCGCTGTCGTTGAGGACGGTCAACCAATGGATCGGGCGGACATCATCAGTGCCCTCCGAGATGTGGGAAGAGCACAGGACTTCGACAACCACAAATCCACGTCACTCCTTCGGATGACAAAGATGGGAGTTAAGATGGACACAGCCAGAAATGAGAAACTTAGTGGGCCTGTAAGAAGACTTATCAACCAACACAGAACTGGAGTCGTCAGTCGCTGGACACTGCGGGACTTGCTGAGGTGGGGATCTGAGCACCTATGGATATGTTCGGAGTGCAATGATGATGATCCGCAAATAACTCAGTACATAGGTAAAGTATTCCCGTCACGCCAAGTGGCGTATAGGGAATATGGTGTTAGTGATCATACATTTTACAGACTTTTACAGACAGCACATGATTTTTTAGGTAATGTGGTCGGTATTACGCCCGTGCCGCTTTACTTTCCCAGAAAAAAATCCGGTACCCATTTAAGGCTGGGTGAACCTGGAAGCCGTCGGTTGGGATCGAACCCTGCCTCTTGTCCGTTGTAGTCCAATTCACTAACCACTGAGCTATCGCGGCTTCCAACTCAGTACATGAACACTAACATTGATTGCTTCCACCTGATGTTTGCATCAACTAGTCTTTTTTTTTACTTTGACATCTGTTAGAAAATACTTATTACCCATTTTAGCTGCCTAAACATTCCCAACATTCTTCTGTAAAACCATATTTATATGGTCTCCATCAAAGGATCACTAAGGGGTAAAGTTTGAAGTTCTATAGGCAAAAGGATACATCTCTCTATATGTAACAGTAACATTATAAGAAGGAGTAGTTATGGTTACTACAAAGAACAAGAGGTCAGGCTCGATCTTGATCGACGGCTTCCGGGTTCACCCACCCTTAAATGGGTACCGGATTTTTTTTCTGGGAAAGTAAAGCGGCACATGCTTAATTCTTCTTTTTCTTTCCTTCCTCATTTGTCTTTCAGCATCGAGGGGAGATATAATTTGCGGCCTTTTGCTCTTCTGTTCGCCTCTGCTGCTATTATGTTTCATAGTGCTTCTAATATTCCATCCATCCATCTTTTTCGTGGTCGACCGTTGGGTCTGGTATTCTCACAACGTTTGCTGAAGGCTCGTTGTGTTGTGCTTTGATATTTCTGCCTTGTCACGTGACCAAACCATTTTATATGTTGTTTCTTTATATATTCTATGGCGGGGGCTATTCCTAGTCTCATTTTCTCAGTTCTTCATTTTTGATCTTATCTGTTAGACTGTTTCCTGTCATTCGTCTAACACATTTCATCTCAGTAGAGGTTACTTTTCTTATTGTTCTTGCATCTAGGGTCCAGGTCTGGCATTGGTAGCACAACGTTGGAATGAAAATTGTGTTGTATAGTGCTTGTTTTGCCTCTAGAGTTATTTCCTTGTTGGACAATAGTGGTGAAAACTGTCCAATGATTTGACAAGCTTTGTTGTATCTTGATTCTATCTATGAATCTGGCTTAATAATGACCATATTACCCTAAAAATCATGTGCCGAAGGTTTATAAAATTTATGGTCACTAACACCATATTCCATATAACGCCACTTGGTGTGACGGGGCTCTTTACATTTTGTTTTAATGGCCGGTATCACGCGACGCCACAGAAAGAAAAAAAAAATTAATTAAAAAAACTATTTAACGCTGGGTGAACCTTGGAGTCACTGATCGAGATCCCACCTGATTTTTTGTTCTTTGCAGTACAGCTCATTCACCAGTGAGCTAATGCGTTCACCACATCAGATCTACTTCCTTCACAAGCTCCCTAGAGGTAACATGAACCATAGGCTGACTCAGTCTAGACCAAATTGACCAATGTCGATGTTTGCGAGAATAAATAAACAAATCACAAACATACATAGCTCCATTTGAACTATAATCCTAGAAATTTGACAATTATAGGCAAAGCTGGTCTTCTAACTGGAGCCGCGATAGCTCAGTGGTTAGTGAACTGGACTACAAAGGACAAGAGGTAGGGTTCGATCCCGGAAACCGACGGCCCCGGGTTCACCCAGCTTTAAATGGGTACCGGATTTTTTTTCTGAGAAAGTAAAGCAGCACGGGCGTAATACCGACAACATTACAGCAAAAATCATGTGCCGAAGGTATGTAAAATTTATGGTCGCTAACACTATATTCCCTATACGCCACTTGGCGTGACGGGGGTACTTTATTTTTTTTACTTTACTGGTCTTCTTACTATCAATCTATCAATGGAATTAGTTTCACTACAACCGGGGGATCCCCATATCCGCTCAACCGCCGGTCCCAATACTTCTTCAAGCGTGTTCCGAATAATTGTCTCATTCAGGCGTTGATTGTCTTGGGTCTAAATTACTTTGCCCAATCTTAAAATTGACACTTTCTAGAAATGGTTTCAATTTGAGAAGACCAGACGAAAATGTGACTATTGCTTAATTAATGTTTGTTTAGTGCTATTTTAGTAGCTTAATGTCCGTAAAACAAAACATGACAACGATTGAGAGCTTTGACACACTTTTCTTGTGAAATGTTTAATTTTCCACCACAGATTTTAACATCCAATGTCATAAGTTAACTTATTCTAATAAACTTAAATGACCATAGAAGATTCATATGCAGATTTATAGAAGATTCATATTCAAATTCATAGTAGATTCATTTGCAGATTTAAAGAATATTTATATGCAGATTCATAGAAGAATATTATGCAGATTCAAAGAATATTCATATGCAGATTCATAGTAGAAGATTCATATTTCCTGAATGGGACCGTGTGTAAGACAAGTACAATATTAGTAACAGTTGTTTGTGTAGCTCGTGTTATACATTTTCAGTAATTTCATATTCAGGGGTCAAATATAATGCACATTCTTCCTCAAACACTATTCCATGCATACAGCAATAACGGAAGTGTTACATCCTTTCTCGCTGTCTCTCCCTCTCTCGTTTTTGCTCCAATACACCATTCTCTCTCTCTCTCTCTCTCTCTCTCTCTGTCTCACATACACACACATACAAAGTTACACCCATGGGATTTTCTTTTTACGTTAGATGGGATCATCTGGAACCATTTCTGGTAAACATTTAGCTCCCCATTTAATATTTTATAAGTAATTAAAAACTGGGGTTGTCAAACTTGTATTTTATTAACCAGCAAATATAGTAATTATTAATCATCATCACTGAGTGCCGTCTCGCATCGAAGGTTGGCTACCATGGAACGCCATAACGCTCTGTCTCTCACTTCGATGGTATGGGTTGTCATATGCTGACTTGTCCATCTTTTGATGTTACGCATCCATGTTAGTCTTGGTCTGCCTTTTTTACCTTGAATTTTCCCTTCAAGATTACTTGGAAGGGAAAATAAAAGGCTGTTGTGTCTTTTAACATGGCCCAAAAATCGCATTTATCTTGTTTGAATTGTGTTTAGTAGTTCTCTTTTCATTTTAAGTTGTTTTAAGACTTCATCGTTTGTTTTCTTTTCCTTCCATCCAATTCTATATATTCTTCTATATATCCACATTTCAAAGGATTCAATTTTCTGTTCTGTTCTCTATTCTTATCTAATGTCCATGTTTCTGCACCATAAAGGAATGTTGCTTTCAAATTAAAAATTATTAATACCAATTGATATTGACACCAAATTTGTAATCAAAATTAGTTTCTGTTATGCCAGTGATCGCCACTCATGCCGTGCTATTGATAATTACCTAAGATTGACGTCCCTTACCAATTCCGATGATAAAGACGACAAAATCAAATCACTTTTTTGTTTAATCTCGACATGTCGAACCTAGAAAAGGACTATATCGCCTCAAAATCTCATTATAAAAGACGCCGGTTCTATAATTCTCTCATTCCAATATGTGTTCAAATGGCGCGAACATTTTAAGAATTTTAACTTCTCGTTGCGTGGCTTCAAGTTTCAGAATAAATTCTGAAATTGTTGAAAAAGCTGAAAAAGTTGCCGCTTTTACAGAAAGAGCAACAGCTGCAAAAGCATTATAAAAACAAGGATAGACTTGAGAGAAGTCCCATGTGTGAAGATGATGACAATAATAATTTTTGATATTGGACTGATTTATGATGCTGTCCAAGAATGATCAGAGTTTTGTATTTAAGTGTCATCATCATCAAGTACTGGGCTTGCTGGCGTAGGTGATCATGACTCTCCACAACTTTCGATCTCGACAGTTATTTATCATTTTCTTTTGTTGACCTTCTGCCAAGCCATTCTCTTAATCTGTGTGGTTTTTTTTCTCTTTGCTTCCCTCTATCTCTTCGTCCCTCAATTTTCCCAGTTGTTACAATATATTCCAGCTGTTCTCTTCTCATTACATGGCCAACAAATGATGATTGTTTCTTCCTAATATTGGAAATTAGCTCTCTTTTTGCTTTGGCCTCTTTCAGAACGTTTTCATTACTCTTCTTTGCTGTCCATGGTATTCTCAATATTCTTCTGTAAAACCACATTTCTACAGACTCCAGTGATTTTCTTGTCTGTTGTCCCATTGTCCATGATTCGCATCCAAGACTGGCTCTACGTAACATTTAAAAACTCTTTGTCTTGTTTCTATTGTCAAAAATGGATAGCATAGTATCTTCCTAATTTTTTTAGAAAGCTGCCGTTTCCTGGGCCATTCTGCATCTCACCTCTGTTGTAGATCTTCCGTCTGAGGTTAGCAAAGTTCCCAAATATTTAAATTCATTTACCTGTTTAACTGTAAGCAAGGGATATTGCATTTTTACAAACTCATAATAATATATCAAGCAAATTATGTTATTTGGAAACCTGAAAATGAATAATAGACAATTTGTATCGTGAAACTGTAGGAGCAAACACAAATTTGAAATTTAAAGGAGTGGATTTGGAGAAAAGAGTAGCCAAATGATCAACGCATGTAAATCGTTTCCATGATTCAACGTTTTTTGACATCTTGAAACTGCGAATGAAAAATTGCATTCATTCTTTAAAAGAAGAGAAACAAAGCCAGAACAAACAAAAGTGCTGCATCTATATGGTTGGCTGGACAATGCTGAGTTGTTGCTGTTATGGTTGGCTGGACAATGCTGAGTTGTTGCTGTTATGGTTGGCTGGACAATGCTGAGTTGTTGCTGTTATGGTTGGCTGGACAATGGTGAGTTGTTGCTGTTATGGTTGGCTGGACAATGCTGAGTTGTTGCTGTTATGGTTGGCTGGACAATGTTGAGTTGTTGCTGTTATGGATCTATCGGCGCATGAACTAACGTCATGTAATGATATCTGCAGGTATTTCTGAACTTGCTTGTAGTTCCGGGCAAGGTGTTCTGTTTATCAGGTCTTTAGAGAAGTAGAGTTGATTTGATTTCTGTGAGTTTTGAACAGTCAAACAGGTGATGCTTTGCGAATCATTTCAGGGAAAGAGGTATGTTTACGACTCTCTGAAAAGAGTCGGAAATAATCAACAACAGAAAACAAATAACAAAGAACAATTGACAACTCGAAGCAGGATCGAAACTGTACTCTTCGACATGGCCTTGCCGTGAGAAACAAACGCTAGAGCACACAGCCAACTAAGCTACCTAAAAAAAATAGCTATCATTAACTGTCAATTGCTATTTTTTTTCCTTTCTGTTTTTGATTATTAGTGATTGATCCGAGTGTTGTAAACATACCTCTTCCCCTAAAATGACTCACAGATCGTCGCCTCGGAAGTTTCCCTCTATAATAATATTCAACTATTATTATTTGTCTCCGGTCTAAACCACTGGGAACTACTATTCGTGGATTTTCGTTCTATAACTGTTTGTGTACAAGAGCAAGTATTCAGCCCCACGCTATCCGGCAGCTACTTGTTTTAATAGGAAAATACAGATATACAATTTATTCCCAAATTGTGTTCTAACTCTAGGCTTTAGTCATGACTACACTTGTGTAAAAGATATCGCCAATGATAGCTGCTTTTTCATGGGGCTTAGTTGACCTTGTGCTCTATCGTTTATTTCTCGTGGCAAGGCGCTGTGTCGAGGAGTATGGGTTTGATCTGCTTCGGGCTGTCTAAACCCTCTGTTATTGTTTTTTCTTTCTGTTTTTGATTATTTGTGATTTTTTTCCGAGTGTTGTAAACATAAGTCTTCCCCCGAAATCAATCGCTGATCATCGCCTCGGAAGTTTCCCTTCATAATAATTATTATCATTGAGTTACGTCTCCGCATCGAAGGTTGGTTACCAAAGAGCGCCATTCCGTTCTGTCTATTCGTTTTAAGGTACAGGTTGTCATATGCTGACTCGTCGATCTTTTTATGTTACTCGTCCATGTTAGTCTTGGTCTGCCTGCCTCTTTACCTTGAATTTTCCATTCTATGATTAATTTTAGCAGGCTGCTGTGTCTTTTAACATGCCCCAAAAAGTCTCATTTGTTTTATTTGAATTGAATTTAGTAGCTCTCTTTTCAATTTTAGTTGTTTTAAGACTTCATCGTTTGATTTTTTTTTTCTTTCCATCCAGTTCTTAAATGTTACGTAGAGCCAGTCTTAACATATGGATGCGATTCATGAACACTGGGAAAACAGATAAGAAAGTCAATGGAGGCTGTAGAAATGTAGTTTTACAGAAGAATGTTGAAATTACAATGGACAGCTAAGAAGAGTAATGAAAACGTTCTGAAAAAGGCCAAAGCAAAGAGAGAACTAATTTCCAATATTAGGAAGAAACAATCATCATTTGTTGACGATGTAATGAGAAGAGAACAGCTGGAATATGTTGTAGCAACTGGAAAAATTGAGGGACGAAGAGATAGAGGGAAGCAAAGAGAAAAAATAACACACAGATTAAGAGAATGGCTTGGCAGAAGTTCAACAACAGAAATGATAAATAACTATCGAGACCGCAATGCACAATAAAGACAGGTGGAACAATATTAAAACAGGTAAATGAAATGAATTTCAATATCTGGAAGCATTGTTAACCTCAGATGACAGATGTGCAACAGAGGAGAGATGCAGAATGGCTCAGACAAAAGCAGCTTTCCACAAAATTAGTAAGATGGTTTGCAATCCATTTTTGACAATAGAAACATGAAAAAGATATATTAAATGTTATGTGGAGCCAGTCTTAACATATGGATGTGAATCATGGACAATAGGACAACAGACAAGAAAGGTAGAAATGTGGTTTTACAGAAGAATGTTGAGAATACTGTGGTCAGCTAAGAGTAATGAAAACGTTCTGAAATAGGCCAAAGCAAAAAAGATCAAATATTAGGATCATCATTTTTTTGTCATGTAATGAGAAGGGAACATCTAGAATATATTGTAACAAATGGGAAAATTGAGGGACGAAGAGATAGAGGGAAGCAAAGATAAAAAAATATCAGACAGCTTAAGAGAATGACTTGTCAGAAGGTCGACAACAGAAATGATAAAGGTCACGGTAAAGGTAAAATACGGGACTTGAATCGGAGTCTTAGCACGCAAGTTGTCGTCCATATGTGCTCGGCCGCCTATCCTGAAGTGTGCGGAGACTTCTTGATATGATAAATAACTGTTGAGATCGAAAGTTGTGGAGAGACCTGATCACCTACTGCAGTAGGCACGGTACTTGATGATGATGATGATGATGATGATAGTAAGGAACGAATTCATTAAGATGATGCTAATAATGTGATGAGCCCAATTTAGAAATAATTGCAAAAGGTGTGTGTGTGTGTGTATATATATATATATAATGATTCCAATAATGTTTTATAGACAAAAGCACTGAACATCACAATTCATGTACTGTTCATTTGTTCTATTTAATAAAAAGAAATAATAATATAATGTAATAAATATTAAAGTAAATACCCATTCCATAAACATAAGTACACCAGATCTTCAGAGACCTGGGTACCTCGCACTTTTCTCGTTTTGTGGATTGGAATTAAAGTATAAATCTGTTTAAATAAGAAAAAAAACGTCATGGTGACATCATTGTGGTCTCTCTCTCTCTCAATCTCTCTCTCTCAATCTCTCTTTCTCTAAGTATCTCTCTCTCAATCTCTCTTTCTCTCTCTCAATATCCCTCTCTCTCAATCTCGCTCTCTCAGTCTCTGTGTAACAGTATAGCTAGCGAAGCATGGGAACAGGTAACGTAGTTGCTACCCGCTTCTCAATAGACAATAGCAGTAACAAATGGTAGCAACCAGTAGTAGTTAGGACATAAAGTTAAGGAATGGAAATTTTCCAGAATAACAAGTTGTAGAAACAATGTTAAGTAGTTCATATAGGGATAGTGGACACACAGAAGTGAGGAAGGTAAAGTTGACAAAGAGTTTAGGTCCATGGAATTTTCCACGCAGCAGGTTGTGGAAATTAGAAGATAACGCAGTGTTTGTAAGGGTAGGGACCTCAGGCATAACAAGGACACCCACCAAGCTAAGGTAGGAAGGTCCAGAATTATCCTGGACATAATAGTTAATGGAAATTTCCACGCGGGTTTCCACTTCAACCAGGTTGTTGTGGAAGTGACCATAGACGAATGACTAGCGCATGCATTGACTCCATGACTTTGGTCGTATGATAAATGAGTGGTCATCTAACAAATAGGTCATAGAGATTCACGAAAACAAGGTGTTTTCATCAAACCATGAGATAGTTCAAGTATCGGTCACAGAATGGTGAGCAGCGACCAACTCAAATGACCAGAAGAGCGCAAATTGTCACTTGGCAACAGTTTTGATTGGCTGCTGAATTTCAGACGAGGAGTTGTGGTTGGAGTATTTAAACTTCAACACAATAGGATTAGTTAGTTAGAGAGTGAGAGACAAGACGAAGTCATAAAGTAGACTAAGTAAGCTTAGTCTGGTTTTGACCGAACTGCCGAAGGCAGTTAGTAGAAGTTAAGGTAAGAGTTAGTCAGGAAAGACAAGTAGACAGTTAGGAAATTAGACACACATTTGAGAAAATTTAAGATTATAAAGTTGAGCAAGTTAGTTAGGAAGATAGAATCTTCAAGTTGTAGTTCAAGTCAGTTGAGAAGTAGTAGAAATAGGTATGAATTTAGTGTTGTGATGTGTTTTTGAGAGTCCAAGAATTGTGCTTCACATTTCTCATGAACGTAAGTTGAATAATGTTGGTATGCAAGATATGCACTTGGGACTGATCATAGTCATCGGCGAATTGCCTCAGAGAAGTCCCGCATTAATTAACATTAATTTAAGATAAGTGCATCCACCACTAGTCGATCATTGTGCTTAGAGATCAATAAACTGATTATGATTATATAATGAGAGAAAAAGAGTCTGTCATTATTAACCTGTTGTGGTCAACTAATAAATGTGATGTGCTGTCAAGAGAGTACAAAGATAACAAGAAACAATGCATATACTATAACATCTCTCTCTCAATCTCTCTCTCTTTAAATCTCTCTCTCTCTCTCTCTCTCTCTCTCTCTCTCTCCTCTTCTTATGTACACCTTCACTCATGTAAAACACCAGACTTACTCCTCCAAGCAGCACCAACCACTCCTGCTACATGATGAACCTTGTGACCAAACATTTAGCATCGCCTGTCCTTCTGGGGATACTTCACTAACAACTCCTCCTTAAACTTTGCGAACAGATGTTTGTTTCGCTCGCTCTCCTCATTCTTGTTGTCATGGAAACCATTCTTGGAAATGAAGCCTCTGTGCACAATGAACGCATTGTCCAAGACGTGAAACTTGAATCCGAGGACATGCATCTCACACACCTGTAAGGGGCATACAAGATAAATAAACAAATAACTTTGTCTATAAGATCTTACAATTTACATAACTTAAGAAAATAGGAAGTTTTATGTGTGGCGTGTATAAAAAGTAAAGTAAAGAGCCCCCGTCACGCCAAGTGGCGTATAGGGAATATGGTGTTAGTGACCATACATTTTACAGACCTTCAGCATATGATTTTTGGGGTAATGTGGTCGGCATTATGCCCGTGCCGCTTTACTTTCCCATAAAAAAATCCGGTACCCATTTAAGACTGGGTGAACCCGGAGCCGTCGGTTGGGATCGAACCCTACTTCTTGTCCTTTGTAGTCCAGTTTACTAACCACTGAGCTATCGCGGCTCCCTCCTCATGTAGCGTGTATAAGTTGTCTATAAGTATCGATACTTTATGATAATATATATTTTTTTACTTTTCCCCTGTAGTGTGATTCTATGTTTAATTCTCTGGGATAACGGCAATAAAAAAGGAGTTCCCGTGTGCACTCGCGCACGTTAAAAACAATTGAGAGTTAAAATCGATAGAGTAGCCCATAAATATGGCCGCTGCTTGAGCAAGATTGTCAGCTCACAGTAACTTACCCACAACGTGGATCACAGGTCGTGCTATGGAGTTTGTGCACGTATGGCAGGATTCTCCCCGGATTTACTCAATAATTAGGATATCAGAGCGCATATCGGTTCGTCTGGTGTGCAGTGACCCCCTCTCTCTCTCTCTCTCTCTCTCTCTCTCTCTCTCTCTCTTATATATATATACAGGATATAGTGTAAGAATGTGGAGACGGCACCCAATGAATGAATGGTGCTCCATAGTAGCAATCCTTCTATATGGAGACGACACCCAATAAATGAACTTCACCGTAGTGAACCATCCCATCCGAACGTGAAGAAGAGGGGGCGTGACAATGCTCTTTAGTGCTATTATTTATCACAATTTTAGCCATGTACTGATAAGTAAGGGCGATTGGATAGTAGACAAGAAAACAGAACAGAAAATTGAAGCATTTGAAATGTGGTTATATAGAAGTAAAGGTATTCAATTTGTCGTAGAATTCTTCGCTGTCTCTTTCATTGTTGTTGCATGGGGCATAGATTTGAATGTAATTTGTTTTTCGATCGTCGTCTTAGAATTGGACGGAAAGAGAAGAAAACAAATGATGAAGTCTTAAAACAACCTAAAATGAAAAGAGAACTACTAAACACAATTCAAACAAGACAAATGCGATTTTTGGGCTATGTTAAAAGACACAACAGCCCACTAAAAGTAATCCTGGAGGGGAAACTACAAGGTAAAAGAGGCAGAGGCAAACCAAGACTAACATGGACGAGTAACATCAAAGAATGGACAAATCAGCATATGATAACCTGCACCATCAAAGCAAGAGACAGAGCAGAATGGCGATCCATGGTAGCAAACCTTCGTTTCGGAGATGGCACTCGATGATGACGAACCTTGTACTGATATTTTCCCTATCTGGGTCTAGTGAAATCGTAACATTTTAGATGAATTAAAGATGGATCAAACAGATAAGACGCTTATATGAGTTTTCAAAAGAAACTGTGGAATGTTTTTTAACAGTAGACTGCAGGTTTTATGGAAAGAGACGAATGATAATATGACCTTCTTGGACAAAGTGAAGCACAAAGACTGCATGACGAGGAAAGACTTACATTTTTTAGATGGGTTATTGCGGTTGTGTGAAAGTGAACAAAGTTGCACAACTGTTTTATTCAAGTGTGTGCATGTGGTACGCTTCTTTCTCTCTCTGTCCTCCTACCTGTCAATTCAATCGTCCGTTTCCTCCGACCTCCCCTACTGCCTGCGTTCTGTCTGCTTGCCAGCCAGCCCTTCTTCCCTCTCTCCACTTCCACCCTCAACTTTCTCCCTCCCTCCCTTCTTCCCTCCCTCCACTTCCTTCCTTCCTTCCTACCTCCCTCCACTTCCTTCCTTCCTTCCTTCCTTCCTTCCTTCCTTCCTTCCTTCCTTCCTTCCTTCCTTCCTTCCTTCCTTCCTTCCTTCCTTCCTTCCTTCCTTCCTTCCTTCCTCCCTCCCTCCCTCCCTCCCTCCTTCCTCCCTCCACTTCCTTCCTTCCTTCCTTCCTCCACTTCTTCCCCTCCCTCGAGTCACGTCCTGACTTCTTTCCATCCCTCCACATCCTTCCTTCCTGTGTGTGTGTGTTTGTATTCTTTGATCGCCCAGTGTAGTCAGGCAAGCTATTGAAGTACTGATGGGGACTGACCAAATAGAGATTGGACTACATAAAAGAACAGTCGTCTCA
The DNA here is from genome assembly GCA_032433765.1 of Megaustenia siamemsis. Classification (NCBI taxonomy): domain Eukaryota; kingdom Metazoa; phylum Mollusca; class Gastropoda; order Stylommatophora; family Ariophantidae; genus Megaustenia; species Megaustenia siamemsis. The sequence goes on along the minus strand of JAVIAB010000050.1, from coordinate 58,861,735 downwards.
GCAGCAGATATAGCGGTGTTCTTTCCCCCATTATTTTATTGATTTGATACAAGTGTTCATGAGCCTCTGTGATAGGGAAAAATCATATGAAAAAGCAGAACCTCAGAAATACAATATATTGCCTTACGCCAAATTGGACAAAAGCTCTGCAGCACTTTGAATCAATCAGAAATAGCAACAAATTGTACACGATTTTTACTAACATTAGGTGACTATCAGCATCCTAACCAAACGTCATTAAAATTTCAAAATGTTTCCCCGAGCGTAATGTTGCACTTCTGTTAGGCCTATTCCTGTTTGTTGTGATTGACACGAAGACTGGCAATATCAGCTCTCTCCTTGGTGAATTGGACGGTGATTGAGACTTAAGATGGGCAACGCGCGAGATGTCTGAAGTGTGACGTGTCTGTGACAACTCATCAAGAATATGAATGAAGTGATAATCGCTTGCTTACTTTCTTCCTCCCTTGAGCAGCATTTTGTGTCCATTTTTCCACACGATAAGAATTGTTCTTTGACTGATGGAAGGAACTATAGACAATATAAAACGACAGACAGTACGAATTTACAGACAATAAACATTGGCAGATATTATGAGGTGATGTACAAAATAAAATGTTCTTTGTAGATCTAAAGTGAGATATAAATATATGTATGCATGCATATATAATGTACATTCAAGGCATCCATTCAAGATCTCATTAATTTTTAAGAAGAAAAAAAGCAGGGAAAATCTGGCATCAGATCATATCAAAGGTGAACAAATCTAAGAAGTAAAGCGATAACATGAGAAAATGAAATGCAGTCAGGGGATAAATGGTGCAAGATTTAAAAAAAAAAGGTAAGACCTTACATCATAGGCGTTTTTCATTTCGCTGCTCTTATTTTTCTTTTTGTTTAAAATAAAGTTGCTGGTTAAAATAATATTGACACTTCGCTCCTCTCTTCGCACAATCAAAGGGCGTGATTAACTCGTCGATGAGAGAAGTGTCATCTTGTATAAACACGTTGTTCTCCGGGGTATCTACTGCGATATAAGGTCTGATCTCTCCAGACTGAACATCTCTCTTTGACCACTGTATAGACTTTACAGACTTGGACAAACAGGTGTAGACAGCAATACTCATTAAGCGTAAGTATAGTGCTGGCGACCTGCGGTCGCAATAACAGGGTCGGCACACCACCAGCTGACCAAGACCTAGCAGATCTACCTCCTTGTGATCTTCCTCGGTAACAGTCTGCGTCAAAACAGGCTGGCTAACAGAAGATAGGATCGCCGTGTTCCTTGTAGTAGTGGCTATTACTGATATATATATATATGGCCCTTTTCGTCTTGTCAGACGGTCTAGTGGAGGCTATTGCGTATTTTTGTACGGTTTGTTTTTGTCGAACAGCTTCTCTCGTGGCTAATTCTACCAATGTTTGACAAACACACACGGCCACAGAATGAACAAGTCAGGCCCACTGATCCACAGGGTTTTCCATCCTTTTTCATGAGTCTTTTCTCTTCTGGTTGGTTGCGTTCACCCGATGACTAAAGTATTCTAGAGTATCGTAGTAGACTAGAATATTCCTCTTCATCCGCCCTTACAAGGACGTAGTGGACGTGACTTCGTTGTGTTGTGGTTTGCAGTATAACTGTTATATTTGCGCCTTTCGGCCCAACACATCCGACTTCAGCACGACATTTTTGAGTACCGGGTTGTCTTCCCTCTTCAATCCCTGCACGCTTGGCCAGACTAGACTGGTTAGTCTGTTACTGGAGGCACCACAGAGAGGTGGAGCAGAGTCTGGGTGGTTTTTGTTCATCGATCCTGGAGCAAGCCATCAGCTGTGGGTCGCTGACAACTTCCAGCTCCGGTGCTTTCTCTTCTAAGTTTTGCCTTAGCACAGTCTCAAATGATGTTATATTGTAGTGGCTATTACTGATATAACAGACCTAGTATTGCTGTACTTCTGAGCTGGACTAGTAGTTTCCCAGCATAGCCTGTGATAGACGAACTCCAACTTCTTCAGTAAGCCGGGAATGTCATGAAAACCATTACGACCCGCCACATAAATGAGTAAAAGGGCACCCTGCCTACATAAACTTATGGCATCGCGTCAACAACAATATAAATTCATGGACAGCAATACAAATGGCAACTCCATGTATAATTTGCAAAGACTGACTACACTGTTCATAACTCCCAACAGGTGTATTTGCATATAACATTGTAGTCAAGGCATTCTACAGAAACCTGCAATATTAAAAAAAAACACTACACTCACGCACTCCAGTATGAATTCTACTCTACAGCCGTTATCCTGATGCACGTGACTGTCTGACCCTGTCAGAACTTCTATGTTCTTTAGCAACGTCCAGAGTGGGCCCAAGCTTCTAATCATCTATATCTAGTTTAACTTAATTCTTCAAAACTGATGGCTGATCTTTCTACTTTAAAATAACTATCTACCAATCGCTATCCAGGTGTCAGCCATTCTCTCGATATGCTCATCCGACTCGGCAGCACATTCTTGCTGTAACCCTAACACGTCTTTTCTGCTGGAGGTAGCAAAGAGAACTCACTCATCTAGCCCGCTAGTTTGGCACGTCGACCTCGTCACGTGACCATAGCCTGACCACGCGATCCCCGAGATATCCTTCAAACTGACCAGCGTTCACCGTGGACGAAAAACGTACCTCTCCGGGCCATTTCCCTGTCCAAAATTCTAATGTTAACGCTATTAACTCCACTCTTTAGATTCTAGTACATTATTTAGACCTCTCAACCCCACGGTCTGGTAAAACAGCGTCTAGCAAAAGATGTACAAAATCCTTCATTCAACCTCTTATAAAGGGAAACAACGCATTCATTCACATACAACATGTACACACATGGAATGTTTGTTAAACACGCAGAGTAATAATTATATTTGCTATATATATATATATATATATATATATATATATATATATATATATATATATATATATATATATTATAATATACATTAATATCGGAAAATATTTTTTCTTAGAATTTCGATAAAGGGGCTCTTCACTACCTTGTTGCTACCAATAGCAACTTCTGCAACGCTAACAATGCTAATGCGCCGTGCTTGTGACTGGAATGTCATATTAATAATTGCGCATGAAGATAATTCCGGTATTTCACTAGATCAGTGGCTGAATGGTTTGAAGGTAGGACGTCCCCTCTGGACAAGAAAGTTCCGGGTTCGCATCCCACCAAACTCGAACTGAATTTTTCTCTTCGAATCCCCTGGTTTATTATTGGCTTTACTCTCCCGGGGACTATGGGTAATGAGATTTGATTTCTAGCTCTCTCTCTCTCTCTCTCTCTCTCTCTCTCTCTCTCTCTCTCTGGTAATGAGATTTGATGTCTAGCTCTCTCTCTCTGGGTAATGAGATTAGATGCCTAGCTCTCTCTGGGTAGTGAGATTTGATGTCTAGCTCTCTCTGGGTAATAATATTTAATGTATAGCTCTTTTTGGGTAATGAGATTTGATGTCTAGCTCTCTCTGGGTAATTAGATTTGATGTCTAGCTCTCTCTGGGTAATGAGATTTAATGTCTAGCTCTCTCTGAGTAATGAGATTTGATGTCTAGCTCTCTCTGGGTAGTGAGATTTGATGTCAAGCTCTCTCTGGGTAATGAGATTTGATATCTAGCCCTTTCTGGATAATGAAATTTGATGTCTAGCTCTCTCTGGATAATGAGATTTGATGTCTAGCTTTCTCTGGGTAATGAGATTTGATGTCTAGCTCTCTCTGGATAATGAGATTTGATGTCTAGCTCTTTCTGGATAATGATATTTGATGTCTAGCTCTCTCTGGATAATGAGATTCGATGTCTAGCTCTCTCGGATCACGGCGATAAACAGTAGGTCATGTGTACACTCTGCGCACGTTAAAGAACCCTTAGCACTTAAAATTCGAAAGAAATAGGTCAAAATGGCTGCTGTTGATAAAAAAAAGGTTAAGTTAGAAAACTACCCAAACCAAAGGCGGATGTGTCGGGCCGGAAACGCAGATATCGCGGCTTATCATACACTACCGACACAGCACACAATAGTCTATTTAGTTTAGAATATGTAATACCGACCACATTACCCCAAAAATCATGTGCTGAAGGTCTGTAAAATGTATGGTCATTAACACCATATTCCCTATACGCCACTTGGCGTGACGTTACTGTTTATCTAACATGGTTTTTTTTTTATTGAATCTTAACCAACTTCTGCAATTACTCATTCTAAATATAGATTATGTATTTAGCTCTTTTATAATACATCCACGCTGATTCAGAAGTATGATTTCCCTCTTCTTAGAGTTCATCTATAAGTATGCGTTCTGTCATGATATTAGTGTCTTTCGGCCCGCACATCTACATTCGGCATGGGTATACTTTTTTTTCTTATGACAATTTTGCCAGTGAAGAGGTCATATTGGTCTTCTTCTTTTGTCTTTATATGGTAATGGTTCTTTAATGTATGCAGATTGTACATGCAGCCTTTTTGTTTTTAGCCGTTATTCTAGATTGCTAGATATCGGATCTCACTAACTAGAGACTAGAGGAGGATAAATCCATGAACAACTACGTGTTCGAAGCGAAAAATTCCCACTCCCTGTGCCAGGATTCGAACCCAATACCTTCCAGTCCAGAGGCTGACATGTTTCCTTTAGATCACCCTGTCACCCAGATCAATGCTCAACATCGCTTATATTTATTGTTGAGAGTTTACATACATAGTTTGCAGCAATTTAATTTAAAAATTGTTCCGCATCTTGGATATTTAGTTGGGGGAATGGGTGGTCTAGAAGTAAGACGTTGGCCTCTAGACAAAAAGGACCTGGTTTCGATTCCAACCACAGGCGATGGGAATTAAAAACAAAATAGAATCGGCCGTTTCTTCATGGCTATACTCTCCCCCAGTCTCTGGGTAGTGAGATCCGATGTTTAGCCCTCTCAGAAAACAGGAAAAACAGGAGGTCAAGTGTGCACTCGCGCACGTTAAAATACACATGGCAGATTAAAGTCCAAAATAATATAAGCCAAAGTGGCCGCTGTCTGGGCAAAGATTGTTAAGCAAACCTACCCGCCCATATTGAAGACGGATATTTCTGGTCGAAAGGCACAAATATGGCGGCTATGCCATTAACTAGCGATCCACGCACACTAAATGGGTGAGCACTAAGAAGAGAAGTATTTGGCCAAATGGCACTAAGAAGAGAAGTATTTGGCCAAATGGCAACTCATCTAAAAGAACTAAGAAGAGAAGTATTTGGCCAAATGGCAACTCATCTAAAAGAACTAAGAAGAGAAGTATTTGGCCAAATGGCAACTCATCTAAAAGAACTAAGAAGAGAAGTATTTGGCCAAATGGCAACTCATCTAAAAGAACTAAGAAGAGAAGTATTTGGCCAAATGGCAACTCATCTAAAAGAACCTCATTCATTTTTTCAATGATCTGGAACATTCGAAAGTAAAAAGGGTACAGGTTATAACGATTTAAGACAATCTACTTCACCCAGAATGTAAAGCTAGTAACCGTTTCGTACACGGGTTGAAGAACAGTAACACCAAATCTCAGATCTAGTGGAGATGTGAACAAAATAATATTTCAAAGCCATTACTTAATTGTCAGAGGAAGAATTTGCACGTTAAACTTGGAAAACCAAGCAAAGAAGCAATAATGAAAGCTATCAAGCTATTAAAAAATTGTAAAGCCACAGGACCAGATGAAATTCCCTCAGAAGCGATCAAAGCAGATTTTGAAACCTCTAACAAAATGTTACATAATCTACTAGATAAAAAACGGGAAAGGGAAGAGATATATAAAGACTGGAAAGAAGGTTATATGATCAAACTACCAAAGAAAGGAAGTTTACAGGAGTGCACACATTATAGGGGAATTATGCTACTATCAGTGCCAGGAAAAATTTTAGGCAGAATCATTCTGGAGAGACTAAAAGAGGCCATAGAGAAACATTTGAGAGATGAATAAGCAGGTTTTAGGAAGAACAGATCATGTGCTGATTAATTAACTACCTTACGTATAATAGTTGAACAAAGCTTAGAACTACAGTCCCCACTTTAAACGGATTCGTAGATGACTAAATTGCATTTGCTAGTTTAGACAGAGGAATGCTTTGGAAGTTGCTGAGTCATTACGGAATGCCCATAAAGTTTATTAAACTAATAAGAACAATGTACAAAGGAATGAAATGTAGAGTGGTGCATGAAGGGCAGCTTACAGAAGCTTTTGAAATAAGAACAGGAGTAAGGCAGGGATGCCTTCTTTCTCCACATTTCTCTTTCTACTGGACATAGATTGGATTATGAAAATAACTCAGAACAGAATAAATGGAAAGTTTCATCCGTTTTGATCGTGTTTCGATATTACGGTTGTTTACGATGAATGATGATATCGTATGACGGAGAAAAATGTCTGTGTTCACTTTCTGTGCGGTTTCGCCTTATGTACCTTTCTTTCTTTGGGAGATGAGATAGTAATTCGGATGATTCCACTGGCACGGGCCGTTGAGAAATTATGGATTTTAATTCGTTTACAGTGATACCGGGGGTTCCATAACCATAAAAGAAATGGAATCCAGTGTTCACTGAGCAAGCAACCTAATGACTTAGACTTTGCTGATGACATAGCTCTCCTATCACATAATCAACAACAGATGCGAGGTAAAATGAGATACTTGATGAGAGATCACAACACATCTGGGACTTAAAATAAACATAAATAAGACCAAAATTATGAGAATTAATGCAGTTGGCAATACCCAAATAAGAATAGGAGAAATATCTCTACTAGACGTACAATCTTACATATATCTGGGCAGTAATATAAATAAAGAAGCTGGAACAGAAAATTATACCAAATAAGGGTACAAAAAGCAAGTGGAGCATTCATTGCACTAGGGAATATGGAAATAAAAAAAAAAGTAGGTTAAATAGAAAAATAAAAATGTTCAACTGCAATGTTAAGTCAGTCCTATTATATAGCTGTGAAACATGGAGAACAACAAAAATGACAATCAAGTAGATACAGATATTCATTAATGGATACTTAATAACAGAATGTAGAATACAAGAGTGCAAATGGCAGGGCAAAATCACTAACATAGAATTATGGAAAAGTATCAGTCTCAACCTCACCAGAGGTCAACAGAGATACAACGATGACTATGGCATTGGATAGGACAGGAAAGCACACACTGCGAAAGCCAACTGAGCATTACACGACAGAACCTTTATTTAAATCCCCCAAGGGAAAAGACTAAGAGGAGGATCAAAATATTCTTGGAGAAGACAGATGAAGATGATGGGGAAGACATGGAATAATCTTAAAGGAATGGCAAGAAACAGAGCGGTTTGGAAAGTTTTTTGTTAAAGACCTATGCTCCACAGGGAGCTGAAAGTGTTTGTTGAAGACCTAATATCCACAGGGAGCTGAAAGTGTTTGTTGTAGACCTAATATCCACAGGGAGCTGAAAGTGTTTGTTGAAGACCTATGCTCCACAGGGAGCTGAAAGTGTTTGTTGTAGACCTATGCTCCACAGGGAGCTGAAGGTATTTGTTGTAGAACTATGCTCCACAGGGAGCTGAAAGTGTTTGTTGCAGACCTATGCTCCACAGGGAGCTGAAAGTGTATGTTGCAGACCTATGCTCCAGAGGGAGCTGAAAGTGTTTGTTGTAGACCTATACTCCACAGGGAGCTGAACATGTTTGCTGTAGACATATGCTCCACAGGGAGCTGAAAGTGTTTGTTGTAGACCTATGCTCCACAGAGGGAGCTGAAAGTGTTTGTTGTAGACCTATGCTCCACAGGGAGCTGAAAGTGTTTGTTGTAGACCTATGCTCCACAGGGAGCTGAAAGTGTTTGTTGTAGACCTATGCTCCACAGGGAGCTGAAAGTGTTTGTTGTAGACCTATGCTCCACAGGGAGCTGAAATTGTTTGTTGTAGACCTATGCTCCACAGGGAGCTGAAATTGTTTGTTGTAGACCTAAGCTCCACAGGGAGCTGAAAAGATGAATAAGAATTACTTGAATTAACGATCACTTCAACGAGGACACTATGTTGCACTAGATCATTCTATAGAAAATCTTTCTGTCCCGACACATCCGTCCTCGGCATGGGTAGATTTGCTTAACAATTTGTGCACAGGAAGCGGCCATTTTGGTGCGTATTCTTTTCTATTTGTAACTGCTAAGGGCGGAGTTCAATGAGGAAGTTCTCAAAGAGGCCAACACAAAAAGGGAGCTCTTAAAAAACATCAGAAAGAAGCAATCAACATTTTTCAGGCACATCATGAGAAGAGGAAAGTTGGAATACTTGGTTACAACTGGCAAAATAAAATGAAAGAGAGATCGCGGGCGACAAAGAGAGAAAATACTGGATAGCTTGGTGTCATGGCATGGAAAACAGTCAACAACAGAACTGATACGATGCACTGTAGATAGAAGATTGTGGAGGGACATGATCACCTACGCCAACCGGTATGGCACATGATGATGATGATGAAGGGCGGAGTGCACACATGGCCTTCTGGTTTCTCGCCGTTTTCCGAGAGTGCTAGATGTTGGATTTGACTACCACGGATGTAAAGCGAAAAGTCGCACTGCCTCTGGTAGGGTTCGAATCCGGGACCTTGCTGTCGAGATGTTGACGTCTTACCTCTAGACCACCCCGCCCATTTCTATCATTCAGTTTTCTTTCTTTCTTTCTTTCTTTCTTTCTTTCTTTCTTTCTTTCTTTCTTTCTTTCTTTCTTTCTTTCTTTCTTTCTTTCTTGCTTGCTTTCTTTCTTATTTTCTTTCTTTCTTTTCTGTCTTTCTATCTATCTTTATTTATTTATTTCTCTCTCTCCTCTCTCTCTCTCTCTCTCTCTCTCTCTCTATCTATCTATCTATCTCACACACAGACACACGCTGTTTCTCTCTCATTAAACGAACATAGTACCTTATCTTTCTCTCTCCCTCTCTCTCTCTCTCTCTCTCTCTCTGTCTCTCTCTATCTATCTATCTATCTCACACACAGACACACGCTGTTTCTCTCTCATTAAACGAACATAGTACCTTATCTTTCTCTCTCCCTCTCTCTCCAAATTCCTTTTGTAATTTTCCGCCATCTTCCACTTTAATTCACCCGTACTCTCTTTCTTTCTCAGCCTATCTCCACTTCTCGATCTCTTCGTTCATACTTTCTCTACCACTCTAATTATCTTCATTTATCAATCCCTCACCCCACATCTCTTTCTTTCACTCTCTGTAAAATCCATTACATCAAGCATCTTCCAGATGTTGAAAGATCCAGTGCCCTCAATATCGAAGTCTAAAATAGCGGGCAGCGCGTCCTACAATCCCACACAAAATCCCGTCAACCAGTGAATGTACCAGAAAGGTCAAAGAATATTATCGATAAAACTATGAATAGTGGTGGCTTGTACCTCACCCCGAGCGCCTTCGATCAGATAACTCTTAAAAAGGGATCTTGTCGACGCCTGTTTGTCTCGTGACACACAGGTTCTGTTATTATCCTCTGGCTAAGAGGAAACTTCTGAAGATCATTTTTCCACTGCTCAGAAGGTTACATATTGTACAATAGAGGATCCATTTAAACATTTGAGAGAAGCTGAGAGTTGGCATGCGTGTTTTAGCAGCATCTTATGGACGACTTCATGGGGTTCTTAGCGTTTGAAGTTAGAAAAGTGGCGTCTTCTTGGGAAATACAGAACCAATTGTGTATTTTGGCCTCGGATCACGGACAGTGGCAAAATAGCTGGAAAGAACATGTACAAAAACTCGTCGTCGTTTCTGAATAAACGAAATAATGTTACTGATAGCTAAGAAATAATGTTACTGATAGCTAAGAAATGATGTTACTGATAGCTAAGAAATAATGTTACTGATAGCTAAGAAATAATGTTACTGATAGCTAAGAAATAATGTTACTCATCATCGTGTGCCTTCTCCGCAACGAAGGTTGGCTACCATGTATCGCTATTCTACTCTGTTTATGTTACTAATGTTACTAATAGCTAAGAAATAATGTTACTAATAGCTAAGAAATAATGTTACTAATAGCTAAGAAATAATGTTACTAATAATGTAAAACTGTTTAGCGTCTTGAATTGTTTGACCAAGTTTCGTATACACACTAAGTATGCTAAAAACATTAGGTTTGTTATCCTAGGGCCTCTGTCGTTAGCGTTATCTCGGATTTTTCCACACCTCTCTTTAATTCTGTATCCAAGCTACAGATTATTCGAAACTATTATGCCCAAATATTATCATGACTCATTAATTGACGTATTTTATGCTCAGATTTAAAGTGGGGACGTTTAAATGTCAAATGCTGAAGTAACATTGTCTATTTTTTTTTATATTTGTTTCTTCTTCAAAGAAGAGATCGACCGTGACCGCATTTTCAAGGTATCTGAACTTCGTTATTGAATCCAAATAAAAAAAAAAAAGTAGTCGTCATACCTTTTGGTGAATGATAAATAGAATGTTAGTGTTCCATCATAACCATTTTGACTTCCGATCAATATGGCGAATAGGCGACAGAAACCGTTGAGGGTCTGTTTGAAAAATGTTCATTGTTGCAGTTTCCTCATATTCCTAGTCCGGCTTGCTACCGGAGCTACTGAGTTTAGTGCTCTGTACACACCGTGAGATATGTATTTCATCCGGATCGTGTTTCGATATTCCGATTGTTTGCGATGACTGCTGATATTGTATGACGAAGGACAGTTTGGTTACGTCCACTTTCGGTGCGGTTACGCCTTATGTCTTTTAGTGTGTGCTGTAACTGTTATGATGGGGACTGCAGCTGCCTTTCTTTGCTTGGATCCTTCAATGCGATGAGATGTTAATTTGGAAGATTCCACTGGGACGGGTGGTTCAACAATTATGGATTTTAATTCCTTTGCAGTAATACCGGGGCCTTCGACTACCTACAACAACAACTACAACTATCGGATCAACGTTCAAGGTTGATGTGGTCAGTGTCATGCCAGGTCACTCTACGTTTCCAACTTTAATAGGCATTGGTGAATAATATTCCCATAGAATTAGCATTTGATGCAACAACAGCAAAAAAGGAGAAAGGATAGATCTCCGAAAAAATGTATATGCGAAATGTCAAATGTCACACATATTCCCATATGAACCAAAGTACAGAGCTTTGTTTAGAACACAAATGATTGCTTTCATCGATGATATAAGTGCACAATAGTACGAAAAACGGAACTGAAAATGCATTAGTATATTTTTTTTAAGTTCCACTCTATTTTTTTAAAAACTATATCTCAAAGCTTAAAATGGTCTACTTATTTGTGCATACTCGCTACTATAGTTCGTTCACAAATTCGTGCCCACAGAGTTTATTAATTATCTCGAAAAATGTTTGATGAATTTCTGTAATTCTTTTTCATGAAATATTATTTTCTCACCGACCTTCCCTTCTGATTTTTTGCCGTACTGTCATACATTTATGAAAAAATTTTGCTTATTTGAGGAGAATAAAAATAGTATTTTCTTGCTTGTCCTAAATTTTAGGATTTTACAATACCCACATTTGTTGTAGTCAAATCACAATTTAAAAAGGCAAATTTCACGTGCACACCACACAATCTTAGCACCGTTTCGCACTCTTAACTTGTGAGACGCCCGCCACTTCGAGATTTTGTTCTGGTAATTTCATTTCCGGTTTCTTGTTAAATTGGTCCAGAGGCGTATTTTGACAAAAATATTTGCTATTAATAATATTCCTGTATGTGTGATAATTTGTAAGCTGTTGTGAAGTGACTACTTGCTTTTTAAAACCATGAAGAGTTTAAGATGTAAATTCATCATTATGCAAAAGGTAACTGTGTTATTGTACAGGCACTTTTGCAAGGAATCTAAAAGGGGTCGGTTATTTTACTATTCAATGTGATACGGATACGCCTTTAGTTTGCATTGTTAGAAAATTAACATAATTTACAGTAAAATCTAACCTGAGCACGCGGTTTGATATTTTCCTAAATAAATATAACAAAAAAACGATTTGTGGAAAATTCCGACTATCTTTGTACTTAAATGTTATAAAATCTGAAGGTCAGTGAAAAAAATAAGATTTCATGAAAAAGAAATTACAGAAATTCACCAAAGTTTCCGAGATAATTGACCAACTATGTGGGCACGAATTTGTGAACGAACTATAGTACCAATGTCAAGGTTAACTTAAAAAAACCCACTGAAACTCTCTTTCTCATTCTAATAGTCAATGTTTCATATTGCCATTCAGAAAATTGTTCTAGCACAAAACGTGTGATATCATCACATTTCCTACACTTTAGGCGTGTGAGGGACTTTTTTTAATTTATTGTTATTTTATTCCTCTTTTGTTACAAATGATGATATTTAATTTAAGAGACAATCAAATTATATAAACTCATTTGGAAAAAAAACCCCATAAAACTGTGGTAATCTTTAGTCTAATTTTCTTCTTCTATCCTTCCTCCATTGCCGTTGGCGTCGAGGGGAGATACAATCTGCGATTCTTTGCTCTTCTGTTGGCCTCTTCTGATGTTATTCCTCCTAGTGACTCTAGTATTCCCTTTATCCATCTCTTTCTCAGTCTTCCTCTTAATCTGGCATTTTCGTGGCGTTTGTTTATGACTCTTTGAGTCATCGTTAGTTCCTTTTGTCTTGTTATGTGGCAGAACCAATTTATCTGTTGTTTCTTTATGGCTGGTTCAATTTCGAGTTTCTTCCTCAGGTCGGTGTTTCTTACTCTGTCCCTTAAGCTGTTTTTTGTCATTCTTCTGATTCATTTCATTTCGGTGGTCGTTATCTTTCTTATTGTTCTAGAATCCAGCGTCCAATTCTGGCACTGATTAGTCTAATTGAATGTACTAAAGTTACAACTGATAATTTAGTTACACAGAAGGCGCTGTAAGAATGTCTCTGTCTATGTTCTATGATAGATGTTAGTGTTTTACAGCATCCTTCGTAGTGATTTTGTCAATTTTGGAATAACAAGTCTGTCAGAAAAATGAAGAGGGAAAAATGAAGCCTAATTGTGATTCATTATATTTCTAATTAGCGATGGTCTCGACTTTGACCAGAAAATGTCTCGACGGACAGCGACGCTGAGTCGTTCTTCTGAGGGCGTTCGATCAACTTAAGATTAGCGCAGCTGTTTGTCCACTTTCTTGCTGCCTAACAGATAGGATGATTAACTCCAGCTTTCCCCAAAATTGGCAGAAGTGATAATTAAGATCAATCTGGGAGATTCTGGTCAGTTAACTGAGCGGTTTCCCTAATTCTCTTTCTCTCTTTCTCGCACTCTCTCTCTCTCGCTCTCTCTCTCTCTCTCTCTCTCTCTCTCTCTCGCTCGCTGTGTCTTTCTCTTTCTTCCTACGAGCAATGCTGATCTTAACAGAAAATAATTAAAGGTACGGTAACCAACACAACAAATAACCTGCTATGGATAAACTCCCTTGGCTTTTGTGTGAGAATTTTAACATTTTCAGAATTTGATATTTTTGGTGTTTCTAGATAGCAGAAGGCACGAGAACTTGAATAGATAGTCACATATTTATCCGCTTGGTTTTTTAAAAAAATGTTTGTCTTTTACTCTCTCCATTATCAATATATTTTATTTAGATACAATGTTACCCACTACACGACATTCATGCACTATATAGATATATGTCACAAACCCATAATATTATATGAAATGCATCCAATCACACGTACACAAGAATGTATCACACAGACACACAATTTACCATAACAAACACGAATAGACATACATCTTTTTATCACTCACAAATCACAAATAATACATTTCCATATAAAACACACATACGCATAATTCAAAATCACGTCGCACACACACACACACACACACGCACGCACGCACACACACACACACACACACACACATACGTAAACATTCAATCCCACATCACACACACACGCATTCATTCAATGTTTTCCACCAGTCACACAATCTCTCACCAAGTAAACATTCTTACATCACACACAGATACACAAACATATACAATCTTGTTTCACAAAAACATCATCTTATATATCAGAAACAATGGATATGGCACACTCAAGCTTACATTAAATTCACAATCTCACATCACATGCACAATCTGAAAAAGACTACACATCCAGTGACACATATACCTCTACACACATACACACCTGGTTCCACAGAGACACACTAATACAATAACACAGAACAATACACTTTCAATACTAACAGGGTTCCCACGCTCTCAAACGCACTCACTCACTCATTCACTTACTGACTCGTTAAACTCACTCAGCTCACTCACTCACTCAACATCTCACTCACTCACTTGCTCACTCACTTAATCAATCAATCAATCAATCAATCAATTCACTAATTCACTCACTCAACTGACTCACTCATTTCACTCACTAACTCACTCACCATCTCACTCACTCACTCCCTCACTCACCATCTCACTCACTCACTCACTCACTCACTCACTCACTCAATCAATCAATCAATCAATCAATCAATCAATCAATTCACTAACTCACTCACTGAACTGACTCACTCATTTCACTTACTTAACTCACTCAATCAATCAATTCACCAATTCACTCACTCACTCAACTGACTCACTCATTTCATATACTCAACTCACTCACTCAATCAATTCACTCCCTCAACTGACTCACTCATTTCATTTACTCAACTCACTCACTCAATCAATTCACTCACTCAAAAGACTCACTCATTTCACTTACTCACTCACTCACTCACTCACTCATTCAATTCACACATTCACCAGCTCACTCAATCACTCACTCAATCAATTCACTAATTCACCCATTCAACTGACTCACTCATTTCACTCACTCACTCACTCACTCAATCAATTCACACATTTACCAGATCACTCACTCACTCGCTAAAACAATTCACTAATTCACTCACTCAACTGACTCACTCATTCCACTTACTCAACTCACTCACTCACCTTATTTTCCCCACAACAATCCACTCAACATTTACACACTTTCCCCATGTTTCTCCTGTATTATTCGTATTATCCCCAATAAGAATTTAATGTATACACGACACTCGTATACCGTAATAAACACTACATAAATGAACACACTAAAGATACAAGGTGCTAAATACTAAACTTAGACTTTTCTTATAACTACGAGACAGAACAATGATAAGGATACCCGTTTGCCTTATGGCGTTTGGACATATCATGTGGTAAAGGTCTTGTTTTTCTTCGACCTTTGGCACATTTCTGGATAAAATGGTCAGTCTCACGCCAGGAGCTTCACTTTAATAGAGGAGAAAAAGGTCGTCGGTAGCTATTTCTAGACGTTGAATGAACCCGAAAATAGTTTCGATACTAAAAGAATTCGCCAGAGATCTACTTTATCGTTAATATAAAACATCAGATAAATTCTAGAGATAAGATTACACGCTGCTTCTTGTATATAGGAGCATTATCATTGTACTTAGACAGTGTCTAACGGCATTTTGAAATCGAACACAAACTCTGTAGTTTAGTTTAGTTTAGTTTAGTTATCGATTTATACCCATCGCACACAGAACATGTTCATAAGTGCTGCGATCATCTCGTCATCTAATCCTGCAGCGTTAAACGACCGAGAATTGCAAGTCCTGCCTTGTTCTCGCTATCTTGAATTTAAATAACATCCGTTTGGACTCAAAGATCCAGCTGTCTTACCGCGACTGCAGGTTAACTACAAAAACATTCATCGCAATCTTCATCTCGCCATCATTTTCGTGCGTCGTGGATACGCGATCTGTCCATTGCAAGACCATACATTTCACAATGACGTTGTACACACAAGGTATGTCAGCAACGGATGTACCAACAACTACTGACTCACTGAAAAGGTGCGCTGGCGTAGAATCATTTAAGTAAAATCTTCAGTTGACTTGGCATAGAGTGCTACATGAGAGATGGAAATATACATTAGCTCGCGATAAACAGAGGGTCTTCTGGCGTTCATAGAAGCAACAAGGCGATGACGTGGTACACACAACGATATGGCTACAATGAACTTCGTTTTGACACAGCCTGATCCACTGAAAATGCAAGAGCCAAGTGAACGAACTCCATATCACTAGCGCAGACCCGTGAAGTGGAACCTCTGGTTGACTTTAATACATAAATCTTAATTACAGAACTAAAATTATTTAGTCTCCAAAAAACGCAAATCCTGCTGGAGTGATGGAACAGAAACTCTTTTGGAACAGGAACTTCGTAGCTTCGTATAATTTTTAAAGTGAAAAATAATGTTTCATTTATTTACTTTATTACAAATTTCCAGTGAAATATTTAAAATGTTGTTCAATTTTTGAATAAATAAACAGTCAACGTAGGGTTTATAAAGTGGCCGCATTATTGAGCCAGTAAAGTATTTGTGAATGCGCTTTCATGAAGACGTTTAGATAGTTTGACGCTTTCATTGTTTCAGATGCGTAATTGTGCAGATGTGAATGAGAAAACTTGACACAGTCATGTAACATGTAATACAAAACTGTTCCGGGTTTGACCAGTCACGAATGATCTATATTCCTAAAAGGATCAACATTAATGAAAGGTTGAATGGAGTTCAAGAGTATCTTCCAACCTACAAAAATAATTTATAAAAACAATGTGTTCCGACCACAGTCCAATTCATTACGAGCACTTGTTTCAAGATGTGAACAGCAAAAATGAACTGAAAATTACAGATTTCACCTTCACTGTTCTGTTCAACCGGAAGAAAACTGCAAATATCTAACTGGCAATACCGATGAAGATAATAACAGGGAGGAAATGTACTAACTCCTCATATACAAAAAAAAAAAAAAAAAAAAAAAAAAAAAAAAACTGTGACTTTGAACTTTATAAACAACATTCTTCAAATTCCTACAATATGTTTTTTCGTTCGCCAGCTTTTACCTCTGACGAAGTCCTTAGAGACTAGGAACTGAATTTTGCGTGTTAATCCGTTCTTCCCTGGCCCACGTGTGCACAGGGGTTTCTCGCCGAACAGGCAGATAACTCCGTCTTCGGAGGTACTTATACTTTTTCCGTCCATGAATAATTGAAGTTTCAAGCCGGCTGCTGAGACCAGGGGTGGCTGCCTCAGACAGAAATCATAAATAAATATCCCAAGTGGTGCAGCCTGGATTTGAACCCTCTCGGTCTCTGTCTAGATGCCAGCGTCTTGCCTCGAGGCCAGCCAGTCCCCATTCATACAATATGATGTCACATGACAAATCTTACCTTACATTACATGAGTATAAATTGACAAGCAGAATCGAGGTATATTAACTTCCTACAAACCTTGTAGTTGTAATTTTTTATTAAAATAGTCCTCGTGTGTACTTCGTGAAAGTTCGGGTCATCTTATAGCACTGTTCACATAGGAAGGACATGGCCGAGCTCTTCGTGTCAACACTTAATCAAGTTACAGACAAAGAGTTCCACAAACTTAGCACAGCCCCATTGGGTGGTGCAAATAGAAAGCTTAAAAGGGCATCAATTCTAGTCGATCTGGTGTCTCACTGTTCAAATATTTGCCCTAGTCTGCTTAAAGAAACGCCATACTATCGATGAAGCACTTGCGAATAATTTAACACGTACCAGTTCAGTTTGCAGTAAGTATCAGATTGGTCGGAGAGAAATGGAAAGCTCTTTCTCATACAATGATAAACGACAGGGGAAAAAATGGGAAAATCCTTAACTTTATTGACTTCAAATCAATGAATTTGACGTTTCGAAGACTGTCCAATAAATGTATTTGCCTCATGAGCTTTGTTATCAAGCTGTGCAGGCAGCAATATCTCTTTAGCTAGATTTACACTTTTAAAAAATTCAATTAGTAACATTATTATATACACAGGCGTGAGCTTGTTAGGGTTGCTTCATATGTAACAATGTTAGGGTTGCTTCATATGTAACAATGTTAGGGTTGCTTCATATGTAACAATGTTAGGGTTGCTTCACATGTAACAATGTTAGGGTTGCTTCATATGTAACAATGAGGGGTTGCTTCACAGGTAACAATGTTAGGGTTGCTTCATATGTAACAATCAGGGGTTGCTTCACATGTAACAATGTTAAGGTTGCTTCATATGTGACATTGTTACCTCAAAATCAACAGTATAGTTTCAGAGTCAAACGAAGCCTCAGTGGCCGAGTTGTTAGTGTGCTCGCCTCAGTGGCCGAGTTGTTAGTGCGCTCGCCTCAGTGGCCGAGTTGTTAGTGCGCTCGCCTCAGTGGACGAGTTGTTAGTGCGCTCGCCTCAGTGGCCGAGTTGTTAGTGCGCTCGCCTCAGTGGACGAGTTGTTAGTGCGCTCGCCTCAGTGGCCGAGTTGTTAGTGCGCTCGCCTCAGTGGCCGAGTTGTTAGTGCGCTCGCCTCAGTGTCCGAGTTGTTAGTACGCTCGCCTCAGTGGCCGAGTTGCTAGGGCGCTCGCCTCAGTGGACGAGTTGTTAGTGCGCTCGCCTCAGTGGCCGAGTTGTTAGTGCGCTCGCCTCAGTGGCCAAGTTGTTAGTGCGCTCGCCTCAGTGGCCGAGTTGTTAGTGCGCTCGCCTCAGTGGCCGAGTTGTTAGTGCGCTCGCCTCAGTGGACGAGTTGTTAGTGCGCTCGCCTCAGTGGACGAGTTGTTAGTGCGCTCGCCTCAGTGGACGAGTTGTTAGTGCGCTCGCCTCAGTGGACGAGTTGTTAGTGCGCTCGCCTCAGTGGACGAGTTGTTAGGGCGCTCGCCTCAGTGGCCGAGTTGTTAGTGCGCTCGCCTCAGTGGCCGAGTTGTTAGTGCGCTCGCCTCAGTGGCCGAGTTGTTAGTGCGCTCGCCTCAGTGGACGAGTTGTTAGTGCGCTCGCCTCAGCGGCCGAATTGTTAGTGCGCTCGCCTCAGTGGACGAGTTGTTAGTGCGCTCGCCTCAGTGGCCGAGTTGTTAGTGCGCTCGCCTCAGTGGCCGAATTGTTAGTGCGCTCGCCTCAGTGGCCGAATTGTTAGTGCGCTCGCCTCAGTGGCCGAGTTGTTAGTGCGCTCGCCTCAGTGGCCGAGTTGTTAGTGCGCTCTCTACTCGAAACATGGTATAGAAATTCGGGTTCAATTCCTAATGCAGCGCATTCATTTTTAGTCAGACCGACAAGGCTTCTGGGTTCACCCAGCCTCAAGAAATGCTGCAGTATTCGATTTTTTGCAGGAAGTATCGGTGGCCTAGTGTGATATCAACAACACCATTTAAAAAAATAGTATCGTTGCTGATAGAGAAAAATATTGCCACTAACCCTATGTTCAACCACACGCCCATCAAGGACGGAACCGATATATGTGCCTTAAAGAGTTAATGTTTCGATTTTGAGTCGCAAGACGACCAGTTTACTCACAAGAATAAAATAGAACTATATTTGTGTCAACATATGATAGAAGCGTGACATTGAATTCATCATCATTGAGTGCTACCATGGAGCGCCATTTATATCAACATATGATAGAAGCGTGACATTGAATTCATCATCATTGAGTGCTACCATGGAGCGCCATTTGTATCAACATGTGATAGAAACATGACATTGAATTCATCATAGTTGAGTGCTACCATGGAGTGCCATTTGTGTCAACATATGATAGAAGCATGCCATTGAATTCATCATCATTGAGTGCTACCATGGAGCGCCATTTGTGTCAACATATGATAGAAACATGACATTGAATTCATCATAGTTGAGTGCTACCATGGAGTTCCATTCCGTTCTGTCATTTGCTTAGATGGTCCAGGTTGTCACAGGCTGACTTGTCCATCTTTTGATGTTATTCGTCCATGTTTGTCTTGGTCTGCCTCTGCCTCTTTTACCTTGTATTTTCCCTGAGATTGGATTACATTGCTTTTTTACTACCGACTCACTACAAGGGCAATTGCCCATGTAATGTTTATGACGTTATAGGCATGGTAATGATCAAAGTTAATAAAGACATATAGATGGCGACACACTGTATGAAAATTAGTGCATTCAATGCATAAATAGCGAAGATACCTACACATGGGTATTACGTTCAAATTGCTAAGGAAATAAGACATTACATTTCTCAAAATTAAAATACTTCGGCTATTTTCTCATAGAAGACAGATATCTCATTACAGAAATAAACATAAGATGGGGGCCTCGGTAGCCTAGTTGGGAAAACCACCCGACTGAGCTACCGACGTTTGGACAACTCGTTCGATTCCCGCTGGAAGCAGTGTGAAATGTACTCGTGGTTGGAGAACAAATACCCCGCGGTCAATCCAGTCGCTGGCAGAAATAGGTACCAAGGTAATACTCTGGGAGGGTGAGGAATGCCGCCCTGCATCGTGAGTTTCGATGCTTGAAGCGGCACTATCCAGAATCGAATACTTCTGGATATATGGAAAGAGACATGCGAAGAAACACTGGGGAAAAGAGAACGCCAGAATAAGGCATGGATGACAGCAGAGACCCTGGATAAAATTAAAGAAAGAAAGAACAAGAAAGCAGACATAAATAAAAGCAAAACAAGAAGTAATAAAGCCAAGACACAGGAAGCTTACACAGAGGTGAACAAAGAAGTGAGAAGATGCATTAAAAGGGATAAGAGGAAATATATAGATGAATTAGCTAAAGAGGCAGAAGAAGCAGCAAATAAAGGGAATATGAAAGAACTGTACAACAGCACAAAGAAATTAGGTGGAAAATACAAACAGATCAACGCCTTTATCAAAGATAAGAAAGGAAATCTGCTTAGTAATATAAAGGAACAAATGGAGAGATGGAAGGAGCACTTTGAAGAACTTTTGAACAGACCTGGCGCAAATAATCCTCCAGATATACTACCAGCAGAAGAAGAATTACACGTTAACTGCGGAAAACCAAGCAAAGAAGAAATAATGAAAGCCATCAAACTGTTAAAAGATGGTAAAGCCACAGGACCAGATGAAATTCCTTCGGAAGCCATCAAAGCAGATATTATCACCTCTACCAAGATGTTACATAATCTATTGGATAAAATTTGGGAGAGGGAAGAAATACCTAAAGACTGGAGAGAAGGTTATATGATCAAACTACCAAAGAAAGGAAGTTTACAGGAGTGCACAAATTATAGGGGAATTATGCTACTATCAGTGCCAGGAAAAATATTAGGCAGAATCATTCTGGAGAGACTAAAAGAGGCTATAGAGAAACACTTGAGAGATGAACAAGCAGGTTTTAGGAAGAACAGATCATGTGCTGATCAAATAACTACTCTACGTATAATAGTTGAACAAAGTTTAGAACTAAAATCCCCACTTTATATTGGATTCATAGATTACGAAAAGGCATTTGATAGTTTAGACAGAAGAATGCTTTGGAAGTTGCTGAGTCATTATGGAATCCCCATAAAGTTTATTAACCTGATAAAAACAATGTATGAAGGAACAAAATGTAGTGTGGTGCATGAAGGACAGCTTACAGAAGCATTTGAAATAAGAACAGGAGTAAGGCAAGGATGCCTTCTGTCTCCATTTCTCTTTCTACTGGCCATAGATTGGATTATGAAAATAACTCAAAACAACAGAAATGGGATCCAGTGGTCACTGACCAAACAACTTGATGATTTAGACTTTGCTGATGACATAGCTCTCCTATCACACAGCCACCAACAGATGCAAGATAAAATGAGTATATTAGATGAGAGATCACAACAGCTAGGACTAAAGATTAATAGAGATAAGACCAACATTATGAGAATTAATGCAGTTGGCAATAACCAAATAAAACTAGGAGAAATACCTCTACTAGACGTACAATCTTATATATATCTGGGCAGTAATATAGATAAAGAGGGAGGAACAGAAAACGATACCAAAATAAGGATATCAAAAGCAAGAGGAGCTTTCATTGCACTGGGAAACATATGGAAATCCAAAGAAATTAGGCTAAATACAAAAATACAAATTTTCAACTCCAATGTTAAGTCGGTTCTATTATATGGCTGTGAAACATGGAGAATAACAAAATTGACAATCACGAAGGTACAGACTTTCATTAATGGATGCTTGCGCAGAATAAAGGGATGGAAATGGCAGGACAAAGTCACAAACGTGGAATTATGGAAATGTACCGGTCAAATACCAGTGGATAAAGAAATACAGCGAAGACGATGGCGATGGATAGGACACACACTACGGAAACCAACTGAGAGTATTACACAACAGGCCCTTTTTTGGAATCCCCAGGGGAAAAGACAAAGAGGAAGACCAAGGAATTCTTGGAGAAGACAGATTGAAGCAGAGATGAAGATGATGGGGAAGACATGGAATGATCTTAAAAGAATTGCAAAAAACAGAACGACTTGGAAAGTGTTTGTTGAAGACCTATGCTCCACTGGGAGCTAAAAGGTAGAAGAAGAAGAATATTTGTGTCAACATATGATAGAAGCGTGACATTGAATTCATCATCATTGAGTGCTACCATGGAGCGCCATTTGTATCAACATGTGATAGAAACATGACATTGAATTCATCATAGTTGAGTGCTACCATGGAGTGCCATTTGTGTCAACATATGATAGAAGCATGCCATTGAATTCATCATCATTGAGTGCTACCATGGAGCGCCATTTGTGTCAACATATGATAGAAACATGACATTGAATTCATCATAGTTGAGTGCTACCATGGAGTTCCATTCCGTTCTGTCATTTGCTTAGATGGTCCAGGTTGTCACAGGCTGACTTGTCCATCTTTTGATGTTATTCGTCCATGTTTGTCTTGGTCTGCCTCTGCCTCTTTTACCTTGTATTTTCCCTGAGATTGGATTACATTGCTTTTTTACTACCGACTCACTACAAGGGCAATTGCCCATGTAATGTTTATGACGTTATAGGCATGGTAATGATCAAAGTTAATAAAGACATATAGATGGCGACACACTGTATGAAAATTAGTGCATTCAATGCATAAATAGCGAAGATACCTACACATGGGTATTACGTTCAAATTGCTAAGGAAATAAGACATTACATTTCTCAAAATTAAAATACTTCGGCTATTTTCTCATAGAAGACAGATATCTCATTACAGAAATAAACATAAGATGGGGGCCTCGGTAGCCTAGTTGGGAAAACCACCCGACTGAGCTACCGACGTTTGGACAACTCGTTCGATTCCCGCTGGAAGCAGTGTGAAATGTACTCGTGGTTGGAGAACAAATACCCCGCGGTCAATCCAGTCGCTGGCAGAAATAGGTACCAAGGTAATACTCTGGGAGGGTGAGGAATGCCGCCCTGCATCGTGAGTTTCGATGCTTGAAGCGGCACTATCCAGAATCGAATACTTCTGGATAGGCGTCCAAGCACGTATGGGTGAAAACTCGCGTGCTAAGACGCAGATTCAAATATCGTACTGTACCTTTACTTTATGAACATAAGATAAAAGGAAGTAAACAATTTGTAGCGTACCAACTGTCGTCATTGCTCATCAAACACAAATGAACGTAGTTACAAAGTTACAAACGATAGATGTTAACAACTCCTATCATCTCACTGCTGTCAATGTTAAACATGGTTCTTCTCTAAGGCACAACAAGAGGACGATGATGATGACGATCGAATGCTACTGGACCAAAACAAGCCCCTGACTTTTAGATATGTTAACGTTGCGATTTAAATTTTTTTTACTGATTTTGCGAGTTCTGCTGGATGCGTCGGAATGTGTTCTGCTTAGAGGTACTGCAATGCTAGAACTTTCATACAAACAGACCCCCGCCACTGGGGTTACACTTCCATAGCACCATTTCACTCCAATTGTTTCTGGGAATTTCAAATTGGAAGAGAAGTGAAATCTGTCATGTCGTGACGTAATCATGTCATTTAGCTCGAGCACTTCTATCTACAAGACATTTTGATTTCAAGAAGCGAGACGGGATGTTGGAGGCAAATCATTAATGGCAGGATGGCAGTCTACAGGGAAATCATTAATGGTAAGATGGGACGTTGAGGGGGGGGGGGGATCATTAATGTTGAGATGGGATGTTGGAGGGAAATCATTACTGTTGAGATTAATGTTGGAGGGAAATTATTAATGTTAAGATGGGATATTGCAGGGAAATCATTAATGTTGAGATGGGATGTTGGAGGGAAATCATTAATGTTGAGATGGGATATTGCAGGGAAATCATTAATGTTGAGATGGGATGTTGGAGGGAAATCATTAATGTTGAGATGGGATATTGCAGGGAAATCATTAATGTTGAGATGGGATGTTGGAGGGAAATCACTAATGGCAAGATGTCCCTTTTGACTTGTCCCAACACACATCACACCACTCACCAACACGCCCTCAACACACGTACCACAATACACACCAAAGCACACACACCACAGCATACCAAACCACAATACGCATTCATCGCAACATACGCAGCATACACGCCACACCACACTCACAAAGACACTCACAAAGACACACACACACCACATCACAACACAAACACACCACACTCACAAAGACACACACCACATCACAACACAAACACACCACACCATAGCACAGCACACCACAGCACAACAAACACAGCACAAAACATACACACACCACATCATACACACCACAATACGCACACACACACCAGACTCACACACAACAGCACACAACACAGCCAAACACACATACACCACAGTACACGACACAGCACAACGCAACACACATACACCACAGTACACAACAGAGCACAACACACATACACCACAATACACAACACAGCACAACACACATACACCACAGCACACAACAGAGCACAACACACATGCACCACAGTACACATACACCAGACCACACACACAGCACACCACACCACAAACAGCACAACTCATCACACCACACATACAGCACACCACACCACACACACTTCATAACACACCACACCACACACACACAGCACAACACATCACACCACACATACAGCACAACACATCACACCACACATCATAACACATCACACACACACAATACAACATACCACACCACACACACAGCACAACACCACAAATCTCACCACAAATACAGCACAACATACTACACATACAGCACAACACACTACACCACACATACAGCACACCACAACACACACACAGTTTCAACATACCACACAACACACACACAGCACAACATACCACACCGCACACAGCACAACACACATACACTACAGCACACAACAGAGCACAACACACATACACCACAGTACACATACACCAGACCACACACACAGCACACCACACCACAAACAGCACAACTCATCACACCACACATACAGCACACCACACCACACACACTTCATAACACACCACACCACACACACAGCACAACACATCACACCACACATCATAACACATCACACACACACAATACAACATACCACACCACACACACAGCACAACACCACAAATCCCACCACAAATACAGCACAACATACTACACATACAGCACAACACACTACACCACACATACAGCACACCACAACACACACACAGTACAACATACCACACAACACACACACAGCACAACATACCACACCACACACACAGCACAATACATCACACCACACCACACTACATCACACACACAACACACCACAAACATACACTATTTCAGACCTTTTCTTCTACCTTTTTAGCTCCCAGTGGAGCATAGGTCTTCAACAAACACTTTCCAAGTCGTTCTGTATTTTTGCTATTCTTTTAAGATCATTCCATGTCTTCCACTTCATCTTCATCTCTGCTTCTATCTGTCTTCTCCAAGAATTAATTGGTCTTCCTCTTTGTCTTTTCCCCTGGGGATTCCAAAAAAGGGCCTGTTGTGTAATACTCTCAGTTTGCTTCCGTAGTGTGTGTCCTATCCAGCGCCATATGTCTTCGCTGCATCTCTTTATCCACTGGTGTTTGACTGGTACATTTCCATAATTCTATGTTAGTGATTTTGTCCTGCCATTTCCATTCTTTTATTCTGCGCAAGCATCCATTAATGAAAGTCTGTATCTTCGTGATTGTCAATTTTGTTGTTTTCCATGTTTCACAGCCATATAATAGGACCGCCTTAACATTTGAGTTGAAAATTTTTATTTCAGACCTTATCTCAGAATAATCATCATCATTTCCATTACTTTCCTTTCTAGTCCAAAATTTACTTCTGTTTTGGTCCAACTTTACTGCCTCTGAATTTTACGGAAAATAAATAAGCAAAAAAAAAAAGCCAATAGTTGTTAACTAAACACTCAATCACTATTTACATTTTTCGTACCGAAATTCTCTTTACGCACACCATAATCTTGCGACGATAATTTACAAATCACACGATTCTGTAAAGTCTGTATCTCAAATATTTTCCATTTTCTTGACCTACACAAACGAACACCCATATTGATGTATTCAGAGCTAGCACTGAGCAAATCGCTAAACCATAAAGACACCTAAATGAAAGTTGTGTTCTGCTGGGGATAGCTACGTCTGCTTCTGCAAATTACTAGTAGTTACAGAACTTCTCTTGGGGACATGTTAACAGCCCTAATCGTCGCGTTTACCCCTCTCTCCCTGTTTCTACACATTCCCAGAAGTCTTAAGTACTTTACATCTGCATCAGTACTCAGACACTATTGTACTGTCCAAAAAAGATTCTCAAATTCTTATGGACTATCGCCCAATTTTTTTTCATGAACTCGTGTTTTCCAGTCCGTTTATTCATTAAAAACGTATTTTAAGCCCTCAATTTTGTTTTATAATTGCATTGTTACATTTCTCTTGCTTTCATAAAAGTATAACCCTTGTTCCTAATAAAAATTAAATGAAATAACACACATACATTGCCCACGCAAAGTTAACATAGTTACCATAATTGTCGTCTATAGAAGTAAGCCTGATGGCTGAAAGGGAAACCTCAAAACACCTCTTTACTAACGTGATGTTTTCAGCTATATGAGCTATAGACGGCTGAAGTCATTCTATATCCAATGTTGAAAAAAGCCACGCTGGTTGGGTTTTTCCGGGATTTCCCTTTCAGCCCACAGGTTTACCTCTATAGATGGTGATGATTGCCAGGTATGTAAATAAAATCCCATGTTTTCATATTTTTCTGCACATTTTAAAGAAGTTATTTTCTTTCTTGCAACCCTCACTTTTTCTGTCTTTTAGCGGCTCAGTCTTACCTTTATTTTCATGGCCATCACTGTAATCTTAATGAATACACAGCAACACGTATTTATATTTGCTACGTAAAATTAACTAATTTTTTCACAAACCTATTTTTGATATCTTCTTCTTCTTCTTTTCTCTTTTCACTGATACCTAAAAGGTGTCGTGGTTTATATCATTTGTCGTTCTTGTGCTGCTCGAATTGTCTGAATTAGTGATTTTACTTTGTTGTTACATGTCTCTGTCACTGCATCTATCCATCTTCTTCTTTTCTCTTTCACTGATACCTAAAAAGGTGTCGTGGTTTATATCATTTGTCGTTCTTGTGATGCTCGAATTGTCTGAATTAGTGATTTTCCTTTGTTGTTACATGTCTCTGTCACTGCATCTATCCATCTTCTTCTGGGTCTTCCACTTGGTCTTTTCCCATGCATTCTCGAGAAGAACGCCCTTGATGGTGATTGGTAAGGATTCATTCTGACCAGGTGGCCAAACAATTTAAATTGTTGTTCTATATATTCTTGGCAGGGTTTTGTTCCTACTATTTTTCTTATGGTTTCTTTTGGTATTCTATCTCTTCTTGTGTTGTTTGTTACTTTTCTCAAGCAACGCATCTCACATGTATTGATCTTTCTTAAATGGGATTTAGAAAGGGTCCATGTTTGACTTTCATAGCACAAAGTTGGTATGAAGATGTTATTTATCATTTGTTGTTTAGCTGGCATAGAAATGTTTGGATGTCTTAGCAATGGTGAAAGCTGGTATGTGACATCATTTGCTTTTTGTATTCTCATGTCAATTTCTCTGTCTAGTTTTCCATCTTCTGTGAACATTGTGCCTAAATACTTGAATTCCTCTACTTGTTTTATTTCTTTATCTTTGATCTTGATGTTTAATGGGTGTCTTAATTTGCTTATTCTTATAGCCTCTGTTTTTGCTGTGTTAATTTTCATACTGTAGTTTGTGCAGCTCTAGAGATGTTAAATGCTGTTGTAGCAGGTTTTCATCCTCATATAATATGCATATTTTTTATATACTGCAAATAAATAAATATATATATATATATATATATATATATATATATATATATATATATATATATATATAAAGCAGCAATAGTGTTAAGGAAAATAAAGACACATTTTATCGCAACAGACTATTTAGATAACAATGTGACTAACGGAAATGTCTAGTACACGAGAATACAACCAACAAGCAGCAAGAGAAGGCAGGTGAAAACGTCAGGTCAGAACAAAATTTACACATTACAAGTATGTGTCAATCATTATCATCAAGTACTATACATGTTTAGGGAGTCGCGATAGCTCAGTGGTTAGTGAACTGGACTACAAAGGACAAGAGGTAGGGTTCGATCCCAACCGACGGCTTTCGGGTTCACCCAGCCTTAAATGGGTACCGGATTTTTTTTCTGGGAAAGTAAAGCGGCACGGGCGTAATACCGACCACATTGTCCCAAAAATCATGTGCTGAAGGTCTGTAAAATGTATGGTCACTAACACCATATTCCCTATACGCCACTTGGCGGGACGGGGGTCTTTACTTTTATTTTTTTACTATACATGCTTGCGTAGGTGATAATGTCTCTCCACAACTTTCGATCTCGACAGTAATTTATCATTTCTGTTGTTGACCATCTGCCAAGCCAATTATCTTAGGCTGTCTGGTTTCTATTTTCTCTTTGCTTCCCTTTAACTCTTCGTCCCTCAACTTTCCCAGCTGTCACAATATATTCCAGCTGAATACTCTGACACTAATGTCCCGATCTTCAACCTTCCCGCGGCGTTAGACGTCGCACAGAACTCATAGTATTTTCTGTCTTCCATTTCTATTCTTGGCGAGATGTTCGATCTTATCTAATGAGTCTATGCCTGCCAACTTTGCGTGTCTTATAAGTGTTACTTTTAGTGTCTCGCTAGGTCGTCCTCTTTTTCTGTACCCTGATGTTTCCCATAGAAGAGCATGTTTATTAGAATTCTCATGTTGTGTCTTCTCAAGGCATGTCCGATATATGTTCATCTTCTCCTCCTAATTGTAGATGAGATCATTAGCTGCGTGGCCATTTATTTTATCTTCATATTAATCCTAAATTCAATCCATTGAACACATAGTATTTTTCTTAGGCATTTGTCTTCACAAACTTTTACTTTTTTCTCCCAATCTCTTGATGAGAGAATAGTTGAATATTCAAAGTTTAGTCTTCTTGCTTAGTATTTTTAATTTCCATATTTTGTCCAGGTTTTAAAATTCGCTGCTGATTTTGCTATCCTGCTTCCGATCTCTTTCTTTGTTTCACCTTCTTGATCTATATTACTACCAGGATATATATGGTGGTATACTCTTTCCAATGGCTGACGATTTAGATGCATATTGCCCCCTGGAGCTGATTGTCATCCCTGTTATTTCAAGTCATATTCTTTCAGTCATGGATGATATGCTATCTGTCACATGGATGATATGCTATCTGTCACATGGATGATATGCTATCTGTCACATGGATGATATGCTATCTGTCACATGGATGATATGCTATCTGTCACATGGATGACATGCTATCTGTCACATGGATGATATGCTATCTGTCACATGGATGATATGCTATCTGTCACATGGATGATATGCTATCTGTCACATGGATGATATGCTATCTGTCACATGGATGATATGCTATCTGTCACATGGATGATATGCTATCTGTCACATGGATGATATGCTATCTGTCACATGGATGATATGCTATCTGTCACATGGATGATATGCTATCTGTCACATGGATGATATGATATCTGTCACATGGATGATATGCTATCTGTCACATGGATGATATGCTATCTGTCACACTTTGCATCTTCTAGATATTGTAATATTTTTTTTGCGTTCACCAGCTTTTACCTCTGGCGAAGTCCCTAGAGACTAGGAACTGAATTTTGCGTATTAAACCGATTTTCTGACAGCCGATAACTCCTTCTTCAAAGGTACTCATATATTTTCTTTCCGTTGATGGGTAATTGACATTTCAAGCCGGACCTCGCTGCTGAGACCAGGGGTGGTTGCCGTAGAGATAAATCACAAATAAAAATCTCAACTGGTGGAGCCGGGATTTGAACTCACAACCTCTCTGTCTCGAGACCGGCGTCTTGCCTAATGACTAAACCAATTTCCTATATTGTCACTTGGGAGCACTATCATCATCTGCAAAATCTAAATATTCTTGTCAGGTAATTCTTGTCATACCATTTAATGTCATTATTGCCTTTACAACATTTATTCATAATGCCATCAACGGTAATTCCGAATTGCAATGGTAATTGTATGCATTGTAATGATAATCACATTGTGCTTCATAGCTCCACTATCCCACCTAACTCAAGTGCTTGCTCCCTTCAAATATTCCGCACATCCAGCGCCTTTCTTGTACCTTGCTTGTTTCCCTTTTTGCTTTCACTTCTCTGGCATCTTACGTCCTCTCCAATGTTTCAGTAACCTAGCTCCTTTCATAATGTCAGTGTAACTGCTTCTATATTCCAACCTTTAATTTTCCATGTTCTCCGTCTGACACTTTACAATTTTCTTTTAGTGTTCATATAATCCACTGAGTCTCATATAATCCACTGAGTCTCATATAATCCACTGAGTCTCATATAATCCACTGAGTCTCATCACTGATCTGTTGTTTTTATGATAACCAAAGTAAAAAATAGAATCCATTAATAAAAATATATAACTTCGAGAAGGCGGATCACGCCGTAACGAAACAAGTAAAAAATGTAATGTCCTCCCCCGGCACAAGAGTAGAGTGTAATATTTCACGTACCTGAGAACAAAACGTCATAGAAATACCAAATTATTTTTTAAAATGTCAATTATATTGTCTTTATCTGGAAGAATGGATATCAGAAATATGTATTTAATTCGTATATTATTTTTTCTCATTGCGCCTGTGTATTCTCTAAGGGCAAAGTTGAAATTAAGGTTTAGATTTTACAAAGCATGCTAGGCCATTAACCAATAATCTTGAAAGATTTCCTTCTCTGATGGCATCTCTCAAAGACCAGACTACCTGTATAGAGTCGGAATGGAAATGACGGAATTCTGACATCAATTATTTTCTCAAAAAGGTAATTGGTAATCCACAATCAATACACGTATAAAACGATACAGCTATTGTTAGAAACAAGAACTATATACAGATTAGCTATATCTCTTCATCTCTGTCCGTTCGTTTTATTCCACTTTTCCTTTATTTTTCAGTTAACCCTACAGTAGTACACTCTTTATATTCACTGCCTTGTTTTTTTGTTTCTGTGTTTGCAAGATGATTACTTCTCATTGTATTCATGCGTAAAAGGGGCGTCAGGTGGACGTAGTTACGTTGTTTTGTGGTTTACAATCAGCTCAAGTATCTGCACCTTTCGGCCCCACACATTCCAGTCACCATGCGATACTTATAGCGCAGTAAACATTTCTCTTTGTTATTTCTGTTTCCAGTGTCGGCAGTAGACGTTGGAGTAGGATGCAGATTAAAACTTTGTCAGTGATTTTAAAGTGAACTGTCAGATATGAGTCACCGATCGCTTCCATCTCATTCTCTGCCCATGTCTTAGACCTACCATCGCTGTGGTATCATTAAAATGATCAACAACCAGGACAAACAGCATCCGTTCCTTTCCTCAAAACATACCCCCTATCAGAGTAGTAAAACATCGATTCTGAGATCAGTTATAGAATCCACTACGTCACTTCTCCTTATTGATAACTCCAGAACTGTGTATGGGGAAACAAACGGAATCACCCTACCTCAAAGCTGGGTACCTCAGCGGTTAACAGAACTTCGGCTGAAGACTGGGCATAAAACCTTTATGCTGCAACCCGCATAATCTTCCCAGCTAGCCCGCAGACATATAAAACAACTACCGAAAAAAATATGTATTTTAAAAAATGTTTTATTACAAGCTCATCATTAATGACATTATAAGGGTCATGACGCCGCTCAGTACCTGGGCTGATAGAGGTCGGTGACTCGACTTGCTTGCGTCAGGATAAGCCGCAATAACTCATCAAAGTCTAACTGCGGTTGCCCTGGTAACATAATAACCAGTCCAGTCAAGGGGATAAAGATAGAAACGGAAGGGAACCCAAAAATGCATGTTAAAGTAGGATTATTGGACGGAATGATGCAGATGTCACAGCTTGATGTTAACCACAGCGCATCTGCGCCTCTTTCTGTTACTGTATGTATAGTACTGGTCTAGCGAACGCCGAGCAATACAAACGAATTGTATCACCTATCGGTCATTTACGCAACTACTTGTACAAATATATACACACGCGCGCGCACGCACACACGCGCACACACAAACACATACACGCACGCGCACATGCACACACACACACGCACTCACACGCACGTGCGAGCACGCACACACACAGACGCACACGCACACACATACACACACATACATACACATACATACATACACACACATGCAGACAGACACGCAGATAGACAGGCAGGATGGCATGCATACACACACACACACACACACACATACATACATACATACATACATACATACATACATACATACATACATACATACATACATACATACATACATACATACATACATACATACATACATACATACATACATACATACATACATACATACATACATACATACATACATACATACATACATACATACATACATACATACATACATACATACATACATACATACATAGAAACGAGAGAAGACCAAGGAAGTCACATCCATTGTAGCGAACCAGAGAATCCAAACCGTCCGCGAGGAGCCAATAAAGAGTCTTGGCAGAGTGTGTACCGTCTCATTGAAGATCACATAAACCGTCCAGAGAGTAAGCGAGATGGCAGAGCAAGGGCTACAGATCATTGACCAGAGCAGACCCTTAGATAAGTACACAATCTGGTGCCTCCAGTTCATGTTGATACCTAAACTATTATGGGATCTTCTGATATACAAGATCAGCTCAAGTACGGTGGGAGTGATGGAGAGCAAGATTAGCTAGCACACGCGAAAATGTCTGGGAGTACCACCAGGACTGACGGATGTTGCGCTGCAAGAAAGTTAAGCTGGTCCTCTAGTTCAAGTCAGTCCTAGAAGAATACAACGCCCGAAAGACCTGATTGGCAATTATGCTACAAAGTTCATCAGACCAAGCAGTCCGGACAGTGGAACCCACATTGAAGACTGGTAGTTATGCTACAAAGTTCATCAGACCAAGCAGTCCGGACAGTGGAACCCACATTGAAGACTGGTAGTTATGCTACAAAGTTCATCAGACCAAGCAGTCCGGACAGTGGAACCCACATTGAAGACTGGTAGTTATGCTACAAAGTTCATCAGACCAAGCAGTCCGGACAGTGGAACCCACATTGAAGACTGGTAGTTATGCTACAAAGTTCATCAGACCAAGCAGTCCGGACAGTGGAACCCACATTGAAGACTGGTAGTTATGCTACAAAGTTCATCAGACCAAGCAGTCCGGACAGTGGAACCCACATTGAAGACTGGTAGTTATGCTACAAAGTTCATCAGACCAAGCAGTCCGGACAGTGGAACCCACATTGAAGACTGGTAGTTATGCTACAAAGTTCATCAGACCAAGCAGTCCGGACAGTGGAACCCACATTGAAGACTGGTAGTTATGCTACAAAGTTCATCAGACCAAGCAGTCCGGACAGTGGAACCCACATTGAAGACTGGTAGTTATGCTACAAAGTTCATCAGACCAAGCAGTCCGGACAGTGGAACCCACATTGAAGACTGGTAGTTATGCTACAAAGTTCATCAGACCAAGCAGTCCGGACAGTGGAACCCACATTGAAGACTGGTAGTTATGCTACAAAGTTCATCAGACCAAGCAGTCCGGACAGTGGAACCCACATTGAAGACTGGTAGTTATGCTACAAAGTTCATCAGACCAAGCAGTCCGGACAGTGGAACCCACATTGAAGACTGGTCAAAAATGGAATGTGTGCAGCAGTAAACGAAGCACGTGAAAGTCTCCAACCGAAGGCAGTGATGGACTACACGCAGACCAACATGAAATATGAAGAGAATATATGTAAAGTTTGTAAAGTTTGAAATTTTAACACTGGAATTAAAGAGTTAAAATGACAATACTTAAATGTTAATAAATCCCAAAGAAACATACGAACGCAACAACAGCAGCAACAAATTTACATTTCAGAATGTGAAAATAAACGTGTGATTTTGTAGTCACATTGGAAGATCATTATTTTGCAGTGCTGGCAGTCAATACATATTGATTTATAAGCTGAGGCTAGTCAAAGATAGATTTAGTGGAGCGCCTCATTAAGTTACAGTTGTTGATGGCTAAGCGAACTGTGTTTGGTTGAGACTAATGAGTGTCTGATGCTGTAAAGTGCAGCTTATGAGATGCAGGGGAAATCAAGTACCCAACCTTTGCAGCATGTACAACGAGATGTTATGTAAATACACAGACATGGCGAAAAGCATGGTGACAAAATAACAACGCAGTGATAAACGAATGGCGAAATTAAAAAAAAAATGGTGTGGTTAAAATAAAAAGTAAAGTACCCCCGTCACGCCAAGTGGCGTATAGGGAATACGGTGTTAGTGACCATACATTTTACAGACCTTCGGCACATGATTTTTGGGACAATGTGGTCGGTATTACGCCCGTGCCGATTTACTTTCCCAG
Organism: Megaustenia siamemsis; assembly: GCA_032433765.1. Taxonomy (NCBI): domain Eukaryota; kingdom Metazoa; phylum Mollusca; class Gastropoda; order Stylommatophora; family Ariophantidae; genus Megaustenia; species Megaustenia siamemsis. Next base: position 58,826,760 of record JAVIAB010000050.1, on the reverse strand, counting down.
AAAAAAATCCGGTACCCATTAGAGGTTGGGTGAACCGGGGCCGTTGATTAGGGTCGAACCCTACCTCTTGTACTTAGTAGTCCAGTTCACTAACCACTGAGCTATCACGGCTCCGGTATGGTCAATGCTTAACGTAATAGATGTACGACGCAAATTTGTCATTATAATAGTTGGAAATGAAGGGCTAGTTTTATTTACTTATATATATGTGAGTGTGTGTTGTTTGTTTGTTCCTAATGCAGGCCTATTGAGCCGAAACGTCGTTCAAAGTTGTGTCGTCCATAAATTACGTAAAGCTTTAACCATACCAGGGAGCGCGATAGCTCAGTGGTTAGTGAACTGGACTACAAAGGACAAGAGGTAGGGTTCGATCCCAACTGACGGCTTCCGGGTTCACCCAGCCTTAAATGGGTACCAGATTTTTTTCTGGGAAAGTAAAGCGGCACGGGCGTAATACCGACCACATTACCCCAAAAATCATGTGCTTGAAGATCTGTAAAATTTATGGTCACTAACACCATATTCCCTATACGCCACTTGGCGTGACGGGGGCTCTTTACTTTACTTATTTTTGACCATACCATTTTTAATATTTCTCCTTCTCATTCAACTTTACAGCAGCTTCGCATTTGTATGCATTTATTTGCCTTGATCCCCCTGATAGACATATGCATGGGGACGGGACAAATTTACGAATTAATACAAAGCTAATTAATACAAACATTATATGATGAATGGCGAAAACAGAATGGAAACTCGAATAATGAAGGAATTGTTCATAAATTAAATCAGAGTGAATGCACGAACAGAATGAGATCATGAAAAGGAAATGTTTGTAAATAGAATTAATAAGACAGAAGCTATTGGCAGAGACAACATATTAATAGACAGATAATTCATCGCACGAAACAGAATTCACACACAAAGACATAATTCATGGCCCCGAGCAGAAACAGAAATAATTTTACAGATAACATAATTCATAGGAAAAGAAACAGAATTCATGGTCAAACATAATTTATGAAATTGCCGAGGAGCGGTTTCATGACTTTACGATGGTGTGTCTTGAAAGACTGGCTCAAGTAAGACAACTGTGACAATTTCTAGTCGTGACTTTATGGGCCACCATAAGCAAGTTAGAATGAGTGAGAAGCATAATTTATAGCCAAGAATATCATTTATAGCCAAGAATATCATTTATAGTCAGACAAAATTTATGAAAAAAAAGACAGTTGATACAATATAGGAAACATAACACAAAAATGAGTGGAACAACAATTGATTATTAAAGTAGACTGAATGGAGACAGGACATGTTATTGATAAGCAATTAACATTGCGGAATAATGAAGACAGAATGAATGCGTGGCCAAATAATGAGCGCGAGAACCAGGGGCGTACATTCTAGGCTAGTTAGGTTAGGTACGAAGACCGACCGGTTAGTGAATCGAATACAGAAAAGTAATAAGGAAAAATACATAATTTTGTTGAATTAAGAAAATGAAGCTTTTAACTCATGACTGGCAGCATCCAGTTTTACGGTCTTCGCTAAGAGTTCTCGAAGTCTTGACTGTGGCGTTGCTATGGCAACGGCTAGTGACTTATTTGACAGTGACGTATGCATGCGAGGAAAATCTTCAATTGGTAAAGAGTTTGTGCTTCTGTCACGTTCATTGTTATTGGAATGGGGAGACATTTTTTTTCCAATGCACTAGCAGTGCATCTGTTAGTGGAGTTGTAGCTCTTTGTTAGTGAAATTGTAGCTCTGTGTTAGTGGAGTTGTAGCTCTGTGTTAGTGGAGTTGTAGCTCTGAGTTAGTGAAGTTGTTGCTCTGTGTTAGTGGAGTTGTTGCTCTGTGTTAGTGAAATCATAGCTCTATGTTAGTGAAGTTGTTGCTCTGTGTTAGTGGAGTTGTTGCTCTGTGTTAGTGAAATCATAGCTCTGTGTTAGTGAAGTTGTTGCTCTGTGTTAGTGAAGTTGTAGCTCTGTGTTAGTGGAGTTGTAGCTCTGTGTTAGTGAAGTTGTAGCTCTGTGTTAGTGAAGTTGTAGCTCTGTGTTAGTGGAGTTGTTGCTCTGTGTTAGTGAAGTTGTTGCTCTGTGTTAGTGGAGTTGTAGCTCTGTGTTAGTGAAGTTGTAGCTCTTTGTTAGTGAAGTTGTTGCTCTGTGTTAGTGAAGTTGTTGCTCTGTGTTAGTGGAGTTGTTGCTCTGTGTTAGTGGAGTTGTAGCTCTGTGTTAGTGAAGTTGTAGCTCTGTGTTAGTGGAGTTGTTGCTCTGTGTTAGTGAAATTATAGCTCTATGTTAGTGAAGTTGTTGCTCTGTGTTAGTGAAATTATAGCTCTATGTTAGTGAAGTTGTTGCTCTGTGTTAGTGAAATTATAGCTCTATGTTAGTGAAGTTGTTGCTCTGTGTTAGTGAAATTATAGCTCTACGTTAGTGAAGTTGTTGCTCTGTGTTAGTGAAATTATAGCTCTATGTTAGTGAAGTTGTTGCTCTGTGTTAGTGAAATTATAGCTCTATGTTAGTGATGTTGTTGCTCTGTGTTAGTGAAGTTGTAGCTCTTTGTTAGTGGAGTTGTTGCTCTGTGTTAGTGAAGTTGTTGCTCTGTGTTAGTGAAGTTGTTGCTCTGTGTTAGTGAAGTTGTAGCTCTTTGTTAGTGAAGTTGTAGCTCTGTGTTAGTGAAGTTGTTGCTCTGTGTTAGTGAAGTTGTTGCTCTGTGTTAGTGAAATTATAGCTCTATGTTAGTGAAGTTGTTGCTCTGTGTTAGTGGAGTTGTTGCTCTGTGTTAGTGGAGTTATTGCTCTGTGTTAGTGAAATTATAGCTCTATGTTAGTGAAGTTGTTGCTCTGTGTTAGTGGAGTTGTTGCTCTGTGTTAGTGAAGTTGTAGCTCTGTGTTAGTGGAGTTGTTGCTCTGTGTTAGTGAAGTTGTAGCTCTGTGTTAGTGAAGTTGTAGCTCTGTGTTAGTGGAGTTGTTGCTCTGTGTTAGTGGAGTTGTTGCTCTGTGTTAGTGATGTTGTTGCTCTGTGTTAGTGGAGTTGTTGCTCTGTGTTAGTGAAGTTGTAGCTCTGTGTTAGTGGAGTTGTTGCTCTGTGTTAGTGATGTTGTTGCTCTGTGTTAGTGGAGTTGTAGCTCTGTGTTAGTGGAGTTATAGCTCTGTGTTAGTGAAGTTGTAGCTCTGTGTTAGTGGAGTTGTTGCTCTGTGTTAGTGATGTTGTTGCTCTGTGTTAGTGGAGTTGTTGCTCTGTGTTAGTGAAGTTGTAGCTCTGTGTTAGTGAAATTATAGCTCTATGTTAGTGATGTTGTTGCTCTGTGTTAGTGGAGTTGTTGCTCTGTGTTAGTGAAGTTGTAGCTCTGTGTTAGTGAAGTTGTTGCTCTGTGTTAGTGAAATTATAGCTCTATGTTAGTGAAGTTGTTGCTCTGTGTTAGTCAAGTTGTAGCTCTGTGTTAGTGAAGTTGTTGCTCTGTGTTAGTGAAATTATAGCTCTATGTTAGTGAAGTTGTTGCTCTGTGTTAGTCAAGTTGTAGCTCTGTGTTTGTGAAGTTGTTGCTCTGTGTTAGTGAAATTATAGCTCTATGTTAGTGAAGTTGTTGCTCTGTGTTAGTGAAATTATAGCTCTGTGTTAGTGAAGTTGTTGCTCTGTGTTAGTGAAATTATAGCTCTACGTTAGTGAAGTTGTTGCTCTGTGTTAGTGAAATTATAGCTCTATGTTAGTGAAGTTGTTGCTCTGTGTTAGTGAAATTATAGCTCTGTGTTAGTGAAGTTGTTGCTCTGTGTTAGTGAAATTGTAGCTCTGTGTTAGTGAAGTTGTAGCTCTGTGTTAGTGAAATTGTAGCTATGTGTTAGTGAAGCTGTGACTGTGTTAGTGAAGTTGTAGCTGTTAGTTAGTGAAGTTGTAGCTGTGTTAGTGAAGTTGCTGCTCTGTGTTAGTGAAGTTGTAGCTCTGTGTTAGTGAAGTTGTAGCTCTGTGTTAGTGAAGTTGTAGCTCTGTGTTAGTGAAGTTGTGGCTCTGTGTTAGTGAAGCTGTGACTGTGTTAGTGAAGTTGTAGCTGTGTGTTAGTGAAGTTGTGGCTCTGTGTTAGTGAAGCTGTGACTGTGTTAGTGAAGTTGTAGCTCTGTGTTAGTGAAGTTGTAGCTGTGTGTTAGTGAAGTTGTAGCTGTGTGTTAGTGAAGTTGTAGCTCTGTGTTAGTGAAGTTGTGGCTCTGTGTTAGTAATATTTTTGCTATGTGCTGAGTCATACATTAAAACATGTGATATAAATAATGAACTTCTCGAAAAATAAACACTATTTACCTGATTTCCGCTTGAAGACAAGCTTCACATTTTCAAAAAAATGTTCAACCATCCCTTCGAGAACTTAAAAGTGAACATAAAAAAGACCATGTTATATATAAATATACTTGATATTTCAACGACAGTAACTTTATCAAATCCCCCTGGTGGCTAACTGGGCCGATTAAATCTCAGAAATTGTACAGTTGGGCATGTTTACTTTTTTCTACAGACACAGACACTTGGTAGAAGACACGTTTTAACAGATTCAATTATTTGGTAGCGGCTTGTGAAATACACCAAAAGTCACTTATACGAACGTTCAGTTCGCTACAAACATTCGGCTGTCAAAGAGTTGGCCATGACTTGAATTTATTATAAACGATCATTGTTGACAGTCTGGACAAGGAAAAGTGAAGGAGAACAGAAATGTTTTAACAAGATTGATCCTTGTAGAAGCATTTCCAGGAAAACAAGAATGTGCATTTAGGGTCAAGGTTCAGTCTGAGGACTCAAGAAATGAAGGCACGCACCAGGAGTTCTTGCGATGTTTAACTACTTATGATTCTACAATTGGCATCCATTTGAAAACTGCAACGGTTTTTTTTAGAGAAACGTTACCTAGAACAATGTGACGTCATAATATAGTTTAAATGAACTCGAACATTCAAAGATGAAGAGAGCCCCCCTCCCCCCTCTCCATCACTCCCTTCCCATCTTCATTTCATACACTGCACTAGAATAACAAAGTCCACGTTTTGAACTCAGCATTCGCCACTAGCGAGAACTTAATGATGTCAAGAATAACATGAATGCATTGATGCAGTATGAATTAACGCTCTCCTCGGTTTGAAATTAAACAAAAAATATATTTTAGACATAATTACCAATAAAATTGAAAATGATTATGAATTATGCCTCCAACGAAATAATAAAGTCTGCTCGGGACGAGAACTTATCAGGGGATATCTGCGCCGAGTACTGACAGGAATTCCTGAGTGCAACAATCAAGCTAATGATTGAAAACCTGATAAATGCTTTTTTTTTTAAGGCGCTGAGTATATTTGTCGAAAAGCAAATTGATGAAAAATAACAAGCGCGGTGGACAGAAGAAAAACAGGAATTTGGAAAACTAAACTTTTAGCACCGGAAACATATTTTCTGAGACTAGATTTTCGAAGTGAACATCGCTTCGAGTAATTACTGAAAATATAACATTGAATCAGATCACAAGAGACCGATGGAATGAAAAGATAAAACTTAAAGAAAAACAAAACTTGCAAACTAAAACATTGCGAAAGCTACTCAGAATTTTAAATAATGAAGGAGTTATTTTAAAAAAAAGTTAATTACAAACAAACATAGAAACAGCGTGCTTTCTAAGAGTCCGGTGAAGATGGGAACGTGCGAAATAATAACTTTGCTTGTACAAGCCACAATGATACTCTAGCAGATAGGAAAAAAGAAGCCACCAGCGATGTGAGCACACACACACACACACACACACACACACACACACACACACACACACACACACACACACACACACACACACACACACACACACACACACACACACACACACACACACACACACACACACACACACACACACACACACACACACACACACACACACACACACACACACACACACACACACACACACACACACACACACACACACACACACACACACACACACACACACACACACACACACACACACACACACACACACACACACACACACACACACACACACACACACACACACACACACACACACACACACACACACACACACACACACACACACACACACACACACACACACACACACACACACACACACACACACACACACACACACACACACACACACACACACACACACACACACACACACACACACACACACACACACACACACACACACACACACACACACACACACACACACACACACACACACACACACACACACACACACACACACACACACACACACACACACACACACACACACACACACACACACACACACACACACACACACACACACACACACACACACACACACACACACACACACACACACACACACACACACACACACACACACACACACACACACACACACAACGACAATACTATTTGAACTAGAGAAACACAAACGCATGATTGCAAACGAGGAAAGAAATGAAAGCCGTCATGAAATCGATAAAGAAAAAAAAATAATCTGAAGCAGGAAACAGGGATAGCAAACACAATTCAAATAACACAGCCTCACTAGCAAGAGAAACGCTTCTGTACTAAACTTTAGCTTGGGAATCGGAATGGTGTAACATGCACACAGACATGCTCTATTGATACCAAGCCCGAAGGGGAAAAAATCGGACGGACACTAATGGTTAAATAACTATCAGTTTACTTAGCGCTTCTAGAAATTGTGTGGACATTTTTATTAATACAAGATTGATAGAGTCATTGTGTTGACATTTTTATTAAAACAAGATTGATAGAGTCATTGTGTGGACATTTTTATTAACACAAGATTGATAGAGTCATTGTGTGGACATTTTTATTAACACAAGATTGATAGAGTCATTGTGTGGACATTTTTATTAACACAAGATTGATAGAGTCATTTTGTGGACATTTTTATTAATACAAGATTGATAGAGTCATTGTGTGGACATTTTTATTAATACAAGATTGATAGTCATTGTGTGGACATTTTTATTAATACAAGATTGATAGAGTCATTGTGTGGACATTTTTATTAACACAAGATTGATAGAGTCGTAATGGAAGGAAACAACATTTAATTCTCTACCAGGACGGATGTCGCCTGTACAGATCCATCAAAGATCAACCATGAGATGATTTATGCTTTCGAAGAGGAAAAAAAAATGTCCACTCTAGTGGCAGACAACAACAGAAGGATGATAGAAAGGAAGACGTCGGTAATAACAAACAGATTAGCAGATAACAGAAAGATTATGGAAAGAAAGACGTCGGTAACAAAAACACAGTCGAGCAGACAACAGAAAGATGATAGAAAGAAAGACGTCGGTAACAAAAACACAGTCTAGCAGATAACAGAAAGATGATAGAAAGAAAGACGTCTGTAACAAAAACACAGTCTAGCAGACAACAGAAAGATGATAGAAAGAAAGACGTCGGTAACAAAAACACAGTCTAGCAGATAACAGAAAGATGATAGAAAGAAAGACGTCGGTAACAAAAACACAGTCTAGCAGACAACAGAAAGATGATATAAAGAAAGACGTCGGTAACAAAAACACAGTCGAGCAGACAACAGAAATATGATAGAAAGAAAGACGTCGGTAACAAAAACACAGTCTAGCAGATAACAGAAAGATGATAGAAAGAAATACGTCGGTAACAAAAACACAGTCTAGCAGACAACAGAAAGATGATAGAAAGAAAGACGTCGGCAGCAAAAACATAGAAAGGAAGACTATGGTAATAAAAAAACAGACTAGCATACAACATAAAGATGAAAGAGAGGAAGACGACAGGAACAAAAACATAGAAAGGAAAGCGATGGTTAGAAAAAAAAAACAGGCTGGCAAACAATAGAAAATTTATAGAAAATAAGACGACGGAAACAGAAAACAGACTTGCAGACGACAACAAAAGGATGACAGTTGAAAATAATACAAAGAAATGCTTAACTTCTGGGAGATAGAAAGAGAAAAACTATAAAACATTGAGTTATTGAGTCATTTGCGGATCATCATCATTGCACTCCGAACATGTACATAGGTGCTCAGATCCCCTCCTCAGCAATTCCCTCAGTGTCCAGCGACTGACGACTCCAGTTCTATGTTGGTTGATAAGTCTTCTTACACGGCCACCAAGTTTCTCATTTCTGGCTGTGCCCATCTTAACTCCCATTTCCATCATCCGAAGAAGTGACGTTGATCTGTGTTTGTCGAAGTCCTGCGCTCTTCCAACATCTCGAAGGGCATTGATGATGTCCGCCCGATCCATCGGTTGCCCGTCCTCAACGACAGCGCAGCTAGCCAACCTGTCCGCTCTCTCATTTCCCCGTACTCCCGCATGTCCAGGGACATAGACAAAGGTGACCTTACGTATTTTGGATTTCTGCAACGACTCTACCCATTGCATGCGTACATAGCCCGCCTCCACTTTTCTTATCATGCTCATCGAATCACTCAGTATACATGCCTGGATGTAGTCTTGTGACTCTAACCATTTGAATGCCTTGGTCACTGCCATCACCTCCATTGTCATGCTACTCGTGGTCATGGCGTATGCACCACTGTCTTCCTTGGCTATTCTGCCTGCTGAGCGTGCTGTAAATGCCCATGCACTTCTTTCGTGTCGTCTTACAGATCCGTCTGTATAGATGACTGCATCTTTCTCATCGGTATTATCGCAGATGAGACCTTTGACCTCAGCATTAACCACGACCGGGTTCTGTTCCCTACTTTTCCTGTCGAGTGTGACAATACATGAGAAAGTTCCCTTGAATGACGTAGGCACCGGTATCCACTCCTCACCAACGCTGATATTGGTAAGCCCACAGACCTGTTTGATGACATCTTCTGCCCGGCCCACCCATGATTTGCCTCTTTTTAGCCTGGTACCTTTCTCTGTGTTGAGTCATTTAATTTGTAGAAAGCTCTCAGTGTTTCCGCGTGCTGCTGAGCAAGTTACTGGAGTTGGCCAGTTTATAACGTGGAACGGGTTCTAGGCCGTGCGACTGAGCAAGTGCACGTGAGTCTATAAAACATAAAACAGAGAAGAAGATGTTTAGGAGAAAAGAATAAGAATATGGCTTAAGAGAAAAAAATATTTATTGGTACATTAGATGAGAGAAAATGTGGGTGGAAGAAAGGGGAGAAAGATGTTTATGCACATGACATTAGAAGGAAAGAAGAGATTAAGTGGAAAGGAAGACGGCATTTCATATAGTGTGAGGTTATGAAATGATACGAAAGAAGAGAATGACATAAGAGAATAGACAGAAATGTTTATATGTGAAGAGAGATAGAAAGAAAGAGCGACAGAGAGAGAGAGAGAGAGAGAGAGATAGAGAGAGAGAGTGAGAGAGAGAAAGAGAGAGAGAGAGAGAGAGAGAATGATGAAATGATTTGGGGGAAAATGTCGATAAATGCAGAAACTGTTACTACTTTCTGCAGACTCAACATTATTTACTTCGTCCAGGGTACAGAGATCAATTATCTCTGTATATATTATATCTTACTTAATAAAGAAAAGACGATGGTCATACGTTGGACATGTGATGAGAAGAGATAATAACCGAATAGCAAAGCAAGCCCTCATATGGGAAACAACAGGTAAAAGAAAAAGAGGAAGACCCAGGGAGACACAATGTTCTGAGAAGAACATTGATGAGAGAGGCTAGAGCAGCAGGAATCGCCTCCCTCAATGAGATACAACTGCTTGCACAGAACAGAGACAGATGGCGAGATTTGATAAAATATCTTTAAAAGAAAACTGCTAGAGCAAAAAATTCATATAGGAGAAGGTGTATCTTGGTCTACGCCCTATGGGCCGGTTACGGCTCGAAAGGTCAATAGATAGATAGATAGGGTACAGAGAAACAAGACTCAACAGAAAACACACATACACATACAGAAAGAGAGAGAGAGAGAGAGAGAGAGAGAGAGAGAGAGAGAGAGAGAGAGAATAATGAAATGATTTGGGGGAAAATGTCGGTAAATGCAGAAACTGTTACTACTTTCCGCTGACTCAACATTATTTACTTCGTCCAGGGTACAGAGAAACAAGACTCAACAGAAAACACACATACAGAAGAGAGAGAGAGAGAGAGAGAGAGAGAGAGAGAGAGAGAGAGAGAGAGAGAGAATGATGAAATGATTTGGGGGAAAATGTCGGTAAATGCAGAAACTGTTACTACTTTCCGCAGACTCAACATTATTTACTTCGTCCAGGGTACAGAGAAACAAGACTCAACAGAAAACACGAATACATATACAGAAAGAGAGAGACAGAGAGAGAGGGAGAGAGAGAGAGAGAGAGATATGGCAGCTTGTTAAAATTGCCCTGCCCACGTATGGACGTAATGCATCTAGAAACGACACCGTTCACTGAGTAATTTCATGCATTACTGGTGTCGATGAAGCGCACAAGCCGTTTTTGTTTTTTGTGCAGCCCTCGGTGTATGTCTCGTTAAATGGGCTGGTTTAGTTTTGTCACGAGACCTCGAGTTTCCAGTAGAACAATCAATAAGTGACTACAGTTACTGGCCATAGCAAAATTAATTACAACAACTGAAGAGCAAAGAATGAGACAAAAAGCTGAACATGAACTAGCGAGAAAGATAAAGATAGTGAACAGTTTAAATACAGGAGGAAAAAAAAGGGAAAAAAAAAGAATAATGAACTAATCGGAACGTGAATTTTGAAAGATCACAACACTTCAACTCAAACACAATATATATAGCCTTTAATGGGTACCATGGAACCGCGATAGCTCAGTGGTTAGTGAACTGGACTACAAAGGACAAGAGGTAGGGTTCGATCCCAACCGACGGCTTCCGGTTCACCCAGCCTTTAATGGGTACCGGAATTTTTTTTTCTGGGAAAGTAAAGCGGCACGGCGTAATACCGATCATATTACCCCAAAAATCATGTGCCGAAGGTCTGTATATATATATATATGAACTTCTATACGGATATATATATATATATATATATATATATATATATATATATATATGGACTTCTGGTGTCAAAATGATAGATAGGCAACACGGAGTCGTTGAGGCACTGTCTAAAAAGTGTTCTTTTTGCAGTTTCCGCATATTCCAAGTCCGGCTTGCTGCCCGAGCTATTGAGTAGTGCACACCGTGAGCCTGTGTGTTTTATCCGGATGTTGTTTCAATATTTAGATTGCTTACGATGAATGCTGATATCGTATGACGAAGGACAGCCAAGATGCGTTCACTGTCGGTGCTATAATAGCTTATAATATATTAGCTTTTGGATATATATATATATATATATATATATATATTTATATATACTGTTTTGTCTGACTGTAAATGATATTTTTGGTTATTAATTATGCTACTAACTCATTCTAACATGCATATGGGTCACATAAAGCCACGACTAGAAATTGTTACAGTTGTCTTACTTGAGCCAGTCTTTCGAAACACACCTTCGTAAAGTCATGAAACCGCTCCTCGCAATTTCATAAATTATGCTTGACCATGAATTCTGTTTCTTCCTATGAATTATGTTATCTGTAAAATAAATTAAGTTGCTGCCTATGAATTATGTTATCTATAAAATGAATTTTGTTTCTACTCGGGGCCATGAATGATGTCTTTGTGTATGAATTTTGTTTCGTGTGATGAATTATGGCTAATAAATATTAATATTTTGTCTCTGCCCATATGCCCATAGCTTCTGTCTTATTAATTCTATTTACAAACATTTCCTTTTTATGATCTCATTCTGTTCGTGCATTCACTCTGATTTCATTTATGAACAATTCCTTCGTTATTCTTTATTTGAGTTTCCATTCTGTTTTCGCTATTCTGTGTTCGCCATTCATCATATAATGTTTGTATTAATTGGCTTTGTATTAATTCGTAAATTTGTCCCGTCCTCATCCATATGTTTATCGGGGGGGGGGGGGGGGGGAGGTAAAGACAAACAAATATAAATAAATGCATACAAATGCGAAGCTGCTGTAAAGTTGAATGAGAAGGAGCAACATAAACAATTGTATGGTTACAGCTTTACGTAATTTATGGACAACACAAATTTGAACGACGTTTCGGCTCAATAGGCCTGCATTAGGAACAAACAAACAACAGACACTCACATATATATATCTAAATAAAACTAGCCCTACATATCTAACTATTATAATGACAAATTTGAGTCGTCCATCTATTACGTAAAGCATTCACCATACCGGAGACGCGATAGCTCAGTGGTTAGTGAACTGGACTACAAAGGACAAGAGGTAGGGTTCGATCCAATCGAGTACTATATATATTTATATTTATATATATATATATATATATATATATATATATAGTTTCACTAACCACTGAGCTATCGCGGCTCCGGTATGGTGAATGCATTACGTAATAGATGGACGACGCAAATTTGTCATTATAATAGTTAGATATGTAGGGCTAGTTTTATTTACTTATAAATATGTGTGAGTGTGTGTTGTTTGTTTGTACAAAGGACAAGGGGTAGGGTTCGATCCCAACCGACGGCCTCCGGGTTCACCCAGTCTTTAATGGGTACCGGATTTTATTCTGGGAAAGTGAAGCGGCACGGGTGTAATATCGACCACATTACCCCAAAAATCATGTGCCGAAGGTCTGTAAAATTTATGGTCATTAACACCATATTCCATATACGCCACTTGGCGTGACGGGGGTACTTTACTTTTTTTTTACTATATATATATATATATATATATATATATATATATATATATATATATATATATAGTTATGGCTTTTGGCGTTTTTATATAGTTGGTAGCAAGCAATCATGACAATCCAGTAGTTTGGCAAAAATGTTAGTGTCTTATGCTTGGTGCTGCTCTGCGGAACAGCTTCTCTCGTGACCGAATCTGCCAATATTGTATAGACAGATCCGGCCACAGAACGAACAAGATGTATTCGTGGTACCTGCCCCCCGTCTCTTTTCTCCTACGCATTTTGTCTTCTGATTTTTATACCAGCGTTATAGTGTTAATGCTTTAATCGATTTTATTTGATATTTTTTTATTTTATATATTTTTTTTATTTGATATTGTTTTACTTAACAGCCCTGGTTGCAGTAATCTTATTCTTGGAAATTGTGATGCATTGATGAAAAACAAATGAATAGAATAACTCCCCTAACGGCTTGCTGAACCTGTCATAGGATCAGTAGATGAAAGAAGTAAAGCAGTAGGCAGCCCCAGAATAAGATTGACAGCCAACAACAATGAAACGTTACAAGAGCATCAATTCACAATGAGTGAAGCCGACAAAAGTGTGAGAACCAAAATTTTGTATCTTCCTCGACACTCGAACAAGAGGAAGTGAAGAAAAAATGAAAGAAAGAAATAAAGAAATAAAGAAAGGAAGAAAGAAAGAAAGAAAGAAGGAAAGAAGAAAGAAAGATAGATGCCTTACAGCAAGGTAGTCTTCTTAATTCTTGATTATCCAGCGCCATTAGACGGCACATAGGGCTCTTAGAGATTCCCGCCAATTGTCATTATTCTGTGTGAGCTGTTCGATTATAAGAGAGTGATTCGATGCCTGCCAACCTTGCCTCTTTTGTTAGAGTTCTCTTCAGCGTTTCTTGAGGTCATCCTCTTTTCCTCTGCCCCGATATTTCTGATTTGAAAACCTGCCGAGTAATTCTTTGATTGTTTCATTGAAATACTTGCTCGACGTATGGCCGTCTTCTTCTCTAATAGATAAGTGTTATAGTAAGTTTATGTTATTATTATGTTTGATATAATTGTTTATGGACAGCACCTCACATTGATCACAAACGTTAATCATGACAGAGTTCTCGTATGTTCATTATATAATCATAATCAAGTTTATTGATATCTCTTGGCACATGATCATAATAGTGGTTGATGCACTTTTCTTAAATTAATGTTCATTAATTCTGGATATCTCGGAGGCAAATTGCCGGTGGATACGATCTGTCCACAGGTGCATATCTTACATTCAACATTAATCAACTTATGTTCTTGAGAAATGTGAAGCACAACTTTAACTCTCAACACGTCATAGTTTCATAACTAATTCTCCTATGTTCATTAACTCACTTGTTGTAATATTCTTAAGCTCAACTAATTGACTACTATGAACCTTATGATTCCTTACTAACTTTTCTTGTTTAACTCCATGCTTGCAATCTAATTTTTTTAGTCCTTATTCGAAGAATTCTAGTTCTTGACTTCTAGTTCTTCCTAAAACTTCTTGTTCTTGTCTTAATACTAATTCCTAGACGTGTAATCTTCGAAGCCTAACTTTTTGACTCCACCTATGTAGATCAACTTAACTTCTACTAGCTAACTGCCTTCGGCAGTTCGGCCGAAGCCGGAATAAACTTACTTAGTCTAAATTCTGCCTTACCTCTCCCTGTGTCTAATCTTCTGATTCTATTGTGTTGAAGGTTATATACTCAGCCACAACTCTTCGCGTGAAAATCAGTAGATAATTAAATTGTCTCAAAGTGACAAATTACAACCTTTTCAGCCAATCAAATCTCAAAACTAAGATTCCACCGCCACTTTACCTCTCATCATAGTGACTCAAAATCTGACCTGTGTCTCAACTGTCCACGACTTGACAATAACAGATTATTTTCGTGAATTTTCTATAACCCCTTTCAATATAATTATTACTTCATGACTCTGACCTGTCCTGGTAGTTGGATGACAACTTATTTATCAGACGGACAAAGTCATGGGGTCAATGCATGCTATTGTCATGCGCTTACTCTCACTTCTACAAACGTGGTTGAAGTGGAAATTTCCATCCTTTAAACTCATTATCGTGTCCAGTAATTCTGGACCTTCCGACCTTAGCTTGGTGGGTGTCCTTGTTATGTCCGAGTATAATTCCTCGGTGGGTGTCCCCATCCCTACCATGAACTCTGCGTTATCTCTATTCAAGTTGTTATTCTGGCTGGAAATTTTCCTTACCTTAAATTTATGTTTTAACTACTGATGGTCGCCACCATAAGTTACTGCTATTGTCCATTAAAGAAGCCGGTAACGACTAAGTTACCTGCCCCATGCTTTCATTAGCTTACTCTGTTACAATATCTCCCCGCAATGTTCAGATTTATATTACGCAGTAGTTACATTTTTGGTGCTATCGAACAAAAAATAGTAACAGTGTAATGTATGTAACATCATTGGCTACATGGACTAGCTGAATAATAACATTTAACATAAGATTTTATTTAACATAAGATAAAAAATTTTCCATAACTTAACATTTATGTCTTAACTACTGATGTAAAAAAAGTAAAGTACCCCGTCACGTCAAGTGGCGTATAGGGAATATGGTGTTAGTGACCATAAATTTTACAGACCTTCGGCACATGATTTTTGAAATAATGTGGTCGGTATTGCGCCCGTGCCGCTTTACTTTCCCAGAAAAAAATACGGTACCCATTAAAGGCTGGATGAACCCGGAAGCCATTCGGATGGGATCGAACCCTACCTCTTGTCCTTTGTAGTCCAGATCACTAACCACTGAGCTATCGCGGCACCCTAATGTCTTTCTAAGGTCTATGAAATTAATGACTAACGGTTGATGTTTTTCGACATTCTCCTCAAGTATAATTGTTAAAGTGAATATTTGGTCATGACAACTTCTCCCTGTTTTAAACTCTGCCTGTTTTCCACACACAACACTGTCTACTTCACACATAACATTTTCTACTTCAAACATAACATTGTCTACTTCACACACAACATTGTCTACTTCAAACATAACATTGTCTACTTCACTCATAACATTGTCTACTTCACACACAGCATTGTCTACTTCTCACATAACATTGTCTACTTCAAACATAACATTGTCTACTTCAAACATAACATTGTCTACTTCAAACATAACATTGTCTACTTCACACATAACATTGTCTACTTCAAACATTACATTGTCTACTTCAAACATTACATTGTCTACTTCACACATACATTCTCTACTTCACACACAACATTGTCTACTTCACACATAACATTGTCTACTTCACACACAACATTGTCTACTTCAAACATAGCATTGTCTACTTCAAACATAACATTGTCTACTTCAAACATAACATTGTCTACTTCAAACAAAACATTGTCTACTTCACACTTAACATTGTCTACTTCAAACATAACATTGACTACTTCAAACATAACATTGTCTACTTCACACATAACATTGTCTACTTCACACACAACATTGTCTACTTCACACATAACATTGTCTACTTCACACACAACATTGTCTATCTATCTCTATTGACCTTTCGAGCCGTAACCGGCCCATAGGGCGTAGACCAAGATACACCTTCTCCTATATGAATTTTTTGTTCTAGCAGTTTTCTTTTAAAGATATTTTATCAAATCTCGCCATCTGTCTCTGTTCTGTGCATGCAGTTCTATCTCATTGAGGGAGCCGATTCCTGCTGCTCTTGCCTCTCTCATCAATGTTCTTCTCAGTGTCTCCCTGGGTCTTCCTCTTTTTCTTTTACCTGTTGTTTCCCATATGAGGGCTTGCTTTGCTATTCTGTTATTATCTCTTCTCATCACATGGCCAACGTATGACCATCGTCTTTTCTTTATTACTGAAGATATTAGTGGTTGATTGGCGATTTCTCTAATTTCCTCGTTTGTTTTGAATTCGTTCCATGCTATACCAAGTATTTTCCTTAGACATTTATTTTCGAATGCGTTCAACTTTGTTTCTATATCTCTTGTTGTTTTCCAGCTTTCACACGCATACGTAAGGGTTGATAGTACATTTGATTTGAATAGCCTAAGTTTTGTGTTTGTGCTGATGAGTTTTGATTTCCACAACTTTTCAAGGCTTCTGAAAGACATTGCTGCTTTAGCCATTCTGATTCTAATTTCTTTACTCGTATCCCCTTCTCGATCAATGTGGATTCCAAGATAGATAAAGCAACATTGTCTACTTCACACAAAACATTGTCTACTTCACACAAAACATTGTCTACTTCACACACAACATTGTCTACTTCACATAAAACATTGTCTACTTCACACACAACATTGTCTACTTCACACAAAACATTGTCTACTTCACACACAACATTGTCTACTTCACACAAAACATTGTCTACTTCACACAAAACATTGTCTACTTCACGCACAACTTTGTCTACTTCCCGCACAACTTTGTCTACTTCACACAAAACACTGTCTACTTCACACATAACATTGTCTACTTCACACAAAACATTATCTACTTCACACATAACATTGCCTACAGCTTCATTTATTCTATTGAGCATAATTTTACACAATAATTTGGAGGTAACTGATACAAGTGTTACTCCTCTCAAGTTATTGTAATCCTTAAGATTGCCTTTTTAAAAGGAATTGTGAAAATAACCCCTCTTCTCCAGCTTGTTTAATGCACCTTATTATTAGCCATTTAATGCACCTATTGGGAAACTTAAATTGTCTGTGTGTTCATTGATATTTATCAACTCTGCAGTTATTCCATCTTCATCATCATCATCATGTGCCATACCGGTTGGTGTAGGCGATCATTGTGAACACCACAATCTTAAATCTACAGTGCATCGTATCAGTTCTGTTGTTGACTGTTTTCCATGCCATGACACCAAGCTATCCAGTATTTTCTCTCTTTGTCGTCCGCGGTCTCTCTTTCCTTTTATTTTGCCAGTTGTAACCAAGTATTCCAATTTTCCTCTTCTCATGATGCGCCCGAAAAATTTCGATTTCTTTTTCCTGATGTTTTTTAGGAGCTCCCTTTTTGTGTTGGCCTCTCTTAGAACATCTTCACCAGATGTCTTATTATTAGCCACTTGTTTCACTGCCAGTTCAAATTCCGCGGTGTTGATATCTTCTATATCGATGTCCAATAGAGGGATTGATACACCTATTTCAAATTGCGGTAGTTGACTAGGGTATGGACGAGACGATTTAGAATTTCTTTAAAACATTCAGCCCAGAATGCTTTTTTTTCTCGTGACTTGAAGTTAGTAAAATTCCGCTTTATTCAAAACAGGCCCTCATCTGGATATAAAAGAGCTTGTTTGTTGATTTTGCACATTATATACAGTTTTACTATTTCCTGTCCTTGTGGCTATTTCTTAATAATAATACTAACTCAAGATAGGCAGTAAATTATTTGGCGGTGTAGTCATATCTTCAAATAATGCACGTTTCCACAATTTGCTATTTTCATTTGATCACACAGAACGACCTTGCAACAAATCCTTGCTCTCTTTTATAAAATATTTAAGTTGAACAGACCAGCAGAGTTTGGCTATTGAACTGTCCTTGATATCTTATAAGACCTGGATAAAGCTGTCTAAGCAGATAAATACCATCGACGTGTGTTGACAATCTTTCATAACAATACGCTTGTCTCAACTGCTGTAAACTCACACAGAAGAAAATGCAAACAGGAGAAAAAAACACAGTAGAAAAGACGAGCTAGAGAAAAGATCACAGAAGAAAAAAAGACGAGCTAGAGAAAAGATCACAGAAGAAAAGACGAGCTAGAGAAAATAACACAGAAGAAAAGACGAGCTAGAAAAAATAACGCAGAAGAAAAGACGAGCTAGAGATAAGAAAACAGCAGAAAAGACGAGCTAGATAAAAGAACACAGAAGAAAAGACGAGCTAGAGAAAATAACACAGAAGAAAAGACAAGCCAGAGAAAAGAATACAGAAGAAAAGACGAGCTAGAGAAAATAACACAGAAGAAAAGACGAGCTAGAGAAAATAACACAGAAGAAAAGACGAGCTAGAGAAAATAACACAGAAGAAAAGACGAACCAGAGAAAAGAACACAGAAGAAAAGAGGAGCTAGAGAAAATAACACAGAAGAAAAGACAAGCTAGAGAAAAGAACACAGAAAAAAAGACGAGCTAGAGAAAAGTACACAGCAGAAAAGACGAGCTAGAGATAAGAACACAGCAGAACAGAAGAGCAATAAAAAAGAACACAGAAAAAAAGATGAGCTAGAGATAAGGACACAGCAGAAAATACGAGCTAGAGAAAAGAACACAGATGAAAAGACGAGCTAGAGATAAGAACATAGCAGAAAAGACGAGCTAGAGATAAGAACACAGCAGAAAAGACGAGCTAGAGATAAGAACACAGCAGTAAAGACGAGCTAGAGATAAGAACACAGCAGAAAAGACGAGCTAGAGATAAGAACACAGCAGAAAAGACGAGCTTGAGATACGAACACAGCAGAAAAGATGAGCTATAAAAAAGAACACAAAAGAAAAGACTAGCTAGAGATAAGAACACAGCAGAAAGGGCGAGCTAGAGATAAGAACACAGCAGAAAAGACGAGCTTGAGATAAGAACACAGCAGAAAAAACGAGCTAGAGAAAAGAACACAGCAGAAAAGATGAGCTATAAAAAAGAACACAAAAGAAAAGACGAGCTAGAGATAAGAACACAGCAGAAAAGGCGAACTAGAGATAAGAACACAGCAGAAAAGACGAGCTAGAGAAATGAACACAGCAGAAAAGACGAGCTAGAGAAATGAACACAGATGAAAAGAATACTGAAGCCATAAATGAAGAAAATTTTCTATGAGAGATGCACGTCGTTTCACGAATTTCTCTGAAAGGCCGCAAGCTACATGTAAAGTAATTTTTTTTAATTAAAAAAATTGAGATCTAATTACCGAAATATAAATTAATATTTGAAAATTAAACAAAAAAATCTGCTCAGATTCAAATTTTTTTTGGTCGTAATCATCTTATTCTTATATTTTACTTTAATCTTATTTTTGTTATTGTGATATATTTTACTCGCACAGTTATAGTGTGACTCGTTACTGTTTTCTTTTCTTTTCTTTTCTTTTTTTCAACACAGAAAGGACGCTTGTTGCGTTTTTCTGTAGTGAAAATTAAAAATGCTATATTTATACTTTTCGGTACATCCAGCATGCTTCGTCATCATATACTTTATCCGGTTTGACATTGCATCTTCGATTGCATACTCTTTAAGTAAACTGTTCCAGGAATCGACAAATGGAGTAAGATCTTGGTTAGTTTATGTTTGTTTATTGTTGTAAATGTATGCCGGAACCTTACCCTTACTGCAATATATAAATATGTAGAGGCAAACAGTAATGTCTAAAATTAAAGAACTGAAAAATGAAGTAATGAATAATGAAGTTACAAAGTGTGCTAATCCTGTAAGGAAAATGTTAAAACAAAGTATAGATTTAAACATATATGATGTTAGCTTCACATTAAGAAACATCTAATAAAAGTAGACAAGTGATCACCACCAGACAGCTCCAGGGTATTAACACTCAGAATTGACAAGAGAAGTGAGAGAAATTCAGGCAAAGAAAACGATGGATTAAAAAAATGCACATATCATGACGAGCACCAAGCATAATATACATACAGAAAGAATGCTGAATGCTGTCAACTAATAATATACACGCAGCAAAGAGTGCTGAATGTTGTCAACTAACAATATACATACAGCAAGAGTGCTGAAAGCTGTCAACTAACAGTATACATACAGCAAGAGTGCTGAAAGCTAATAACTAACAATATACATACAGCAAGAGTGCTGAAAGCTACTAACTAACAATATACATACAGCAAGAGTGCTGAAAGCTGTCAACTAACAATATACATACAGCAAAAGTGCTGAAAGCTAATAACTAACAATATACATACAGCAAGAGTGCTGAAAGCTAATAACTAACAATATACATACAGCAAGAGTGTTATAGTGTGACTCAGTCATGGGCGATAATGGAAGAATAGAAGAATATGACGATAGACAGAAGAATAAAAGAATGAGGCGATGACGATGTGAAGTAGGATAGTTTTAGGCGGCGTAGAAAAGACACTCTTCAGAGGATTAGGAAGGAGACGTTAAGTCTACCCAACTCAGTCGCTGAGTCGTAATCAACTTGAAGATTACCAGTGAAATGCGTACAGGTGGTCAGCCTAAAGCCAGACAGATGTTTGCTCTGGTCGACAAAGTTGCGTAACGCAACGACACGGCCGCTGGTTCCTAGGAAACTCTTATATCGGCAGACGCCTTGAAGTCCAGTGAAGACCTGAGATGAAAGCGGACAACTAAACTGCCCCGCGTAATCAAAAGACTAGGTTATCTTTACGTTCAGCAGTGATTACTCTTTGAGTCTCTGAATTGGAAATCGCCTCGAGTTTTAGTTGTTAGGGGACGGACTTAGGAAGATGGACAGGTTCGACAGGACTCCTAAAGTAATAAGACTTTAGAGATAATTAAAAAAAGGCGGAGCTAGAGAGATAGTGACGGTCAACAGACGTAGGTTAGGCTTTATCAGTGGTCGGGGGGTGTGGTCACCTGGGACTTAAACCCCGAGACCCTGGGAACTAGGGAGATTAGGAGAGGAGAGGCGCAGAATGCTTTTGGGGCGAGGAGCAGTAGCTAGAGAGACATTTAGCTACACTCGGGCAGACTCAGCTATACTCAGCCAGACTCGAGACAATTCGGCCACACTCGGCCAGACTGAGCACATTCAAATACTAGTTCCTCAGCACTATCAGAAAGAGACATGCAGATGTACTTAAGAATACTATACGGTCAACAAGATAGATAGATAACTATCAGATAGAGACATGCCTGCAACATCACATTCCTTTCTGGTGCACGTGACCAGGACTTTATTCTTTTAAAGAAGGACCTGGAAGAAGAAAAAAGTAAGAATTTTCTCTTAACCAACTCTGACGTCCATCTACGCACTTCCAGCGTAAACCTACGCACTTCCAGCGTAAACCTACATACTTACAGCAACGAGTGCCACCGAGCAGCCAAGAAATTATAAGAAAAACACTATATTTACTATACAGAACACATTATGAAAAAAAAACACTAGAGAAGCTGTCAGTTCGTGACTTTTTACTATTCCGGAGGTGAAAGATTATTTGTGTTTGAAATAAATGTGAAATGCATCGGACAGCAAAGATAAACAGAGATCCTTATGCCTTATGTGAAAACTGATGTCCAATTGAGAACCTGAAAAAGACTAAGTAGTTAGTTAATTATTGTTTTAAATTAGTATATTATTGTGTAGCTGTTAGGATGTTATAAAGGTGTGCTAGGTATTCCATGGACTTCAGAAACATGTAAGTTGGATTTTCTTATTTTAGAGATTTATTTGGTATGTTGAACAATGTTAGTGTGAAGTAAATAAGTTTTTTTCTTGAGTGTTAGTGGAAGAAAGTAGAAAGGCTTTG
The DNA here is from genome assembly GCA_032433765.1 of Megaustenia siamemsis. NCBI lineage: Eukaryota > Metazoa > Mollusca > Gastropoda > Stylommatophora > Ariophantidae > Megaustenia > Megaustenia siamemsis. Next base: position 58,804,475 of record JAVIAB010000050.1, on the reverse strand, counting down.
ACTTATCTAAACGTGTGTGCGTGTGTGAGTTGCTACCGAATAAGTTCATTGTTAATTAATTAATTATCAAGATGAAGAGAGGCATGACTCCCACTTTGCAGACCCTGCAAGAAATTAGTAGAGTCATCACCGGTTTAGAAAATAGTTTTAGACAGCAAGAAATGAGTGCCAGTATCTCAAATTACTCTGGCGATCCATCCAAATTCAGACAATGGATGGCAGAAATTGAAAAGTATGCTCTCATTTTTCCTATAAATGAGGAAGACAAGAAATTAATAGCTTTTAAAACAAGTAGAGGCGAAGTATCTGACTTCATCCAGAGAAGGCTAAAGAATGAACCTTCAAGCACATGGAAGTCCCTCAAGATAGAATTAAAAACTAGGTATGCTGCTGTAGGAGATGCCTACACTGCTTTCATACTTTTGAGGAAGTTTAAACAAGAAAGAGGAGAGACAATAACTGCATACAGTAATAGACTTTTAGAGCTATCAGAGGAATCTGGTTTAGAAAAAGATAATTTTGGTAGACAATTAATAGAGATTTTTATAGATGGACTGATATCCACAGATCTAAAACTACACTTAGCGAGGCTGAACCCTGAGACGCTAGATGAAGCGATTAATGTCTCTATTAAAGAAATCGGGTTCATGAAGAAATTGAATTTAAACCTACCTGAAGAAAGCCCAACCATCAGTGAATGGTTTAATAAAAGAAAAATAGTAGAAAAGCCTAGGGAAGTTAATCAAGCGAGTAATAGATGGAGAAATAAGGGACGACTAGGTGAATTGAGTAAAGAAATATATGCAGTGAGAAGGGAAACAAGGCATTTTCACGGAAGAAGATTACCACCCCAGGAATCTAGGTGGAGATGGAAGGACAAAAGACAAACTGCTGGACGTAAGAGCTATGAAATAAATAGTGTAGACAGGATTGAAATGAATAAAGTGAATTGTAAATCAAAAGTTTGGGCACAGCATGTTAATCAAACACCCAGGCGTGGTTGGCAAGATCCCTCTGGAGTCAAAGAGAAGCGCGCAACCAAGCATGTGGATGCGAGAACGACCAAGTGGTCCAAATCAAACGGCCCAAACATCAAGACAAACAGGCTGTCTAGCCTGAAACAAAACAAATTAATCAGAAAGGAGAAGGAATTAGAGGGGATGGAACAGAATTTAGAAGATGGGTCGAGCCATGCGATCAGTAATAAAAATGAATGTATGTTAGTGAGAATTAAAGAGACTGAAGACAGAATGATCGACAGTGCTACACAAACAGAAGGTACTGACAGAGAAGTATTAGTGACACAGGTAAGCTGTACACAAACACAGACTGTAGAGGTTAGAGGACAAACTAAACATAATGATAAAATAACACAAACGAGGGAGGTGATGAAACAATTTAGAGACGCCTGTGTGGCAACAAACATCCTAGAAGATGTGATATCAAGAAAAGATGCAGAGATAAGAATTATGGAAAAGAAAAATGAAAGAGATGAGTTGATGCTGTTAGAGCTGAAAGACAAAGTAGATAGGCTAGAGTGCAAAAACAAGTGTCTAAAAACAAGAATTAAAGAGCTTGAAGCACTTGAAGAACAAAAGGCTGAGACTGACAGACACAGTGTATGTATGAGTCGAGAAGTCGATGAGATGAAAGCACAGAATAGCCAACTTTTAGGTGAAGTCAAAGTGTCCAAGGATTTAGTTGTAACTTTAAGAAAGGAGAAATCAGAAGTAGATGACAAAGTAAAGAACCTAATACGAGAGAAGTCTGACTTAGAGGAAGAGGTAGCGTCTCTAAGGCGAAAGAAAACTACTACAGAAAATTTGAAGAAGGAAAACGAAAAAGGGAAACTTGATAGGATAGAACGCAACAGTGATACAAATAGTGTAGAGGTTGTAAGTAAAAGTGCTGAGAAGAAAATTAACGAACTAGCAGTGTTTCATGCATTAGAGAAAGCAGCTGATAAATATGCGCGTGAAATGGACAAGGAATTAGAGGATATGGCAGATGGGGTAAAAGGTAGCAAGAAACGTCCTGAAACTGACAGATTGCCTACAATACGAGAAAGGAGGGTTGCTGCCATAAATGAAGAGTTTGAAAAGACCCAAATAGAGAAGGCAGAGCAAGTGAAATTTTGGCCATTGGGAACACCAGAACGTGATGCCATTATCGCTGAAAGAAGAAGAAAAGACGATGAAAGAGTCAAAGTAGACCTGCCTTTTGCCATACGATTGGGACGACGGCAAGAGTTTTTTGACCACCAGAAAGAAATAGATAAAGGTAACAAATTCAGAGAAGATCATAGGTCAGAAAGAGGAGACCTGACAACCACTAGTGATGGAAGAGATAAAAGATACAAAAAGAAGAAACATACATATTAAGAATTGTAATTATTTTACTTGTGGATGTTGTAACTAATAATGTGTATGAGTCTACTAACTTTTAGACAAATTTTATATGTATAATGTCAGTGTGCACTGAATGATGAGTAGGAGTCTGTAAATGTACTGTTGCCTTAATGAGGAGACAGAACTATATGTATGAAGATGTTAGTGAGTCACCTGAAGTAAACAAACAAAATGGTAACCGTGTTTACATCGGTTTAAAAAAAGTTTGAGTCAAGTTAAGAGAACTTAGAATTTACAGGAAATAGAGTATGCATGGAGAGAGTCTTAGGAGACTAAGAAGAGACGAGAGAGTCAGTGACCCGAGATGGAGAGACTCTATGAGTTCTATAGGAATTCCAAGTGTGGAACAGCACTGTGAGGTGTGCAGATGTGTGGATGAAGTGTGTTGTGGATAGTTTAATGGAAGTCTAGACAGACTAGATTCTGTATCAAGTTTAAGTCATAATTTTGATTGCTATGTGTCTGTGATTACTTCTATGCTTCAATGTTCGGTCTGTCCAAGACTGTTGTGTGTATGATTAGAGGAGAAACATGTGAGATGCACATTTTTTAAAATACAATTTTATGGAAATGTAATTATATGTTGACGGGGAGAATTGCCTAAAATTTAGGAATATGCGGGGAGAAGGAACAGATAAGAAGACTGTCGACCCGACATGAGTTGACCAGTAAATTAAGCCTGTGGCTAAGAGATTCTGTAAGAAAGCGTATTGCTATGCAGACAACTTTATTAGCAGTGCCAGAAGAGCACGTGTTCAGGGAGAATAAGAGAACAGAGTAGACGGGTCTTGTTTCTTTTCAGAACTGGCACAGATATGATGCCGAAGAAAGACTAAACACGTCTTATTAGGCAATTAAGAGAGTACAGTGCGAAGGTTGATCGAGCCTTAAATATTTCAGAATTGATGTTTCCACAAAATGTTTTGTATACATGAGACACATGTTGTGTCGCAAAGATGTTTATTGAATGTCATGATATTGTTGTAGAATTATGAATGTTGTATATGTAAACACCAATTACAGAACCTACCAGTTTAAATTAAGAGACGGAAAGAAATGTGGGTTAGACATAGACAAAACAGACGATGACCTCAATTTAGCTGGCCTACATTCAGGCTAGGTCCAGAGTGACGTCACGTTAGTCAGAGGCTTCAAAGCAAAACAAAGTGGCATGGCAGAGCGATGTTGTAAGATGATTGTATACATGATGGATTTTTCTTTTGAGATTCCAGTTTATAGATGTTGAATTTGTATTTCTAATTGTTGTAATAATTGATGTACAATGAGAAAAAGGAAATTAGTTAGCCCATTAAGGAAGTAGAAAGAGAGCAGTCACACTATGTTTTTATTTTGAGTTAAATTGATCTATGAATATATCAATTCAACTGAAATGTTGACGGAGATATATGTTATAGTGTGACTCAGTCATGGGCGATAATGGAAGAATAGAAGAATATGACGATAGACAGAAGAATAAAAGAATGAGGCGATGACGATGTGAAGTAGGATAGTTTTAGGCGGCGTAGAAAAGACACTCTTCAGAGGATTAGGAAGGAGACGTTAAGTCTACCCAACTCAGTCGCTGAGTCGTAATCAACTTGAAGATTACCAGTGAAATGCGTACAGGTGGTCAGCCTAAAGCCAGACAGATGTTTGCTCTGGTCGACAAAGTTGCGTAACGCAACGACACGGCCGCTGGTTCCTAGGAAACTCTTATATCGGCAGACGCCTTGAAGTCCAGTGAAGACCTGAGATGAAAGCGGACAACTAAACTGCCCCGCGTAATCAAAAGACTAGGTTATCTTTACGTTCAGCAGTGATTACTCTTTGAGTCTCTGAATTGGAAATCGCCTCGAGTTTTAGTTGTTAGGGGACGGACTTAGGAAGATGGACAGGTTCGACAGGACTCCTAAAGTAATAAGACTTTAGAGATAATTAAAAAAAGGCGGAGCTAGAGAGATAGTGACGGTCAACAGACGTAGGTTAGGCTTTATCAGTGGTCGGGGGGTGTGGTCACCTGGGACTTAAACCCGAGACCCTGGGAACTAGGGAGATTAGGAGAGGAGAGGCGCAGAATGCTTTTGGGGCGAGGAGCAGTAGCTAGAGAGACATTTAGCTACACTCGGGCAGACTCAGCTATACTCAGCCAGACTCGAGACAATTCGGCCACACTCGGCCAGACTGAGCACATTCAGAGACTAGTTCCTCAGCACTATCAGAAAGAGACAGGCAGATGTACTTAAGAATACTATACGGAGTATACGGTCAACAAGATAGATAGATAACCACAGATAGAACTTTATGAATACGAAACTGCCACACACAAACGTTATTTGACAATTCATCATCGCCGATAGGCTATGTCAAGTAACACCAATAAAGACCTTGTTTATACTTGTACTAAAAAGATTGATGAGTTATATATGTGTGTCAAATGAAAGTACAAGTAGTAAGGTCAGAAAGAAGCATGAAGAAACCCTGCAACAAGAGTGCTGAAAGCTAATAACTAACAATATACATACAGCAAGAGTGCTGAAAGCTAATAACTAACAATATACATACAGCAAGAGTGCTGAAAGCTACTAACTAACAATATACATACAGCAAGAGTGCTGAAAGCTGTCAACTAACAATATACATACAGCAAAAGTGCTGAAAGCTAATAACTAACAATATACATACAGCAAGAGTGCTGAAAGCTAATAACTAACAATATACACGCAGCAAGAGTGCTGAAAGCTGTTAACTAACAATATCATCATCATCATTGAGTGCCGTCTCCGCAACGAAGGTTGGCTACCATGGAGCGCCATTTTGCTCTATCTCTTGCTTTGATGGTGCAGGTTGTCATCGGTTGATTTGTCCATCTTTTGATGTTACTCGTCCATGTTAATCTTGGTCTGCCTCTGCCTCTTTTACCTTGTATTTTCCCCTCCAGGATAACTTTCAGTAGGCTGTTGTGTCTTTTAACATGGCCTAAGAATCGCATTTGTCTTGTTCTAATTGTGTTCAGAAGTTCTCTTTTCATTTTTAGTTGTTTTAAGACTTTGTCATTTGTTTTCTTTTCCTTCCATCCAATTCTACCTATTCTTCTATATATCCACATTTCAAAGGCTTCAATTCTCTGTTCTGTTTTCTTGTCTAATGTCCATGTTTCAGCACCATATAGGAATATTGAGAAGATGTAACATTTTGCTATTCTTAGTTTTAGCTCTGGTGTTATTTGTTTTGATGTTAGTATGTCCTTCATGACATTAAAATTACTTTTTGCCATTCCTATTCTTTTGTTTATTTCAGTTGTACATTTTCCATCACTGGTTATAGTATGTCCAAGGTAGTTATAGTTCTGAACTGTCTCAAGGTCTATTCCTTCAATTTTGATATCCACTTGTGGGTTTTGAGTATTTTCTTTGTTTATGATCATAGTTTTAGTCTTTTTGATATTCATATCTAGTCCATATTTTTTGCTTGTCGTGTTTATTTCATTAAGTAATTGTTCTAGGTCTTTAGGATTTTCTGCTAGTAGAACAGTATCATCAGCATATCTTAGGTTATTGATTATCTTTCCATTAATTTGTAGGCCTGGCAACTCTATGATGTTTTTAAAGATTTGCTCAGTGTATAGATTGAACAAGCTTGGTGATAGGATGCATCCTTGTCTTACTCCTCTTTTTATATCAATGGGTGTAGAGAACTCTTTGTTATATTTTATTATTGCTGTTTGCTCCCAGTATAGATTGCATATTAGTCGTATATCCATGTCATCTAGATGTATCTCTTTTAGGCATTCTATAAGTTGTTTGTGGTGTACTCTATCAAAAGCTTTGGTGTAGTCTATGAAGCAGGCATATATTGGTTTGTTTACTTCTGTGTATTTTTCGATTAATGTTCTCATGCAGAATATGGCTTCTTTTGTCCCGCTATTTTTCCTAAATCCAAATTGCTGCTCATCTAATTCAGTATTGATTTTATTCTGAATCCTTCCTTGTATAACTTTTAGCAAGATTTTTGTAACATGGCACATTAGGCTTATTGTTCTAAAGTCACTGCATTCAACTGCACCGTTCTTTTTAGGCAATGCAATGAAAGTTGATGTTTTTAGTTCATTTGGTATGTATCCTGTGTGGTATATGTCGTTGCATATGTCTGTAATCACTTCAATGCCAAAATCTTCAAGTGCCTGTATCATCTCTATCTGTATGCTTTCAGGTCCTGCTGCTTTTCCCTTTTCATTGTTTTTATAGCTTTTTCCACCTCAGATTTTAAGATTTTATAGCCTGATGTACATTTTATAACTGGTTTCTTGTCCCTTTGATCATGAAATAGTTCTGTTATATATTCCTGCCATCTATCTATGATATCCTTATTGTCTGTTAGCATTTTTCCTTTTTTGTCTGCAATGCATCCACCTTCTGTGGCTTTTTTATTTTTATTAGTCATTCTCTTTATTTCTGTGTGCATTCCTCTTAGGTCTTGTTTGCTTTCCATAGTTTCTATTTCTCTACATTTTTGGCTGAGCCAGTCTTCTTTTGCCTTTTTGCACATTTTGCGTATTTCATTATCTATTTTATTGTATTGGGCAGTGTTCTTCGCTTGTCTCCTTTCTTCCATTTTTTCTAAGATGGTGTTAGTTATCCATTTTTGTTTTTTGTTCTTTTCTTTTTTGGGTAAGGTGTCGCAGGCTTTTTGTATGCTTTTCTTATGCATTGCCATTTGGTTGTTACTTTTTCATCAGGATTTTCTCTTCTGTATTGTTCAATTCCTTCCTCTAGCAGCTTCTGGTATGTGTTCTTTACTTGTATTGTATAGGTATCTTTAATATCTTTTGATTTAAAGCTGTTATGTCGAGTGGGTTTGTTGATGAATCAGATTTTTGCTTGTTTCTCTTTTGTTTGATTTTCATTTTAATCATTACAGGATTGTGATCAGAATTAATATCTTCTCCTGTGTAGGTTTTGGCTTTCTTTACGCTGTTACGGAACCTTTCTTTTATCATTATGTAATCTATTTGATTCCTCTTCCTATCTCCAGGGCTTTTCCATGTGTATAGTTTCCTTTTCTCTTGCTCAAAGTAGGTGTTACATATTATCAGCCTGTTTTCTTCACAGAATTGTATTAATCTTTCTCCTCTGTCATTTCTTTTTCCTAAACCATGATTTCCTATAATTGTCTTATATCTACCTTTTCCTACTTTAGCTTTAACTAACAATATACATACAGCAAAAGTGCTGAAAGCTAATAACTAACAATAACAATATACATACAGCAAGAGTGCTGAAAGCTGTTAACTAACAATATACACGCAGCAAGTGTGTTGAAAGTTGTCAACTAAAATATACACGCAGCAAGAGCGCTGTAAGCTGTCAACTAAAAATATATATCTATCAATTTATCTAAACATTAATCTAGCATTGTTGGGAGAATCGCCGCGTGTAGGGAGAGAAGATTAGCGCACTGGGAGAGAAGTGTGGCTTATTTGAGAAAAAGAGTATTGTTGACGGAGAAATAATGAAATGCATTATTCGCACCGGTGGAGTTTGTATATGCATATGTGTATATATGTGTCGGTGCGTGTGTGTTACTCTGATAATAAGGAAGGGAGGCAAATAAGCAAAAAAAAAAAAAACACACACACAATTAGACAAAAATCATGCTCTTTATTGTAATGACCACTCATATACGACGGTTGACACGTGGACCCTTTACAGATGTGTATTCTCATTCATCAGTACAAGGCAGTAAAAGTACTCTGGTTGTGTATATTTTCAATACAAATATTTGGCAGTGAATCATGGACAATTTCACAATGAAGAAAATTGGTTCATAAAAAAAAAATGCTGCAGAAAAATTCTGAGAACATCTTGGATAATGAAAAAGAGAAATGGAGACATAATAAAAGACTTGAACACCTCAGAGAAGTGACTTATCAACATCTTACAGAGGACATTACAATATTACTAACACATCAAAATGCACAGTTGTATGGAAAGGAAAGTTACTGAAAGCATGGTTCCAGGAGGCGAAACAAGGACCACAAAGAAGGTGGTTTCAAGGCATCAAGAAAACCGTGAACGGGACACAAGAGAAAGTGGGAAATCTGGTGAGAGACTTTCAGGTGATCAAAGGTCAGTGATGAGTACAACGTTCTGCAAAATACATGCACCTCGATGATGATTATCGTTCTAATCTCTTATTCTAATTTATATATAGTATTTATATATATTATATTTATATTCAAATATGTAATTTTGAGTTTTTGGTGTTGTCCATCTTGAAGACTTTATAGGTTTGAAGATAAGTTGTTTGTAGTTCTATGATTTATCTACGAAGTTGTCACATAAACTATATTGTAGTTCTATGATTTATCTACGAAGTTGTCACATACACTTTATTGTAGTTCTATGATTTATCTACGAAGTTGTCACATACACTTTATTGTAGTTCTATGATTTATCTACGAAGTTGTCACATACACTTTATCTGTGATTTCTTCTTCCTTGTGTTACTTTGATAGATATAATGCAGGTAGCATTTGCAAATATTAAAAGATTTACATTTTAAAAAGAACTGGCTTATAAACACCATTCTACAGAGGAAATTAAAACACTATGGTCACATAACAAGAAACTGGAAAGAACAATAATAGAAATCATGATTCCTGGGCGACGCATCAAGGGCAGACCACCAAGAATGTGATTTCTAGACATCAAAGAGACATTGAAAATAACAACAGAAAACATGGGAGATCTGGCTAGAGACAGGGATTCTTTCAGTCAGACCGTGGTGCAATGGACATGCAACCTGATGATGATGATGATGATGATGATGATGATGATGATGATGATGATGATGATTATATGCAACGTGATGTGACTTTTGCGCAACTACAGTAATATGTCGCTTGTAATGAATGTTGGAAAACAAGTTGAAATATTCATGCGCGTGTATTTATTTATATATTATTTTTTAATACAATTATTATAACAACTTGAAATTAAACTTACAGCGAACAAGCAAGAAATTGTGGTGTTAACTAGTACGTAGATTCGTATGTGATGGGAGAGAATCGTGAATTCAAACGGCCAAGAAATATAACAACAGTAAATTATTCTAGCTTAACTCCCCTAACAAAGAATACTTCACGGTTGATGGCGTGAAATAAAAGTGTGAACTTAAAACCACAGCCATCTATAGATTTACAAAGTCCTAAGGGATGACAGGAAATTCATGGAAAGCCTTTAACTAGCGTGACGTTACAGCTTTACGAGTAGCGGTGGACGGTTTACGAGTAGCGGTGGACGGTTTACGAGTAGCGGTGGACGGTTTACGAGCAGCGGTGGACGGTTTACGAGTAGCGGTGGACGGTTTACGAGTAGCGGTGGACGGTTTACGAGTAGCGGTGGACGGTTTACGAGCAGCGGTGGACGGTTTACGAGTAGCGGTGGACGGTTTACGAGCAGCGGTGGACGGTTTTACGATCAGCGGTGGACGGTGAATTCTGTGCTTGAGGAGGTCATGACGTAAGACCGAACTTGTATGTTGACCTACATCCTGGTATTTGCGACATTAACATTACTACAATTGGCGCTATGTAAAATAGTTCCTTCTATTATTGCCTTAAATTAACATAATTATAATTACATCAAACTATCTTAGTTGTGTGCGTTATAAGGTAGGAGAAAGCACGGTTTTGCTGTTAATTAACATCTCTTACAGTTTTGTTCTAGTTTATATATTTATATATATATAGTAATTCGGATGATTCCACTGGCACGGGCGGTTGAGAAATTATGGATTTTAATTCGTTTGCAGTGATACCGGGGGCCTTCCATAACCAAATAACCAATATATATATATATATATATATATATATCGCCTCGGCTGCCGTTATGTTTCCTTGTGCTTCTAATATTCCTTCCATCCATCTTTTTCGTGGTCGACCATTGGGTCTGGTATTCACACAACGTTTGTCGAAGGCTCGTTGTGTTGTGTTTTGATCTTCCTGCCTTGTCCCGTGGCCAAACCATTTTATCTGTTGTTTCATTATATATTCTTTGACTGGGGCTATTCCTAGCTTTATTATTTTTTATTGAAAATTATTTAATACTTATCATTATACATTTTATATAAATAAGAAATATACTAAGAATCATCATGTGACCAGAAAGGAACAAAATAAAACCAGAAATAAGCGAAGAACAATGTGAATTTGTGGAAGGAATAACCAATACCACCATTAAAAAAAACACCAACAATGCAATATACATCTAAAGAACATTGATAAAATTAGCTATAGAGGTACAGAAAGACCTATATATGTGCTTTATAGACTACACAAAAGCATTTGACAAAGTAAAGCATGTGGAAATAATCAATATGCTGGAGAAATTAAACATTGGTGGCAAGGATCTGCAAGTCATTAAAAAAAACATGTACTGGCAACAAACAGCAGCTATACGAATTAGCAAGCAAACAGGACAATTCCAATATATAAAACAAGGAGTCAGACTGTATTTTTCTCTGGATTTTTATTTTCTCTTTACAGCGAAAATATTATGAGATCAATAGTAGACAAAAAAGGAATTGAAGTCAACGGTCACAACATAAATAATTTGCGATATGCTGATGACACAGTCTTAATAGCAGAGACAGAAAACAAACTACAAGAAATGATAGACATAATAGTAAAAGAAAGCAACAAGAAAGGTCTAATAGTAAGAAAACAGAAGTAATGGTCATATCGAAGAAACAATTATAGGTACGTGTACACATGAGGGTGTAGCAGGTATCACATGATATATGAGAGGTGATATGTTCATGCCTTAATATATATGTGTATGTTCGTCTGTAGATGTACTTGCGATCACATGCGCATGCTTTTCGGACACATCTCTTCGTTGTGCACACACCCATAGTTGCAGATATACACAGATTTATATGTTCGCTTTTTTTCATGTAGATTAACTTATTGAGAATCAACTCATAGAAACATTTCCAGTAATAGTAGAGTTTGGGATCTTGTGGCCACCTCCACATATTTTCTGGGTCCAGCCCTGTTGGCCGGCCATATCAATTTCGATCATCGTTGTCTAATGAAGCTCCGGACCACATGGAAGGGACTTATTTTCCTTTTTTTTTTAAGAGTCTAACATATTATCGCTATGTAGTTAGATTTATTTGTATGTCTTTATATATGTGTGTGTGTGTGTGTTGTTGTTGTTGTTTGTTGTTCCAGCTGAAGGCCTTTGGGCCGAAACGTTGTTCTATTTTGTCGTATTTCGACGTATTTTGTTTCTCACCTACGTAAAGCTGTTACCATACCACTTTTTTTCCCCCTCCTTAAAAAATGTTCATTATTACCATCAGCTTTACAGCAACCTCGCATTTCTATACATCTTGATACATCTTTACGCCTCCTCTGAATATCCACCGCTGTTTGCAAGCTTGGGCGATTGTGTGTGTAGAGTGACGTCATCTGTCTGTAGCTTCTATAATTGATGACGTCACGTTAGGTGGAGAGCTTTCCAGTTTTATTTTCTGCCCACATGACTTTGTAAATCTGTAGACGGCTATGCTTAAAACATGCCGATAGAAGATTTATACACTGTTCATTTATTTCATGCTCAAATAATAAATGTAGAAAATCTCACAGTAATGATTCCACAAACGACATATGAAAGGAGAGAGCATATACAGAGAAAGTAAATGAATTTGTTTGCTCATCTGGAAAGAATGTCAAGAGATTTTTTAAAATAACATTTATTATAGAAGAGGAGATGGAAATAGGACTCGCGGTAGACCCAGAATAAGAAGAAATGACAACAGTTGAGAAATGCTACAATAATAATAAAATGACAGCGGCTGAAGGTGCAAGAAGGACAAGAACTAGATAGTCTCGGTCCACACCACATGTGGTGTAAGAGGATGTGAAGAAAGAAAAAAAAGAAAGAGTGAAAGAAAGAGAGAAAGAAAGAGAGAGAGAGAGAGAGATAAATCATGAATATGGTTCAGAGGTCAATGTACTAAAGTGACGAAATTGAAAAAAAAAAAAACAGCGACCTGAGTTACCTGCAGCAGAATCCTAGCAGTAATGTGGGCGTTTTGTGGGAGTTTAGTGGGAGTTTAGTGAGAGTTTAGTGGGAGTTTAGTGAGAGTTTAGTGGGAGTTTAGTGAGAGTTTAGTAGGAGTTTAGTGGGAGTTTAATTAAAATATTCAGAGATTCGTCTAGATAGAACCATCATAATAATAACTGCACAGCGCTCCCGTTTCTTTCCAGGCCATACTTTTCATGAACTCCGAATTATTGGCAAGGTGACCGTAACGTAATACACATGTAAATATTGAAAGTGAAATCAAAGTAAGTATATTCAAACGGACAGAGAAAAGTAAGGAAGAAAAGCTATGAAAGAGGAAATTAAGAGGGAAGATATTTGAACTGAGATATCAAGTTATCATTATACGCCTCGGAACAGGACACAATCGACTTTACAGTCACATGTATACAAAATTCAAGAACGGCACTTCAACTACATATACATGTAGACAGGCGCCCCAGACTGCTGAACACATACTCCAAGGCTGTACTGAATATAGGAGACTGAGGAAAACACATTTCTCCATAGATATAACACTGCAGACAATACTATATGGGCCACTGCAAGAATTACAAAAAAATAGTAAAATTTATACCGGAAACGACATTGCAAATATAGACAATACTTCAGGAGAACGAAAGATAGATAAACGGATATGTGAGAGACAGAAAATTTGAGTGACAGAGAGAATGTGTCGACTTTGGGCGCTTCTAATAGCAGCGGAATACCAGGTGAAAACGGAGTTACAAAATATATGGGATAGAACAGTTAAGAAAATGATGGAGAGACAATACAAAGGGATACATTATCATCCCTGTCTGTTACAGTATCTATTTCAACTTGGGCCTACCGAAAACAATTAGCCCTTTTCCTCCCAGAATATTTATGCTTCTACCAGCTGTGGCCAGTTCGGAGATAGTTTCAATTTACCCCAGAGAGTCACTAAATGTCCCTAAAGAGATCGCATTACCGACCGACTGACTGGAGGAGAAGGGGGACAGAGGAACCAATTCCAGCTAAGTGGAAAATCAAGTCTTACAAGGGACCGCAACTCAGCTTCTAAGACACGACGTTGTAGTTAGTTCCCCGTTGTAAACGTCATGGAAAAACAGTACACTTCGTTGTTATTCAAAAATAAAGACTTTTATATTTATTTATTTACTTCACCCAACATCTTTGTTTTTTGTTTTTTACTTTACATCTGAAAAGAAAACTACTAAACACAATTCAAACAAGACAAATGCAATTTTTGTGCCATTTTAAAAGACACAACAGCCTGCTAAAAGTAATCCTGGAGGGGAAAATACAAGGTAAAAGAGGCAGCGGCAGACCAAGACTAACATGGACGAGTAACATCAAAAGATGGACAAACCAGCCTATGACAACCTGCACCATCAAAGCAAGAGACAGAGCAGAATGGCGCTCCATGGTAGCCAACCTTCGTTGTGGAGATGACACTCGATGATGATGATGATGCCTTTACATCAAAAATTGTACTTCACCCAAAATTATGTTCGCTCATATAAAAAATTGTACTTCACCCAAAATTATGTTCGCTCATATAAAAAATTGTACTTCACCCAAAATTATGTTCGCTCATATAAAAAATTGTACTTCACCCAAAATTATGCCCGTTTACATCAAAAATAGTTTCTAACTAAATAAAAATGAGTTCCCCATCTTTCCAAATTAATTCCTACTTCCTTGAAAGTTAATACCTGCTCTACCCATAATTAATTCCAACTCTATACAAAAGTAATTCCTACATCCAGTGGCGTAGCGTTGAGTTACCAACACCAGGGACAAGGCAAGTGTTGCGGCCTTTAACCTGCTACTTTTAAAATATACTATAACTACTTTTTAAAACCTTTTTGAAATGTCAAGCACCTAAAAATGTTTCGCCCCGGACAACGGTACACATTGTCTCCCTATTGCTACGCCACTGCCTATTCTACCGCCCATAATTAATTCTTTCCCCATCCAAATTATTTTCTGTTCCATCCATAATTTAATCCCACTCCATGTCCACAATTTTGACTGCTTAATTTTTATAGTCTCAATTTTTTTGACTCTACAATTTTCATTGCTTAATTTTTATAGTCTGAATTTTCTGGCTCCACAATTTTGACTGCTTAATTTTTATAGTCTCAATTTTTTTGACTCCACAATTTTCACTGCTTAATTTGTATAGTCTTAATTTTTTTTGACTGCACAATTTTCATTGCTTAGTTTTTATAGTCTCAATTTTCTGGCTCCACAATTTAGCCTCTAAATCCTAACATTTGTACTGACTCCGGCTCTGTGTAAACTGTCTTCCTTCTGCCAGTCTGAAACACGAACTGTTGATGTCCATGTCTTCATTAGGCGTGTTATGTTGATTTGGGGATTAAGAGGTTTAATAAACACCCCCAGCCCGTTTCCTTTTTTAAAAAAAAAATAACTTATTCCCACCTTTCATTCCCATCTTAAATTAAAAAAAAAATCTTATAGCGGTATGCAATTTAAGTTAAGAAAGAACAATAAATCATGAAGGGGTTTCAGTAATTAATGGCTTTTGTGTATTGTAACCTCGGTTAGGTACTTACGTATTTCACATAAAAGACATTTATTTACACATTGCTCTGAATGTTAGAAACATTCGGAAACGTAACAGCAGGAAAAGCTAACAGAAGAGCAAAGGACCGCAAACAATATCTCTCCTCGACGCTGAAAGATAAATGAGGCAGGAATGATAAAGGTGCTATGAAAATTCGTTTGACATGTCTACAAACATTAACAAAGATGTTCTAAAGCAGTGGTGGCCAAATGACGGTCCCCAGGCCAAATCCGCCCGCCAATCTATTTTTCTTGGTCCTTTAAGCGATCATAAAAACCACTTTATTAAATATCAATAAATAAAAACCACTATATTAAATATCTATAAATAAAAACCACTATATTAAATATCTTCTGGGAAAGTAAAGCAGCACGGACGTAATACTGACCACATTACCCCAAAAATCATGTGCGAAGGTCTGTAAAATTTATGGTCACTAACACCATTCATATTCCCTATACGCCGCTTGGCATGACGGGGGCTCTTTACTACTTTAAAAAAAATATTAAATGTCTATAAATAAAACCACTATATTAAATATCTATAAATAAAAACCAAAGTTCCAATCAGTTAAAACAAAAACAATTGATACCAACAATAATCAAAGCCTGTGTTTATTGTTGTTGCTGCAAAGTTGTTTTTCTGTCAGTGAGTGATACCTGCAAGTATTATTATGTATTACTAAATCACAATGTGTAGTTGTTAACGACAATCTGAGCATGTCCCTCTGGCTCTGGTTATAGCTATTATAACTTGAGTTGGCTGCCACTGGTCTGAAGTGTTTTAATCCCTTTTGTAACGTATAGTGCGCTCGAAACAATAAAACATAATTTCATTGGCGAATATAATTATTTAAGTCTAGCTGATGCTGGGATTTACTATACACACACCAATCAGATGGTAGAGAGTATTACACAACAGACACTTTTTGGAATCCTCTGGGAAAAAGACAAGGAGGAAGACTAAGGAATTCTTGGAGAAGACAGATAGAAGAAAGATGAAGATGATGGGGAATACATGTAGCGATCTTAAAGAATGGCAAAGAACGGCTTGGAAAGTGTTTGTTGAAGACATATGCTCCACAGGGAACTGAAGGGTAGAAGAAGAATTAGTTGGAAGATGAGAAAACTTTTACCCAGTTCTTTTAAAACTACTTCGGTTATAAATAATAGAGGAGGAAAAATCCAGAATTTATAGGACATTTCCTCGTCAATGCCGGCAATCTCTCGGACGCTTGGTGATCTCTGCCAGGAGATAACGGCAACATTAACTCCGATGCTCGTAGCGATGAGCAAATCACCGAGGATATCACCGAGATCTGGACGAGTGTCGTGTAATTTCCATAAGTGAGGCAGACGCAGCGGTCAATGGCTGGGTCAAGAAGAGAGTGAAGCGTGAACTGCGAGCTAAAAGGCTATATAGACAATTAGGCGAAGTGAACAAGTTTATCAGAGGGTAATGGGGAGAGTCAACTACTGTACCTGGACAAGTGATTAATATTCTTCGTACATGAGTTATCACATTATATATTTCTGATCTCTGTAAATGCTGCGGTAATTAACATATATATATGGCCTTTGTCATCTCAGTAGGCGGCTTGAAGCTAATGTCAGCAGATACTGTCGGGAAATTGGGAAGGGTGGGGGGGATATCGCCAATTAGTCAAAACTACCAAAAGCAAGTCAGAACAACAAATGAGGTTTAACAGCAGAATAAATTCACGGCAAATGGAGAACAAAACAATGAAAGAAAGCCAATAGGATAAGCTATTTCGTACAGCAATTAAAAGCCAGAACAGAAGGAAATGGAAAGAAATAATGTTCGTCCACTGCTAGTCCAAACAAAATGTTTATCCCCAGTTCCATTTTTCGCTTTTATCAACTCTTTGACAAAGCTCCTCATTAACCATTATTTCGCTTCATTCATTTCCTTATTGTTCTTTGTTATTATTAATTCAGTCACCCGCAGCAATTTCAGGACCGGTTCATTTATGCCAGTAGAATTCCTTTTAATTTTTTTTTACTTTTCCTCCTTTCACTGCCAGTCAATTATCTCCGTTGTGGTATTTCCCAATATTATTTGCTCAAAATTGTGTAGTCTCATTCTGCGCTCAGTTAATGATTCCAACTAATTAATATACAAATGAATGTAGAATTGTGTACACAGATGAGCCAGTTCGCTTAAGTTCGAGAAAATTCGGCCAGGGAAGACCCAAGAACTCATCGAAATGAGAAATCACGAAACGCTCAAAAGAACATTGGTCTTGAATGGAGAGAAGTAGAGAAGATATCCAAGAAAATGGGTGGATGAAGACCATCATCATCATGTGCCATACAGGTTGACTTAGGCGATCATGTCCTTCCACAATCTTCTATCCATCGTGCCTCGTATCAATTCTGTTGTTGACTGTTTTCCATGCCATGACACCATGCTATCTAGTATTTTCTCTCATTGTGGTCCACGATCTCTCTTTCCCTGTATTTTGCCAGTTGTGACGAAGTATTCCAACTTTTCTCTTCTCATGATGTGCCCGAAAAATGTTGATTGTTTCTTCCTGATATTTCTTAAGAGCTCCCTTTTATTGTTGGCCTCGTTGAGAACTTCCTCATTGGTCTTTTTAGTTGCCCGGGGAACTTTCAACATTCTTCTGAGAAATCCCATCTCTGTGGCCTCTAATCGTCTTTTAGTTAGTTTGTTTAATGTCCATGATTCGTTTACATGGGTTAGAATTGGTTCTATAGAGCACCGATGAACTCTCTTTCTCATTTTTATTGACATAGATTTATTGCATATGACGTTTTTTTATTTTCTGAAATGCTATTTTGGCCTGAGCTATTCTGCTTTTTATTTCTGTGATGCATCTCCCATCTGATGTTACTACTGTGCCCAAGTATTTGACGCGGTGCACTTTTTTCAGATTTGTCCTGTTTATTTTTATGCTGCATGATGGTGATGATTGTTTCTTCGATATGACCCTTACTTCTGTTTTCTTACTATCCAGACTTAGACCTTTATTATTGCTTTCTTTTAATATTATGTCTATCATTTCTTATAGTTAATTCTCCTCTCTGCTCTGCTATTAAGACTATGTAATCCGCATATCGCAAATGGTTTATATTGTGACTGTTGACTTCAATTCCTTTTATATATGATATTGATCTCATATGTTCGCTGTAAAGTGAAAATAAAAATCCGGCGACAGAACACATCCTGACTTCTTGCTTTATATATTGAAAATGTCATGTTTGGTTGCTAATTCATATGACTTCTTTTTGTTGCCAGTATTGTTTTTTATGATTCGTAGATCTTTGCCATCAATGTTTCATTTCTCAAGCATATTTATTATTTCCACATGCTTTACTTTGTCAAATGCTTTTGTGTAGTCTATAAAGAACATATATATAGATCTTTCTTTACCTCTATAGCTCTTTCATATCAATATTCTCATGATGTATATTGCAATGTTGGTGCCCTTTCCTTCATCAGATCCACATTGGATGAAGATACCTTCAAACAAGACAAATCAGATTTGTTGGAGAAAGTAAAAAGACACAACAGCCTACTAAAAGTAATCTTAGAAGGGAAAATACAAGGAAACAGAGGCAGAGGCACACCAAGTCTAACATGGAGGAGTAACATACAAAAATTGAACAAGTCAGCCTATGACAACCTGCACTATTAAAACACGATACTGGGCGGAATGGCGACCCATGGTAGCCAACCTTCAATGCGGGGACGGCACTCTTAATGATGATGATGATGATGATGGTGGTGGTGGTGATGATGATGGTGGTGATGATGATGATGATGATGGTGGTGATGATGATGACGATGATGATGATGACGATGAGAGTTTATCCGTGGCCAATGCCTCAATAAGGGGTCTAAAGGGTTTTAATTGGTTGATTTCTTGATTTTTTTTATTGATTGTTGGATATTACCAGTGCCGAACGTGTTTACTCACATGAAGTCAGAGAAAAAACTTAGTCATCACAAAAATGCGATGTCTGCGGAGTAGTCACAAGAGGAGACAAAATTAGAAGCGAGGTTATAAGAGGCAGAGTAGAAAAATGTTGGAGACAAAGTGCCAGACAACAGCGGACCTGGAAGCTGATAGCGACCCATAACTGATGGATAGCGCCAGGATCGGTCAACCAGAACCATCCTGAACCTACTCAAACTCTTATAGGTGCCTCTATTAGCAGACTAACAAATATCAACAGAATGCAACAAGAGTAGAAGTCGAAAGCAAAATAAATTTGTGGATTGTCAAACACCACAAAAATTCCCACTCATATAATAAATCGCATAACTGTACCTAGAATATTCCAATATTCTTTGTCGCTGTAAAGCGAAAAATAAGAACATATTTGCATTCGACACCGTAAAGTAACAAAAAAAAACCATAGAACAGAACACTCACTCAAAATCTCCATTTCAACGAATCAAATAAAAATGTATTCAGAAGGAGAACAACTAAATATATTGGTAATCTAAATCCTGGAGAGAAAGGGAAAAAAATGGTATTGCAAAATCTCATTGAAACCTAAATGACAAATCAGGTTGTTTCTTGTATCGGAACCTGCACGAGTTATCACACGGTCCAGTGGAGGTAATCTTCACAGTGCGCGCAAAAACGCGAGAAAATTCAATCTTGTGTGAGTAAAGAGAAGCTCAAGATGGCAGGCACACCGGAATATTTAACGCCACGAGCTCAGATTTGTTTCTTGCATGTTTGCTGGCTGAAAGTAATTATCGTGTTTTAGAACAGTCCTCAACAGATGTAATTATCGTGTTTTTAGAACAGTCCTCAACAGATGTAATTATCGTGTTTTTAGAACAGTTCTGAACAGATGTAATTATCGTGTTTTTAGAACAGTCCTCAACAGATGTAATTATCGTGTTTTTAGAACAGTCCTCAACAGATGTAATTACCGTGTTTTTAGAACAGTCCTCAACAGATGTAATTATCGTGTTTTTAGAACAGTCCTCAACAGATGTAATTACCGTGTTTTTAGAACAGTCCTCAACAGATGTAATTATCGTGTTTTTAGAACAGTTCTGAACAGATGTAATTATCGTGTTTTTAGAACAGTCCTCAACAGATGTAATTATCGTGTTTTTAGAACAGTCCTCAACAGATGTAATTACCGTGTTTTTACTTCATATCTTGATCGTTTCAACTCTACTTCTGAGAACTGAGAACAGTGACGCAATTTTGTTGTGGTTGACAGAGTTGATATACTAAAGGGAGGTCAAAAAGTAATGCACACCAATTTTTTCTTGGCTAATAATAAAGATAGGGATATGAAATTTTGCACACTTGGAATATGACATGTTCCAATTATGTGCACCAAATTGCACAGCATTCGGATAAATATTACGCAATCTATGAACCGTTAAAATGGAGCTTGTCAACAATGTCCGTTACAAACAGCGAATTGTCATAGAATTTCTGGTTGCGGAAAAAGAAACTGTGGCAAACATTCATAAACGACTGTGTGCAGTGTATAAATGTTCTGCAGTCGATAGGAGCATAGTTAGTCGCTGGGTTCAGAGAATTAAAGCTGCAGAAAGTGTACGAGTGGAGCTGCATGATTTACAACGTTCTGGACGTGTTGCCTCGGCTACCAGCACAGACATGTTAAACCGGGTGATGCCATTATTCGTAAGGATAGGCGTATCACTAGTCAGCAATTGGCATTGCAGCTTACAGTCAGCAAGGGAAGTGCAATCGCAATTTTTAAAACTCTCGGATATTCAAAGATTTGCGCTCGATGGGTTCCTCGGTGCCTAACAAATGATCACAGAGTTCAAAGGAAAACATCTGTTCTGAATTGTGGAGCGTTTCGGTGTTGAAGGAGAAATGTTTTTGTCAAAAATTGTTACCGGTGACGAAACGTGGGCACATTATTATGAGCCTGAAACAAAAATGCAGTCAATGGAATGGCATCATCCGCGGTCACAAAAAGAAAAAAATTCAAAACATCTCCATCAGCCGGAAAGTGATGATCACTGTCTTCTGGGACATTGATAGTGTGATTCTTGTTGATGTAATGACAAGAGGTGAGACAATCAACTCGACAGCTTACATCAATACACTGACAAAACTAAAAAATCGATTCCACAGAGTTCGGCCTAATAAGCCTCTGCAGATTTGTTGCTTCAACATGACAATGCACGCCCTCACACAAGTCTGGTAACACGGGAAGCAATCAACAAATTTGGTTTGACTGTACTGCCCCATCCTCCTTACAGCCCTGATCTGGCTCCCTCAGATTTCCATCTGTTTGGACCACTCAAAAACTTCCTGCGTGGGACACACTTTGACAATGATGAGGACGTGATCCGTGCAGTTAAAAAATGGCTACGCGAGCAGGACAAAACTTGGTACAAACGAGGAATTCATGACCTAGTTTCGCGTTGGCGTAAGGCAATACGCTTGGACGGAGATTATGTTGAAAAATAGGTAGTGTCAAGGGGATGTTCAGCTACAATCTGTGAAAATTTCACACATTTTGCCCGAATAGTTTCCGAGAAAAAAATTGGTGTGCATTACTTTTTGACCTCCCTACGTAGATGTCCTGAGATTTTGACATGAGGAGGAAAAAAACGGTTCAGAAATGCGTAGATGTCGGGACATTTTGATTGCCCGGACGCACTTCCTATCAGCGACGAGATGAAACACTATGACACTTTAACAACTTCTTGTCATACTGGAGCAAAGTCACACATAGGCCAATGTAGAAGACTATGTATATAAACATCCCCACGGAAGACAAGTAAATGAGAGGGAGAATCGGAGAAAGAACAACACCGTTGTTCATATCTGAAGATAATAGTAAGTTAGTTGAGATCCTACCGCAAGTGTATAGTCAGCTAACCATAGAGCATATCTTTCTTTAAGTAACGTAGAAATTCGTCTCTTGACAAGATCTAGTTAAGGAGTTAGAGTTTAGCAATCTGTTTGTAGTGTGTAAGCCATAAATTAGAAGTATCTTAGAGTATCTCGACGAGAGAGATTATCACTATAATTAGCCAGAGATAAAATATCACAGGAAAACCAGTACATATAATGATTGAAGGTCATGCTGTAATGAGAGAAACATGATTGATGACTGTTCTAGTCTTCCAATAAAAGCATATGATTTGTATGACCTGGTCTGGGTCTGTCATTGTCAGTTAGTAGCGTTATCATTGAAGACAATCTCATCATCGTCGTCCTCTACCGTGCCTGTTTCTCGGGCACCACCACCAGTCCAACAGAACCTCCATTGCAGATGATGTCTCTTCTTTGTAACATCAGCACTGCAGTCATTCTTCTTCTTCTTCTATCCTTCCTCCATTGCCGTTGGCGTCGAGGGGAGATGCAATCTGCGATTCTTTGCTCTTCTGTTGGCCTCTTCTGGTGTTATCCCTCCTAGTGACTCTAGTATTCCCTTTATCCATCTTTTTCTCGGTCTTCCTCTTAATCTGGCGTTTTCGTAGCGTTTGTTTATGGCTCTTTGAATCATTGTTAGTTCTATTTGTCTTGTTATGTAGCCGAACCAATTTATCTATTGTTTCTTTATGTATTCGATGGCTGATTCAATTTCGAGTTTCTTCCTCAGGCCGGTGTTTCTTACTCTGTCTCTTAAGTTGTTTCCTGCAGTCATTAACGAGGTTAATTAATGGTCCGCTGAGGACGTGAGGTCTGACTCTATCCAGATCCATCGCTTCTAGTCTCACTGTTTGAAATAAGTGGAGATGTTTACTTGGGACAAAAACGGAGAGACTATAGCGCTGACAACATTACGACATTTGTGTGCCGATTGCCAAAGAATACGGACCGTAACACCATGTACCCCAACGTCATGCGCAAGGCGTGACAGGGTTATGTTATCTCTAAAGGCACATTATTTATAGCAGCAAAATAAATACGCAAATTTATCAATAAAACTATATCTCCATAGCTTCCTTGATCAAGTAGCAATATAGCTCGTGGAGAGCCAAGCACATCTCTCTGAGCCAGGAATATCCCCATTTATCATCCAATAACGGGACAAATCAATGGACAGACGGCAGCTGAGAGAGATGTTTCCCGCGATAAATGGGAACGTAAACAAAAACTCTGGCCACGGGACAAACAATCGAGCAGACTCATCTCAGGCCGCCGCTCTGTGTCTGGGCCGTCAAGCCTGGCATTACGTGATTGCATGTTGGCCTTTATTTTGTGGACAGAGCTGTTCATTAACGTGGTGGGTCTTTGTTGCTCTCGGCAGATTTGCGCTTGTTTGATGTGATTGTGAAACAGAGAGGGAAAAGGAAACTGAAATAGATGCGGGTGGATCAACAGGAGCCTCAAGGTTCAGACACATAGGTCCAGTGGTCTCAGACAGTGATTCTCTGCAGCGAAATTTGCACAAAAACATCATCACTAAGTACCGTGCAGTTTAGCATAGGCGATGATGTCTCTCTATAAGTATCTATCTACTGTTGTTTACCATATTTGTTGTTGACGTTCTACAATGTCAGACGTTTAAACTGTCCGGTATCTCTGCTTCTCTGACAGCTCTCTGTGTGCTTTCATCTTAAAGTAACATTTTAGTTATAATCTTGAAAATTGTACAGAGTTCATGGATGAAGATACCCTGAGCCTAGTACATTTCATCATCATCATCATTATCATCATCATTATCAACATCATCATCATCATAAGTACCGGGCCTGCTGGCGTAGGTGATCATGTCTCTTCACAACTTTCGATCTCGACAATTATTTATCATTTCTGTTGTTGACCTTCTGCCAAGCCATTCTCTTAAGCTGTCTGGTATCTTTTCTCTTTGTTTCCCTCTATCTCTTCGTCCCTCAATTTTCCCAGCTGTTACAATATATTCCAGCTATTCACTTCTCATGACGTGGCCAAAAAATGATGATTGTTTCTTCCTAATATTGGAAATTACCTATCTTTTTTCTTTGACCTCTTTCAGAACGTTTTCATTACTCTTCTTAGCTGTCCATGTTATTCTAAAATTCTTCTGTAAAACCACATTTCTACAGACTCCAGTGATTTCCTTGTCTGTTGCCCTATTGTCCATGATTCACATCCATATGTTAAGACTGGCTGTACATAAAATGTATGAACTCTTGTACTTGTTTCTATTGTCAAAAATGGATTGCATAGTATCCTAATTTTTTTGGAAAGCTGCTTGCTAACATTTCACTCATTCCTAAAACTGATATTTCATGAAGGTGGTTTCAATTTGCGACACACCACACAAAAACTTACAATTTTTAGCAAAGTAAATATTTCTTCATGACAACTATTTTAGTAGAGTAATGCTCACTTACAACTTTTTTAGCCAAAGTAAATATTTCTTCATGACAACTATTTTAGTAGAGTAATGCTCACTTACAACTTTTAGCCAAAGTAAAATATTTCTTCATGACAACTATTTTAGTAGAGTAATGCTCACTTACAACTTTTAGCCAAAGTAAATATTTCTTCATGACAACTATTTAGTAGAGTAATGCTCACTTACAACTTTTAGCCAAAGTAAATATTTCTTCATGACAACTATTTTAGTAGAGTAATGCTCACTTACAACTTTTAGCCAAAGTAAATATTTCTTCATGACAACTATTTTAGTAGAGTAATGCTCACTTACAACTTTTAGCCAAAGTAAATATTTCTTCATGACAACTATTTAGTAGAGCAATGCTCGTCATACGAACATCAAATCTGAGAGTTTCGAGCGCTGCAAGAATTAATTTTTAACCACAAAAGTTTCTAAATATTTTAAGCTACGGCTTCTTCTGCGATAGCTCAGTGGTTAGTGAACTGGACTACCACGGACAAGGGGTAGGGTTCGATCCCAACCGACGGCTTCCGGGTTCACCCAGCCTTAAATGGGTACCGGATTTTTTTCTGGGAAAGTAAAGCAGCACGGGCGTAATACTGACCACATTACCCAAAAGTCATGTGCTGAAGGTCTGTAAAATATAGGGTCACTAACACCATATTTCCCTATACGCCACTTGGCGTGACGGGGGTACTTTACTTTTTTTTTACGGCTTCTTCTAATCACTTATAATGTATATAGAAGACGTACGTGCATTTTATATTTCTGGAAAGACAAACAACTACGTGGATTTGGAAAACCAAATCAACTAATGCATTTGTGACAAGGATCTGTGTTCTCTATCTCTCCATCCCTCAATTTTTCATGTAGTAACTGATAATTCATTCAGCTATTCTCTTTCTGGCCAAATAAATGTGATTGCTACTTCCTAATGGTAATAAAACGTCTATGTTTACTTTACCTAATACATCTTTATTGTTATTTTATTTAGTTGATTATTGTATTTTCGACATTATTCTATAAAAGCACATTTTTTAAATCGATAAATTTATTGTCTTTTGACCGATTGTCCATGATTTACTTCAGATGTCAACATTGACTCTAGATAAAACCTTGTAAACTCTTAAAGAACTTCTAACATCAGAGTAAGGTCCATTAAAATGTATATCATTCTTTGCAATACAGACTTTCCAAAAACCATAACAGAGTAACGCGGCTAAGGTCAACGTAACAAATTAAAACTAATACATTATTATCAACTCCAAGATCACTAATGTGATCTTTTGTTGTTTTTTCACTTGTGAATACTGGCAGTAGTTCCAGAAAAAAATACCAGTTTTGTAAGTGAGCTGATATTTAAAAAAAAAAAAAAAAAAATATATATATATATATATATATATATATATATATATATATATTATATATATATATATATAATATATATATATATATATATACAGGTGTCACTATTTTTTGTTAACTCTCAGAGTGACGTATTTTGCTCATGTTGATTACGTATGCAATATGGGTAAAAAGATCATAAGAGAAAAGATAAATGATAATTCTTTTTTGGATATTATTTGAAAGCTTCCAGGACGTGTCTCTTCACCGTTCTCTCTGTCCGGAGTTCCCAACTTCGTGATAATTTTAACAACAAAGATCTCGTTGATAAATGCTTGCACAAAGCGGCCTCTTAGAGGCGCACTTCCGTATTTTTTTTCACGTGAGGCACAGCAGGCAATAGCTCTTTTTCACTGCAAGAGGAACATTTTTTATCATTAAAAAAATAGTTATAATTACACCTGCTATAACTCCTACACCTGCTATAACTCCTACAACTGCTATAACCCCTACAACTGCTATAACTCCTACACCTGACATAACTCCTACACCTGCTACAACTCCTACACCTGCTATAACTCCTACACCTGCTATAACTCCTACAACTGCTATAACTCCTACACCTGCTATAACTCATACACCTGCTATAACTCCTACACGTGCTATAGCTCCTACAACTACTATAACTCCTACACCTGCTATAACTCCTACACCTGCTATAACTCCTACAACTGCTATTACTCCTACAACTGCTATAACTCCTACACCTGCTATAACTCCTAAAACTGCTATAACTCCTACACCTGCTATAACTCCTACACTGCTATAACTCCTAAAACTGCTATAACTCCTACACCTGCTATAACTCCTACACCTGCTATAACTCCTACACGTGCTATAACTCCTACAACTACTATAACTCCTACACCTGCTATAACTCCTAAAACTGCTATAACTCCTAAAACTGCTATAACTCCTACACCTGCTATAACTCCTACACGTGCTATAACTCTTACAACTACTATAACTCCTACACCTGCTATAACTCCTAAAACTGCTATAACTCCTACACCTGCTATAACTCCTACAACTGCTACAATAATTACTACTTTTGTTATTACATCTAATAATATTACTTAATAACAATACATTTATTACAATTAATGATTACTCTTATAGTTCATCCATTAAATGATCGTGGATGTGTTGTGTCGATAGTTTACGCTGAAGCCACAATATCCGCCTCTTTTGGCCCGGCACATCTGTCTTCGGTATCAGTTTTACTCGGAGAGCGGCCATTTTTTAAAACTCATTTTTTTCAACTTTAACTGCTAACGGTTCTTTAATGTGCGCGAATGAACATGGGACGTCATATTTTCGCGATTATTCGAGAGAATTAGCCGTTGGATCTCACGACCCAGACCAGGGGAGATCAAAGCAAATGGAAGAACCAAGATTCGACTTTTTTTTAAAAATCCATACAAATTCCCATAGCCTGTGGCTGGATTCGAACACTGTATCTTCCTGCACAGAAGTCGAAGCTTTACTTCTAGACAACCAGGTTACATCTAGACAATAATAGAACAAAGAAGTATGTGTTAGCACTCGGAAAAATTGACAGACAAACAACAATAGAAAAAAACGAAGAACAATATATGGTCCGAAGTGGGATCGAACCCGTACTCAGTGGCACCGCGCCTTGCCACGAGAAGCCGAACGCTTGGCACACTACCACGCAGCCAACTAAAAAAATTGGCTATTGCAGTAGTGTCTTACACGATGACGTTCTCAATGACTATAGCATAGGGTAACGATCACAGACCGGAAATAAATTGTATATTTGTACTTTCCTATTAATGCAAGTATCTCCCAGTAGGGCTGAATACTTGTGTTGTAGACAAACATTTATTGGACGAAACAGCACGAATAGTAGTTCCCAGTGATTATATACTGGGTACAAATAATAATACATAAATATTATTATATGGGGAACTTCCGAGGCGATAATAGGGAATAATAGAACAAAGAAGTATGTGTTAGCACTCGGAAAAATTGACAGACAAACAACAATAGAAAAAAAACGAAGAACAATATATGTCCGAAGTGGGATCGAACCCGTACTCAGGGCACCGCGCCTTGCCACGAGAAGCCGAACGCTTGCACACTACCACGCAGCCAACTAAAAAAATTGGCTATTGCAGTAGTGTCTTACACGATGACGTTCTCAATGACTATAGCATAGGGTAACGATCACAGACCGGAAATAAATTGTATATTTGTACTTTCCTATTAATGCAAGTATCTCCCAGTAGGGCTGAATACTTTGTGTTGTAGACAAACATTTATTGGACGAAACAGCACGAATAGTAGTTCCCAGTGATTATATACTGGGTACAAATAATAATACATAAATATTATTATATGGGGAACTTCCGAGGCGATAATAGGGAATAATAGAACAAAGAAGTATGTGTTAGCACTCGGAAAAATTGACAGACAAACAACAATAGAAAAAAAAAAAAAAAAAAAAACGAAGAACAATATATGGTCCGAAGTGGGATCGAACCCGTACTCAGTGGCACCGCGCCTTGCCACGAGAAGCCGAACGCTTGGCACACTACCACGCAGCCAACTAAAAAAAATTGGCTATTGCAGTTGTGTCTTACACGATGACGTTCTCAATGACTATAGCATAGGGTAACGATCACAGACCGGAAATAAATTGTATATTTGTACTTTCCTATTAATGCAAGTATCTCCCAGTAGGGCTGAATACTTGTGTTGTAGACAAACATTTATTGGACGAAACAGCACGAATAGTAGTCTGTCTATCTATCTATCTTTCGTTCGCCTGAAGCATTGTCTATATCTGCAATGTCGTTTCCTGTATAAATGTTACTGTCTTTTGTAATTCTTGCAGTGGCCCATATAGTTTTGTCTGTAGTGTTGTATCTATGGGCCAATGGATTTTCCTCAGTCTACTATATTCAGTGCAGTCTTGAAGTATGTGTTCAGCAGTCTGGGGCGCCTGTCCACATGTACAAGTAGTTGAGGTGCCGATCTTGAATTTTGTATACATGTGACTATGGAGTCGATTGTGTCCTGTTCTGAGACGTATAATGATAACTTTTTCATATCTATTCATATTATAAAAGGCATCCTGATTTGGGGCTTGTGGTCCTCTGATTGATTTGATTATCTGTTTCTTATGATGGTATGTAACAGGTGTATCTAGGTGTGTGCCTGTTGAACCTTCCTTTGCCAACTGATCTGCTTTCTCATTTCCTGGTATTCCACAGTGAGATGGGATCCACTGCAGGGCAACCCTGTGGTGCTTGCAGAGTTCAGTCAATAAGGTCTGCAGATGTGGTAATTTTCTGGATTGTAGTGCCTGGAGTACTGATCTTGCATCTGTCAAAAACACTACAGGCTGCGGGCTAAGATTAATGTTCAGCAGTTTTTCTATTGCTAACTTATTGCTTGTATTTCTGCATCATAATTGTGACAATATTTCCCTGTTGCTATTTTATTCATATCCCTAGTGTTATTTGGGTATTCTATATATGCACCTGCTCCCCCATTTTTTACTGCATTCTGTGCTGATCCATCTGTATACACACGAATCCATAGGTCTTGTGGGTATTCTTCATCCAGGAAACTGAGAGTTATTGTTTTCGCTGTAGACTATTCTGTTCCTCTTTATCAACTATTCCTTTCACTTCTGTCCGTATTTGAACTGATAATCCAGATTC
This sequence comes from Megaustenia siamemsis, assembly GCA_032433765.1. Lineage (NCBI taxonomy): Eukaryota > Metazoa > Mollusca > Gastropoda > Stylommatophora > Ariophantidae > Megaustenia > Megaustenia siamemsis. Next base: position 58,774,943 of record JAVIAB010000050.1, on the reverse strand, counting down.
CTCTGTCCAGGGAGTCTGTTCTGGTATGGGCAGTAGGGGGTTAACAGCTCTTGGCATGTCTGGTGTTTGTCTAATAATACGCTTGGCTTGGTGGATAAAACTGCTTCTCTTAAGTCGTCCCAATGCAAGATTTTGGAATCGGTCCTTCATTGGATGTCTCGGCATGCAAGCAAATTTTTCTGCCTGTATCAGCACCTTTGTGTCCCTCCGTTCTCTCAGTGCTGGTATCCTCCACAATTTCTCCATCTCTAATATTGGTGTTGATTTCATTGCTCCTGTGATGACCCTAAGTGCTGGTTTTGTACTTTATCCAGTTCTTGAAGTGTGGTGTTTGATGCTGAACACCATGCAGATGATCCATATTCTAAATGTGGGCGTATACTCTGTTGGTAAACTTTACTGAGTATTTTCCCACTCGCACCCCACGTAGTTCCACACAGCTTTCTTAGAATAGCCAATTTTCTCCTTGCTTTTTGGGTTGCCTTATTTATCTGCTGTTTCCAAGATAGTTTGTTATCAAATGTAACTCCGAGATACGTAGCCTGTATGTCTTTTTCACAGGCTCATTGTTTATATAGATGGCTCTCCTGCTTTTTGTTTTGGGGAAAGAGTGAAAAGTGTAGTACTGCATTTGTCTGTATTGATGCTGATACACCATCTATTTGTCCATGAATTCAGTGCATTCATCAGCTCTTTGTAACAATTTGGAGGCCACTGTTGCATACTCCTCTGTGCACCACATTACCAAGTCATCTGCATACATTGCCACTTTGATACCATGTGGTAGTTCAGTAACTAGGTCATTGATGTAGATCAGAAAAAGTGTTGGAGATAGTACCCCTCCCTGTGGAAACGCCCTGGCGCAGTAAGACCTTCTTACTCTTAAGACCATCCAGTTGCACTCTGGCTCTCCTGTTATGCAGGTATGCTTTGACCCATTTGTACATCCTGCCATTTACTCCATAATTTCTCAGTTTTCTTCAAAAGCCCTTCCTTCCATACCTTATCAAATGCTTTCTTTAGGTCTATCCATGCTGCTAGTACCAGTTTCTTTTCTTGAAACGCATCCTCATTTCCTGGGAAAGATCTGACCTTGCCACGAGAAGCCGAACGCTTGGCACACTACCACGCAAGCCAACTAAAAAAATTGGCTATTGCAGTAGTGTCTTCCACAATTTCTCGTTCAGTGGCACCGCGCCTTGCCACAATTTCTCGTTCAGTGGCACCGCGCCTTGCCACGAGAAGCCGAACGCTTGGCACACTACCACGCAGCCAACTAAAAAAATTGGCTATTGCAGTAGTGTCTTACACGATGACGTTCTCAATGACTATAACATAGGGTAACGATCTCAGACCGGAATAAATTGTATATTTGTACTTTCCTATTAATGCAAGTATCTCCCAGTAGGGCTGAATACTTGTGTTGTAGACAAATATTTATTGGACGAAACAGCACGAATAGTAGTTTCCAGTGGTTATATACTGGTAACAAATAATAATACATAAATATTATTATATGGGAACTTTTTGGCCTCTCGTGGCAAGGCGCGGTGCCAGGGAGTACGGGTTCGATCCCACTTCGGACCATATATTGTTCTTCGTTTTTTTCTGTTGTTGTTTGTCTGTTATTTTTCCGAGTGCTAAACACATACTTATTTGTTCTATTATTCCCTATTATCGCCTCGGAAGTCCCCATATAATAATATTTATGTATTATTATTTGTTACCAGTATATAACCACTGGAAACTACTATTCGTGCTGTTTCGTCCAATAAATGTTTGTCTACAACACAAGTATTCAGCCCTACTGGGAGATACTTGCATTAATAGGAAAGTACAAATATACAATTTATTTCCGGTCTGAGATCGTTACCCTATGCTATAGTCATTGAGAGCGCCTTTCGTGGAAGACACTACTACAATAGCCAATTTTTTAGTTGGCTGAGTGGCAGTGTGCCAGCGTTCGGCCTCCTCTCGTGGCAAGGCGCGGTGCCAGGGAGTACGGTTCGATCCCACTTCGGACCATATATTGTTCTTCGTTTTTTTCTGTTGTTGCTTTGTCTGTTAATTTTCCGAGTGCTAACACATACTTATTTGTTCTATTATTCCCTATTATCGCCTCGGAAGTTCCCCATATAATAATATTTATGTATTATTATTTGTTACCAGTATATAACCACTGGAAACTACTATTCGTGCTGTTTCGTCCAATAAATGTTTGTCTACAACACAAGTATTCAGCCCTACTGGGAGATACTTGCATTAATAGGAAAGTACAAATATACAATTTATTTCCGGTCTGAGATCGTTACCCTATGCTATAGTCATTGAGAGCGCCTTTCGTGGAAGACACTACTACAATAGCCAATTTTTTAGTTGGCTGAGTGGCAGTGTGCCAAGCGTTCGGCCTCTCGTGGCAAGGCGCGGTGCCAGGGAGTACGGGTTCGATCCCACTTCGGACCATATATTGTTCTTCGTTTTTCTGTTGTTATTTGTCTGTTATTTTTCCGAGTGCTAACACATACTTATTTGTTCTATTATTCCCTATTATCGCCTCGGAAGTTCCCCATATAATAATATTTATGTATTATTATTTGTTACCAGTTATAACCACTGGAAACTACTATTCGTGCTGTTTTCGTCCAATAAATGTTTGTCTACAACACAAGTATTCAGCCCTACTGGAGATACTTGCATTAATAGGAAAGTACAAATATACAATTTATTTCCGGTCTGAGATCGTTACCCTATGCTATAGTCATTGAGAGCGCCTTTCGTGAAGACACTACTACAATAGCCATTTTTTAGTTGGCTGAGTGGCAGTGTGCCAAGCGTTCGGCCTCTCGTGGCAAGGCGCGGTGCCAGGGAGTACGGGTTCGATCCCACTTCGGACCATATATTGTTCTTCGTTTTTTTTCTGTTGTTGTTTGTCTGTTAATTTTTCCGAGTGCTAACACATACTTATTTGTTCTATTATTCCCTATTATCGCCTCGGAAGTTCCCCATATAATAATATTTATGTATTATTATTTGTTACCAGTATATAACCACTGGAAACTACTATTCGTGCTGTTTCGTCCAATAAATGTTTGTCTACAACACAAGTATTCAGCCCTACTGGGAGATACTTGCATTAATAGGAAAGTACAAATATACAATTTATTTCCGGTCTGAGATCGTTACCCTATGCTATAGTCATTGAGAGCGCCTTTCGTGGAAGACACTACTACAATAGCCAATTTTTTAGTTGGCTGAGTGGCAGTGTGCCAAGCGTTCGGCCTCTCGTGGCAAGGCGCGGTGCCAGGGGAGTACGGGTTCGATCCCACTTCGGACCATATATTGTTCTTCGTTTTTTTCTGTTGTTGTTTGTCTGTTAATTTTTCCGAGTGCTAACAAATACTTATTTGTTCTATTATTCCCTATTATCGCCTCGGAAGTTCCCCATATAATAATATTTATGTATTATTATTTGTTACCAGTATATAACCACTGGAAACTACTATTCGTGCTGTTTCGTCCAAAAATGTTTGTCTACAACACAAGTATTCAGCCCTACTGGGAGATACTTGCATTAATAGGAAAGTACAAATATACAATTTATTTCCGGTCTGAGATCGTTACCCTATGCTATAGTCATTGAGAACGTCATCGTGTAAGACACTACTGCAATAGCCAATTTTTTTAGTTGGCTGCGTGGTAGTGTGCCAAGCGTTCGGCTTCTCGTGGCAAGGCGCGGTGCCACTGAGTACGGGTTCGATCCCACTTCGGACCATATATTGTTCTTCGTTTTTTTCTATTGTTGTTTGTCTGTCAATTTTTCCGAGTGCTAACACATACTTCTTTGTTCTATTATTCCCTATTATCGCCTCGAAGTTCCCCATATAATAATATTTATGTATTATTACATCTAGACAACCAGGTTACCTCTAGACCACCAGGCTACCTCTAGACCACCATGTTACATCTAGACCACCAGGTTACATCTAGACCACCAGGTTACCTCTAGACAACCAGGTTACCTCTAGACCACCATGTTACATCTAGACCACCAGGTTATCTCTAGACCACCAGGTTACCTCTAGACAAATAATAATACATAAATATTATTATATGGGGAACTTCCGAGGCGATAATAGGGAATAATAGAACAAATAAGTATGTGTTAGCACTCGGAAAAATTAACAGACAAACAACAACAGAAAAAAACGAAGAACAATATATGGTCCGAAGTGGGGATCGAACCCGTACTCCCTGGCACCGCGCCTTGCCACGAGAGGCCGAACGCTTGGCACACTGCCACTCAGCCAACTAAAAAATGGCTATTGTAGTAGTGTCTTCCCGAAAGGCGCTCTCAATGACTATAGCATAGGGTAACGATCTCAGACCGGAAATAAATTGTATATTTGTACTTTCCTATTAATGCAAGTATCTCCCAGTAGGCTGAATACTTGTGTTGTAGACAAACATTTATTGGACGAAACAGCACGAATAGTAGTTTCCAGTGGTTATATACTGGTAACAAATAATAATACATAAATATTATTATATGGGGAACTTCCGAGGCGATAATAGGGAATAATAGAACAAATAAGTATGTGTTAGCACTCGGAAAAATTAACAGACAAACAACAACAGAAAAAAAAAAAACAATATATGGTCCGAAGTGGGATCGAACCCGTACTCCCTGGCACCGCGCCTTGCCACGAGAGGCCGAACGCTTGGCACACTGCCACTCAGCCAACTAAAAAATTGGCTATTGTAGTAGTGTCTTCCACGAAAGGCGCTCTCAATGACTATAGCATAGGGTAACGATCTCAGACCGGAAATAAATTGTATATTTGTACTTTCCTATTAATGCAAGTATCTCCCAGTAGGGCTGAATACTTGTGTTGTAGACAAATATTTATTGGACGAAACAGCACGAATAGTAGTTTCCAGTGTTATATACTGGTAACAAATAATATACATAATATTATTATATGGGGAACTTTTTGGC